>JARHVA010001495.1:722500-1322500 GCA_037957365.1 Torreya grandis
TCCACATATTTTATATATAAAGAAGAATCACTCTAGATAATATTTTATATTTTCATCTTCCTTTTACTTGATATAAAATAATTCCTCCTTTATCTCTTACCATAAAATATTCCTTATATTTTTTAAAAAACAAATTTTTAATTTTATCCCATGAATGACTGAAATCTAGCTACAAACCACCTCATTGTTGAATCCTTAAGTGTAAAAGGAAATAGTTTCCATTTTTATATTCTATTTTATTTATTAGGCTTCACATACTAATTTAAACACAAAAAATAAATTTTCAATATGTTATCGTGACATCCACTTAAAATTAGGTAGTATGGATGGGGTTATGTTTTTATTTGGTGTATTCTCATCTTGGTTTAGGATAATAGGAGAAGTGAAATTTCTTATTACTAATTTCTCTATCTACCCTAGCCATTTTTGGGGGATTAGTGTATTTCCCATATTTTCTCCCATATTTTTCCAATCAATTTTATAAATATTTTTCCTAAGATGGGGTTCTTAGGAATATGTATTTCCTTTGAATCTCTTTACTTTATTCATAAATTTATTTGATTTATGGGAAGTTTATCTTAATCAGATATCATATTATGATTTTATACCTTACTGACACTTAATAAATTCCTAACAATGACACTAAAAATTATGGGGTCGTCAATCCTCTTTATTTAATCAATTAAAGTATGTTGATGTCATAAAAAACTGAGGTCAATGTCCAATAACAATAATTAGTAATGTATGCAAGATAGTGACTAACAGCTATATCTTAGAGTGAATTGTGGATCATTTACTCCTAAAGATATAATATACTTTCTTGAAATAAAAACTAACCTATTTTTTATAAAATAAAGACACTGAATGTAAATGATTGTAAATTAAACACAATTTGTTGAAATAAAAAATGGTTTAAAAAAAACACATTTGCTAAAATTGATATTGTTTTGAAAATAAACACACAATTGATCTAAATTGATGGAATTAAAATTGATTTGAAAGGTGAACAATTTTAAATTCAAAGTGATGAAAGTAAACTTAATTTAAACACTCACATATACTTGAAGGTTAAACATATAACACAATATTTTATGTAAAGGAATGAATGATAAAAATACATAATAATATAAACATATATATACCACAAAATATCCTACTTCCTTGGTTTAGTTTGTCCTTGCTCTCCCTTGGAATAATATTGAAACAACACAAGCTTTTTAAAAACTTCATGAAATTAATTTCTTATTACTTATGGAAATACTTAAAATCTAAAAATGAAAAGCTTTATGTCTAGTATTCAATTCTTCATAATGTATACTGCTTTCTACTAGATATCTACTACTTACTAACATCTAACTCTCAAATATTAATGAGAAGGTTGTATTTGTAATAAAACTTCTTCACCAACTTTTGTTTGAGAGTAAAAACTTAAAAAATAAATTTAGAATTGATTTAATATTATTGATAAGGAAAAAAATAGTTTAGAACTTATTTATTATTATTCAAAACATAAAAAAATAGTTTTAAAAATTATTCATATTCTAGGTTAAAACCTAACAAATAACAAAATAACAAATTCAATTTTTACATCATTTGGAGAATATCAACAATCTTCATTATTCAAAGAAAAAATAGTGGGAAATTATAGATTCACAAATCCATCATTTTATATTTTTTTTTATAGAATTTACGTGATTTTTATTTCTAACAATTTTTTATTTTGTTGGAAATAATCAATCACAATCTTGACCAATTTGATTTCCTCCAAAAACTTGATGTGTGAGATATTCATAGTAGTTGAAATACTATAAATATTTTTACTTCTTAATAAATACTTATTTTTAAAAATACTATAAATATATTTCATATAAATACTTTTTAAAAATAGGTATCAATCATCTTTGGTTCTCTTTGATTTCATGTTACCACAACTACATACCTTTATAGTCATCGATGTCTATTTTAGAATTTTCTATTTATATAATTTATTTATATATAAAGACTATAAAAACATATCCCAAAACATTATCCTATTCTTATTTTGGTGTATTTAACTTCAAAATCAATTCTCAACATCTTTAGAGCCAATTCTATGCATCTCTGAAGCTAGACTGATGGACTATAAAGCTAGATCAATAGACTATGGAGTAAGATTGTACAATTATAGATCTAGTTGAAACACTCATAAGTTGTGAATACATACTCAAATCAACATGATTATTTTTTTCAACTTGTCTAATTCTTAAATAAAAATCCAAATGTGCAATTATATTTAGGTTTAGGTATGTTTTTGATAATTATTTTTTCCATTTTATCCTTACACCTTCATATGCCAAAACAAAAAAAAACCAACATAAAAATAAAAGACCTATTTTTGGTTTATATAAATTTGTTTATATACCTCAGATGATATTCCATAAATAGTACATATATCTCAAAAGTAAATTAAAAAAAATTGGATATGATTTATATGTGATTTTGAAGCTATAAATGATCTCTAGAGCTATATGAAGGTTGTTACTTATTTGGTATTTTAGAACTTCAAACTTTGTTATATGTATTGATGTCTCATTTTAGCCTACATAGATAAAAAAATGTCATCTATTTTCCATGAAATTATCAAAAAATAGAAATAATGTACATTATAGTGACATATAAATAATACACTAGATATATATCCCATATTTTACTCTAAAACAAGCACAACTTATTAAAACTATATCTAAGTCCACTTTAAAACATGGCTTATTCAAGATAAAATGGTGTTATTTATTTATCTAATGACCCATTTTATGGCCTCATTACTTTACTAGTTACATGATTGATTTATGTTAAATAGCATATACATGGTGGATTCATACTTATTTTATATGCACATTATTTTCATGGTATGCATGTGTGCAATGCATGTCATATAATTAACATATGATACATGGACATTAAAATGCGAGACATTATTTAGACCCAGAGGATACCTTTATACCTTGATGTCATGCATAAACTTGGGGAATCTTGGTACTCTTTACAAGTTATATTTTCCTATTACTATTTCATTAATCATATTGAGCTACTTAGATTTGTATTACTTGGCTTATTTTTTCATATACTCTTTAGGATATTATTGCATATGGATATTATGTTTTTCTACATGTGATGATGATATTAATTGATTGTGTAGATTATTATTACTCGTTATATGTACGTTAAATGTTGATTTTTATTATATTGTGTGATGATTGATGTGAATTATATGGTGTGTTCATTTTATGACCATTTATTTGTGTTATCTTGTGTGTTTTTATGAGTGTGTTATTTGTGCATTGTCATGTCATGCATGAAATGTGTTAACAATCCTCTATTCCATGTCATGGACATGTTTTTCATGTCAAATTATGTTTGATTTAGAGCCATGTTGTGTCTTAAATGATTGTGTGATTCATGATCATGCCATTATATTCCTCTATGTGCGCATATTTACATGGTTTTTGATCTTGGTTTCATGATCTCTATCACACACTCTTTTATTGTGTCTGATGTTATGATTTATATCATGCACATATCTAAGATGATTATTATTTTTTACCTAATTTACACACACACACACACACACACACACACACACACACACACACACACACACACACACACACACACACACACACACACACACACACACACACACACACACACACACACACACACACACACACACACACACACACACACACACACACACACACAAACACACACACACACACACCCACACACACACACACACACACACACACACACACACACACATTTGAAATGACACTTATATTACCATTACCTTAAATTACATGTATCTTAAATGTGAGTGATAAAATATTTATATGATGACATATATTTTTATGTTAGTGCACATGATTTACATAATTAAATTTCCATATATAACATGATTACATTTTTATATATAAAATAATTCATATAAATCCTTTATTATAAGATGAGTGATATGAAAGCTTCATCTATCACCTCAAAAATGGGACATATAGTGGAATTGTATTGGATATTCATGCCTCGGTAGATAGATGATAAAAAATTTGGTTCAAATTATGTGATTCAGATTGGGAAAAATTGAGGCATATGTGATACATATGTGGGGAGTTTTACAAGATAAAGAGGAATAGTTGATAGATTATATGAAATAATGAGATAAATTGCATGTACTAGATTATGTAGATTTATCATGTTGCATTGATCATATTGACTATATATATATATATATATATATATATATATATATATATATATATATATATATATATATATATATATATATATATATATATATATATCATATTGATAAGATTAAGTAGATTGACATATACATTATGGCATATTATATCACTTTGAATTATGATGGATCAGATGAGAGGCATGAATGTTGTTCAATAAAACACATATCTATTTTTTATGAGGATTTGTGGTACTACATAAACACTTTTGGGTCTTAAATAATCTATAGTGGTTGATTCATAGTTTAAAATTGACATATGATTCTTTTAGGGCTCCACATTTTACATGCAAACCTAGTTCAAGACTCCACCAAAAAGTGATATGAAGATATTTTGAGTTGTAAAAAAGAGGTTTTGTATTGGAATTGACACTTATCTATCTCATATTGAGATTGTGGAGCTTTTACTTCTCAATGCATGTTTTTTTTGGTTAAATATCCTTAGGGAATAATCACCCCATGGCACTCTCCAATTTATTTCAACAAAGGGAAACTTGGTTAGTATAGACATAAGTGTATCTAATTATTTAATTTTTAATTCTAATTAATTAAATGATATATTATTTAATTTTTTATATCATAAGTAGACATTGATTTCTAATTATTTCATTAGGATTTACATCCATAAAACTAGATATTTTGGGCATACCAAGAAACACCAAGAATGATTATACTTAGGTATAAATATTTATTTATTTTATCATTTTAATTTAAAACATTCAAAACTATACTAGAATTTGGGCATTTTTAGACACATAAATTTGATATTAGACATTTAATAACATCAATTTTGGCATATCTTTGATACACATGAATTATGGTGCACATTTGATTATTACTCACATTTTCCCATATCAATCTACCTATTTATTTTTGTGTCCATCCCAATTTGATTAAATCATACTCAAAATATCCTTTATATGTTCTAGAATACTACATAATATTAAATAGATTATCACCATACTCCATATCATTAATTTTCTCCTAATGGATAGTGCTGGTAATAGTTAGATAATGGTAGTCACTACATGTTTCTACCTTCACAAGTAGTGTTCCAATATCCCAAAAGTATATTTTTAAAATTAAAGTCTTTCCTTTGTTTTTACCTAAGAATATTTCATATGTTAGTCATGGGGGGAATACCAAATAATGATATATAAATACAAAACAAGCATAAGGCCTCACATACTTGGAAACTACATTCAGAACCATTTGCACATTGAGAAATCTATTTATACATCCTTAAAAAATTATCCAAAATCACTAAAATTTCAAAACCACTCTAAGGAACAAGACTAAATCCAAGTATAAATACAATTTATAAGGTCAAATTTACATGTTATCAAGTGTCTAAATTCAAAGCATTACATTGCACTCTATTAGATAATGATTGAGTACACATACACTTACATTGGAGAAATACACATGGATCAAGCCCTCTTTAGAGTATTGTATCATTTAAAATTAATAACCACTTAAAAAAGAGAGGTTGGGGATATCAAACCCATGTTTTGCCCCCTTTATTTTAGGTTAATTTGGTGTTAAAATTAGAGTTAGTATATCAAGGCAAAAGAAGATAAAATTAGGACATGTGTATAGGAATGAGGTTAAAAAATCTCAAAAAAATAATATATAAATGTATGTGTATCAATATGTGGTATAACATACTAGTAAAACCAATCAAGATAGTACTATAAGATAGTGTACAATACCAATTTTCATTGGTGATTAGGCTTCACTAGCAACATCTTCATAGGTTTTGATAATATTTTTCCTATGTCAAGTAGCTATAAATAATTTTAGTGGACTATATATAGAAAATGAGCAATAAGAAATACAATATTAGATAAATTCATTCTCTATTGGTCATTTATATAATTATTAAGTGCAATCAGTTTTTTTTGGAAATTTGGAATTGTTTAGTTTTTGTTATCTAAATATGATTTGAATTTTAATAGTTTTGGCCTATTTAGATATACTATATAAAAAATAAGTTAAAACATATAAATTTATTAATTATAACCAACCAAAAAAATTAGTGTTTCATCACCTATTAATTTATATCAGTATGGAAAAGGTTAAATTTATTAATATAAAGTTTATGGGTTAAGGGAAAATGAATAAATAATTATTGAGCCAATAATACCCACTCCTCATGAATTCAAACTAGGCCTTTGATATATTATTGATGTTAAAGAGAAAAATTTCCAAAAATATATGGTGAATCTTGATTACTGTAGGAAATAAGGTGTTTCAATATATATACCTTTAAATTCTAGATTTTACAATTCTAGTACAACACTTCAAAAATATTTTTATAGTGTTTCATCTTTAGATCTTGTATATCCTAGTTTCATTGATGAAAATACTTCATATATGTTACTTATACTTGATTTGTTTTTCTAATAATAAATTTATTCAATAATATGTGGGATCTTATGCTAATTTAATATCCTTACATCATAAATAAATATTCTATCATAAGCCTAATCATCATTCTTACTTTGGTGAGTGTAATCCTACTCTTATTTAAGAGGATTTCCCATTATATGGTCTAAATACATTTCATACTACACCATATATTGAGGATAAATGTGCATTATTGAGTGAAAATACATATTTTTCCAAGTATGGTACTAAAGAAGATCCTAAATTTGTATTACTTAGCACATCATTGATACCATATATGATAAATGACATAGTGAAATTTTGAAAAATTATCTAAAATTGTTTATTTGGAATTATTCTAACGTGATTGGCATTGATCCATCCATAGTGGTTCATTATCTAGTGTCCAATCTAAATGTAAACCCAATAAAGAAAAATATTAAAAATATGCATCTTATAGTTTCTTTATTGATCAAAGTTGAAATCCAATGATTATTAAATGTGGGCTTTATCTAACCCAATTATTCACCTTGGATGTCCAATGTCGTATTGATTTAAAAACTATACATGAAAATATGCATATGAAACAACTTTAAATACTTGAATAAGGCTTGTCCTGAAGATGACTTCCCTCCTAATATTTATATGATTGTTGATTCGATAACTAGGTATGATTTTATATTCTTCATTATTGGTTTTTCTGGTTACAATAAAAAGAAAATTAGTCATGTTGACAAATATAAGACTACTTTTTCCACCTCTTAGGGTATATTTTGTATGTTTTCATTACTTTAGGACTAAAAAATGCTACCATTAAATTTTAAAGGGATATGATACATATTTCATGATTACATGAATGGAATTATTGAAGATGATGATGATGATATTTGGTAAAAATAAATAAACATGAAAACCATATTAAATACCAAATAAAAATACTTGAATTCTTACATAGTTATAATTTCTGATTAAATCCATAGAAATGTGTCCTTGATGTCACATCTAGGAAGTTGCAAGGTTTTATTATCTTTTAGTGAGGCATTGAATTTGATTCTAAAAATTTAAAATATATCATTGATATGCCTCCACTTGTCAATTTAAAACAATTTATAAGTTTTCAAGGAAAATTCCAAGACTTAAAATGGGTTTTAGCTCAGTTAGTTGATAAACAATAACCTTTCCAAGATTTGTACACAAAGGAATCAAATTTGAATGGGATGAACATTGTCAACATAATTTTAATGAAATAAAACAATCCATTAGTTATGAAGTTATTAAAAAATATCTCAATTTAACTCCCTTAATGTCATATGCTCCTATGAGTGATGATTTTCAAGATTAATTTGCTATGTATACCTATGAGACCAAAACTTGGACAATGTACTTTCATGGGTCCAAAATTTCTTCAGGTGTTAGGGTTGGTATGATATTAATGACTCCCCAAGGTCAAGATATGACATTAGTGTATCGATTAAGCTTTAAATGTATCAATAATGTATTAAAATATGAAACTTTGACTCTAGGATTAATGCCACATGTTTTAAATATAAAATCCATACAATCTTTTTGTTGAGTATCAACTTGTTATTAATAAAGTCATGGATACCTACCAAAATAAATAAGATAGATAATTACCCTATCAAGATTTAGCCCATAGTTTGTTAAACACCTAATTTTTTTAATTATAAAATTAAAAACATTAGTTTTTAAATATATTTTACATAAATGACTCGTGAACAAACATTTAAATCTTCCCCACATTCTTACCTATATATTTATCTTTCTAAGGACTTATTCATTACTTATAAATCACACTAAAAATCTCTGTCACGTTGAGAAATCAATATTTATACATTTAAGGTAATATGCAAATGAAAAAAATATGAAAACCCATGAATAAATAGTCTTTATTCTAAGTTTGTATATAAATACAAAGTTAAACATTGTACATTACCAATGTCAAATAACAAAGAGTTGCACTACACTCTAGTGGGACAAAATTTAGCACATGCACATAGGTGTGAGAAATATGTGTGGTTTTAACCCTATTCTAAGTATTGGAATGTAGGTAATGATCAACCACTCAATGAAAAGTGGTTATGCTTGTTCAACCTATATTTTATATTTTTATTTTGAGTCAATCAAGTGTCAAAAGTGGAGTTAAAATTTAACATCAAAGGAAGAAAAAATTAGGACCTCTGCATAATATTAAGGTCAGAAAATGATCCAAAATTCATCTTGACATGGAGGAGTAGTGATTTCTGTCATAGGAGACTAAATAAAAAAATAAGGATAATTCTACCAGATAGTGGATGAGACCACTTGTTTTAGCTATTTAATCTTTTCTAGAAACATTTTAATAGATTTTTACTATCTATTTCTTGAGTGGAATAGTCACAACTATTTTAGATCATTTTAGGTAATTTTTCATAGGTAATGAATAAAAAAATAGAACATTAGCTAATTGTATTTTTTCTGAGCCATTTCTATATCTAGTAATTATAATAAATCTCTCTCTTACATTTCAATCTCTATGGTAAATGTTATATCGTGTGCAATAAATACATATTAATTAGTTCATATTTTTTTGTGGAAAACCTTATTTTAAAAAAAAATAAATACAATAGTTTTTTACTTATTTATATCACCTTAATTTAAAATAAGTTCAAATGTTCTAATGAATCCAATCCTAAATAAGGGAATTAATAAGGTTTTGGTGGATAATATATTAGGACTCCATGTTTGAAATATATCATTCCTTCATCTATTTGATATAGAATCAAAATATTTTACTTACTATTATTTTAATATTATTATATTGAATAACATATCATGATTTATGCTATGACTAATGGGTTCTTCTCGATTCACCTGAATAGTAATGAGGATTATGCCCAAATTATGGTTGGAGATCATTTATTTTTAGTATGGGTTGGCATGTTTCTAAATAAATGGTAGACTAGTTTTGATTTATAAAAGGAAAACATAAGCGTAATGTTAGTTTGAGTTTGAATGATAAGTTTCCATATTGAACTACAGGAAGAGGATATTTTTGCTAGAATGGTAAACACATTTAGTTATTTTATTACCTTTAATGCTACTACAAAGGCTATATCAATATTTGTCCCCAATCAATTCTATGTCAATGACTTTTTATATCAAGATCTTCCCTCTTCAATATTAATGCATACCTCAAAAGGGGAAAGGTTCTAAAATATAGATTATGAAAAATCTACTTTACTCTACTTTAAATCTAAAAAATTAGGTCATAATGAAAATTTATGTCCTTCTATGTCCAAGCTCAAATCCTACTAGATGTACAAAAAATATATAAAAATTTGTCTAAGAAAAGCTATGTATAAATTAGATAATGACCAAATAAAGGGAAAGGATCAAAGTGTTTATTAAAACAAGAAGAAAAAAATCAATTACTCTAGAGGGAAAAAGAGATAAATTTACATCTCAAAATATTTGGAAGGATTGGTAAAAATAATATGAGGAAAGGAGAAACCCATTTTTTTAATAAATTGATACTAATTTTATGAAATCTTTTTGAAGAGATTTGAATGTATGTCTAAAATTTTATGATAAGATTTATAGACTTATTAATGTTGAATATATCCCAATTCTTCTCTAGTAGACTAGATCCAAAGATGAAAATTCAAGACTTATCCATTATTGAGGAGGAGATATCAAGGAAAGTGCTTTGGTGATACAGGAACCCTAAGGATTGGAATGGGGTACTTCCGAAGTGGTTAGTTTTTAAAAAAAACATATATTTATAATCTCAATTTAAATATCCTTTATCCTAAAATAAATTTTATTTTCTATAATATTTGGAATAAGAATCTCTATCGTATCTAGTTTTAGAAGTAAAAAAAGAGCCAGACTCATCTTTAGTTAATGTGAAAGGTGGGGGACTTAAGTAAAATCATTTCCTTTTTCCCTAAAAATTATATTATATTTTACAAAGAGATAAATGGGATATATCCAAGGGTTAAATATCCAAAAAAATAAAATTATTTAAAAGGAATAGATACTCTTTCAATGGTAACCATAAAAGGGGGAATAGATACTCTTCAAAATCTGGTATACATACCAAGAAGGAAACTCTTAAAAAGATGATAGAAGGGGATACAACAGATGGTTTTCAATATATTATTCTATTTAAAGGGTTAAAATCCTCTAAAATTATAAAAATTAATGTGTTATCTTGGAACATTAGAGGGACGAGTAGTTCCAGAAAACATAAGATATTTAGGGACCTTAAATCTAGTTATAATCGAGATATTTTGGTAATTCAAGAATCAAAATTGGATGAGAGAGTTTTAAAGGAAAATAAATATATGTTTTGGAAAGAATAAAATTTATTTTTTATTAATTATATTGGTGATTTGGGAGGTCTTATCACCTTTTATAATGGTAAGTATATTGATGGGTAGTTTCATAGTAAGTCTAGACATCATTTAGTAGTAATTTTTACTATCAAAGAGGATGGTTTTATGTGTATTTTATAAAATGAATTCACCTAAAATTTTAATGTATCATTAATAAATTTTTGGTATGAATTGATCAATTTTATAAATAATAACGAGTACATTCCTTAGGTTCTAGTTGGAGACTTCAATATGTTGTTGTATCCTAAGGAGAAAAGGGGAGGAATCAAGCTCATTTATATAGTATGGATAACCTATATATCTTCATGTTTTAATGTATACTTCTTGATATATAATTAATAATAACCCTATTCACTTGGTCTAATAGTATTTTGGGTGAAAATTTAATTCAAGTTAGGCTTGACACGGTGTTGATCTCTTGAGATTGGATTTATAGAAAGGATTTTTTGTTGGTTTCACTCCCTAGAATGGGATATGATATTAATCCCTTGAATCCATTTTTTCAAGAAAATATATAGAATAAATAATCCATTTTTGGATGGAGCACATGTGGCTCAATCATCTGTATATAAATGATAATATTAATGAATGATGGGATGTTATTATTGATGGCTCAACTATGTTTTGCATAGTTAATAAATTTAAGCTAATAAAAAAATATATAAGAGAATGGACTAAATTTATATTTAAAAACATCTTCATATAGAATAAAGATTTGAAATAAGAACTATCCAAGTTAGAGGATTTAATAGGCTTGAATGGATATGATTCCCAAACCAGTTCAAAGGAAAAATAATTACTTTGAAAATATCAATAAGTAGTTTCAATGGAAGAGTGATTATGGAGGAAGAAATGTATAGAAATTTGGTTCAAATAAGGGGATAAAAATACCAATTTTTCCCCTATGATAACTTGGAAACATAGAGTGCACAATCAAATAAAGCAAATCAGAAATTCATAAGGGTATCTTTGCTCTGATAAGGATTTCATAAATAAATAAAATGTTATTTTTTTAAAGAATTTATTTGTAGATAATTATAAAATAAATGTAAGTATGGAACAAGACATACTACATGAAATTTTGAATCTCATTACTTGGGAAGATAATCTTAGCCTTATAGACCCTACTTCAATTAATGAAGTGAAGTCAATAGTTTTTTCTTGTAAACAAGGACAATGCTCTAGGATGAGATGGATATCCCATTATTTTCTTCCAATTTTTTTGGGATATCATAGAAACATATGTGGTTGATGTAGCAAATGAATTTATCTCTTCAAGGCAAATATTAAAAGAGTGAATAATACATTCATTTTGATAATTCCTAAAAAAGTAGGGAGCTTATAAATTTTTTTATTTTCATACTATTAGCCTTTGCAATGGAGCATATAATATATTTAAAAAGGTTCTTTCTTTAATAATGCAACCTTTATTGGATAAAATTATTGGCTACCAATATGGAGTTTTTATTCTTTGTAGACAAATTTAAGATGGCATGATATTAGTTCATAAAACCATTCATTCCATGGATAAAAACAATAAATATAGTATTATGTTAAAATAGATATGAAAAATTCTTATGATAAGCTTGGTTTGTTCTTTTTATACACGTTTATTCTATAGTTTGGTTTTCAAGACAGGTTTAGACAACTAATCAGATCATAAATATCTATATTTTCTTCTTTGTATTTGTGAATGGAGTGTTGGAAGGTTTTTTTGGAATAAAAAGGGGAATTAGGTAGGTAGACCCTCTATCTCCCTTCATCTTCATCATAATGGTATAATCCCTAAGTATACCCTTGTTGTTAGTTGATAGAGAAGGTGAGATAAAGGGCTTCATACCTATGCATAATGTTTAGTCAACCCTTAACTATTAGTTTGTCAATGACACCATTATTAGGGTATAAATGTCTATTAGGGAGGCTAGATAATTGAAATTGATCATTTTGAATTATGAAGCAACTTCTCATCATAAAATTATTTTGATAATCCTTTGGTGAGGCAAAATAAAATAGATACTATTTTGGGATGTCAAATCAAATAATTAACCTCCTCATACCTATGAATGAATATTTATAGTATAAAAATAACATCATTGGATTGGAATCCTCTCTTAGAGATATTTTATAAAAACTAGTGGGATGAAAAGGTAGATTTCTTTCTTTAGTTGGTAAATTGGTCCTCATTAAAAGTAATATGCAAAGTCTCCTAGTTTACTTGATTTACTTATTTAAAATGACAAAAATTATTGAGGAAAATATTTAATAATTTTAGAGGATATTTGTTTGGATAGGCACAGAGGAAAATAACAAATTTTCACTTGTTTATTGGAAAAAAATTTGTTCTCCAAAGAGTTGTGGAGCTTTGAATTTAAGGATATTAAATTTGATGAATCAGGATTTGATTGATATACATGAAGATTAATCACTAGTACAACTTATTTGTCAATAATTATTTAGGTTAAGTATTTAGATATAAGGAATAACTTAGCTTCTTGTAATATGAGCATATAATTTTACATAATAAGTTCATCATGTATCAACACTAGAGTTGGTACATCCCAAAGCTCATTGATGATAAAACTTTTATTAGAATGTTTTCCCATAAATTCCCATCAGAACATGATAATGTTTGTGTGTGTGAATTGAAATAAAAATTTATAACTTAAATTGGGATATGAGAACACAATTTATTTATTATGTTCATACTTAGTGAATATTCATAAAATCATAGGGTAAAACATAGATAAATTCAATATTTATCTTATTAAGTAAATTCAAAGAAAATAAAAGACAAATGTGCATGGAACAAGTAACAAATAAATTTTAAAGAACCATCAACATATCTCTATATTAATCTCTCACAATTCATAACTCTTTTCCATTACAGTTGAACACTATTTAAGGATCTTATAAAGGCTTTATTGTTTTACATTTCTATAGATTCATATATTTCCCAAACTAATATTTATGTATTATATATATTTTCAATATAAAATCATGTTTATAAAACATAAAAAAATATATTCATTATAAAAAATATTATACATCACACACTTGTCATTCATACATACTCTACAATTTTATACTTCTATGTCTACTACCAACACTTTCTCAGACTTAAACAATTATCTCATCCTGAGATAAAGTTATAGGAAGTGTGTAAAATTTTGGAGCTCATGACATCTCCTTAAATTGACTAGCGGGGTGTTCCAAAAATCAATGTTTTTTTTATTGCTCAAGGTGTCACTCACTAGTTTTCACCTTTTGTATACTACTTAGTTCCCTTTTAGGTTTTCAACTAAGTGACATACCAATATACCTACTTTTCAAGTTTTCAATATATTTAAAAAACTAGGAGGCTTCCCTTTATGAGTTTTAAACATTACTAACCCTAATCCTAATGCTTATGGCCTTCCCTACAACAGTCTTTAAAATTTTCAAAATTGAAACTTTGCAGTACTTAAAAATATGGTGTAGGCATGAAGTGCACAAGTAGAGTTGAAGGAGGTTGTGAAGATGGTGGTGTGACTAGAGGTATTTTTGAAGATGAAGTTGTTAAATAATATGGTGTTTTATAATCCATTATTAAAGATGATATAGCAGTAGATTAAGGTGTTGGAGGTGTTTTATATAATTAATTATTTACTGCACTATTTTTACCACTTTTCTAGTTTGAATCTCTTAGGAAAGATAGTTTGGTGGAATAAATTAGGGATCATAAATGATCATAGAAATGGATTTATCTAAATGTGATAAATATTTATTCAATTAACTCCAATCCACTAGAGTGTCCCATACCATACTAATCAATGTGTGCAAAGGGACTTATCTATCCATGATGATAAGGATGTCTTCATCCTCTATGATATGAATGATGTCCCTATTCTATGAGACCTTACATTTAATTTCTAATGACCTCTCATCAATCCTATAATTGCAAAAATATGTCTACACTCTAATTAGTGTTTTATAGAGCATCTCATTTTTTCATGTATTCATCTTCTCCATGATATTATCTATTGAGGTAAGGGACTCCTTCATCATAGTGTCCAATTGATCTAGCATGGACATGTGATCCTCCATGGTGGAATTGGCTTTTCTTACTTTAGATAAGTTAGGATTAACCTTGTTCTAAGTGCATTGTAGATTTTATTTCTAGTTAATGTAATAAATTTGTGTGGATTTATATGAAAAATTGTCAATGATTTTATCTTATTCTATGAGGGTCTTGAATAATATTTATGTTTTAATATTTAAAAGTTGACCATATGCTCAAAGTTATTATAGTTTATATGAAAAAATATAATCCTTGGTGAGTTGATAGAGTAACATTGTGAGTTTTTTCTCTTATAACATCACGTGGTCTCCCAATAATTAAACCACAAACACTATAAATGTATCATATATGAGATTGTGGGCCTTCGGTAGGTGTGCATGTAAATCTATGGTTTCCTCCCTCAGTTAGAGTTTATCTTACTCCATCACAAGTAAATTCTATGAAATTGAATCCTAAAATGTCGAAGCTCCCTTAATATACTTTTACAAATATATTTTGGTCACATCCAATAACACCTCTTCTAATGACATGGATAAATCCAATGATGTCACAATAATAGATGATGGTGTTGGTTAGAGTTAAATTTGTGCCACAAGGAGTGTGAATTTCATCGATCATAATAGTGGTGCTTAGATGTACCATTTCAATTATCTATCTATTTGTATTTTACCCTTAAATACTTATTTTTTTCACCTCCTTGGGTTTATTCTGAGCCTTGTGATGTGTCAAAATAATATTAGACTTTATGAGTCATTATATATATAATCTCCTCTATTAGCTTCCTATTTTTCTCTTATTGTTCAACCTTTTTGGTATTGGATATGAACTTAAAATTATTTTTCATATCTAAATCCTTTTTGTTATTATCTAATTTTATCTGTCTTTACGTTTTAGGATAATTTTTTGTATTTTATTGTGTCCTTGGTTCATTGTGTTGATAATTTGGCCTTTTAGGCCAAATATCAACCTAGGATATAGTTCAAAACTTTCTAATAAGTACCTCCAAGATTATTTATGGTTACCTTAGATATTTCATAGTATTCAAAATGGTATTTTGAGTTCTTTTATCATGGTTTAAGATTGTTTTGACAATATTAATGTAAATGTCATTTTTTGACCCTATGTTGTCTAGTCACCTTACGGTATGGTCAAATGGGTTGAAGAGTGTTATGAGGTATATGGATTAATTTTGAGTAACCTAACATGTGTAAAAGTCTTTTTAATCTTCCTCTAGTCAGTACAAGTGCCAAAATGGGTGGCAATATTTATTTAGAATGTTACACCCCTTTTTACAATGCGTTATTATCTATTTCGTATGATCTAAAGAAGTTTTTTCAACATCATGAAAATTTTATGGTATGAGGAAGATAATGAAACATAATTACATGTCCTTATAAGTGTGAATAAACTTTATGGGAACTTTTCATATCATCACCATTAGTTTTCAAGCAGAATGGATAGTTTTCATAGCAGAAAAAGAAGGCTATATCTAGTTTATATAAGGTTATTAAAACAAGATCATGTTCAGGAATGTAATTGGATTTTTTAATTATTCCTAGGCATAGATATATGATCTGGAGATATTTTCAAGTCAAAATATCTCAAAAACCAATCTCTTCTCTCTAATGTTCTCCTTGGCAGTTTTGAAAATCCAATCAAGTTTTTGTTTGGTATAGATAGAAGAGAGAGAATGAGGACCTAAGATTTTGGGAAGAGGAGGGGACCCTAGTTTTACTTCATTTTGTGTCATAAGTTTTCATATTGGATACCATTAATTTATTAACAATCACTAAAAATGTGAATGAATCACTGTGTTTTCTCCATCTAGGTAGGGTTCAGAT
Organism: Torreya grandis; assembly: GCA_037957365.1. Lineage (NCBI taxonomy): Eukaryota > Viridiplantae > Streptophyta > Pinopsida > Cupressales > Taxaceae > Torreya > Torreya grandis. The sequence goes on from JARHVA010001495.1 coordinate 739,460, forward strand.
TTGTTTCTATTTCTCCATTTCTAAGTGTGATGAAAGAATGAAAATTTGGGTGAATTATCAAGGGTATTTAAAGTTCTTATATACCATCATCAAGCCCAAATTTTCATGTGTGACCTCAATGAGACAAGAAACCATCTTTTGGACTAATCTGTAGGTTGATAATAATGAGGTTATTGATACTTAAGGTCTCCAATAATTGAAAAGTGTTGGTGAAGTATCAAAAATATTCCAAGCCTATAAGAGGATATAAAAAATGTATTATTAGTGACTATATGGACATAAAACCATATATAATGGTGATCACCTATAGTTTTCATATGCAGTCAAGGAGTTTGAAGAAACCATGACAAAGTGACTATGTTCAATTTTAGGAAGTTATTGTCATTTCTCAAGTTCTTTGAATGAAGTGTAACACATTAAAATAAGCTATGAATATTATCTCAAGTAATTTTTGAACACAAAGTAGTAAAGTGGTGATAGTGTCTCTTCTCTAAGTCAATACAAGAAAATTGGTGAACCTACAAGTCTCTAAGACCTCAAAGTCATCATGTGTAACAAAAAGTTTATTATAGAAACCAATTTGATATTTTAAAATATAAATTTAGTTTAATATTCATGATATCAAGGTCATATAATCAAAGTTAGAACTTGTGAATCTCAAGTTTAATATATATTGCACTTTAAAGTGCTATGTAGATTGATTCATACTATGTTTATTTAGATAGAAAAAAAGACATGTTTTGAGATTGGATAGATGTCAATGGGATCCAAAAGGATAATTAGATGAAAATTAGAATGCTTATATCTATTGGGTTCTTCAATAAATTGAGTATAAAGGATATTCATCTTGACAAAACTCAATTAAAGAAAACTTTAAGCTCATACAAGCCTATCTTTAGTGAAATGAGAAAAAATATGTTGTTTTCATTAAAATAAAGCCTCTTATGGTCAATAAGGATGGGATAAGTCATAACAAGGATTGTCATGATGATAAAAACCTTAAGTTGAAGAAGGTAGACATTGAACCAGTCCATTAGAGATACCCAATTCTAATTACTTTCAAACCCTCAAAGTGTGAAAACCAAGTTGCAAGACCATTGGAAGAGTGAGGATAGTTTGACGATCACTTACATACATTGGTTATGTTAAAATAACTAGGATATCATTCATAGTTCATATCAAGTATCAAGATTACATCTTCAAGCTAACACTCTCTCATCACACACACACTCCTCCATGCTTGAGAGGTAGTCTTCAGAAGCTCATAACTTCAATGAAGCTTTAGACCAATTTCTATCAAATATCACAATTTGGCCTAAAGGAACTAAAATGCATTAAATGGTTTGAATTTGTCAAATATAAGTGTTGATTTTATCTCATGTATGTATCCCTAAATAGGGTAAAGCATTTTATGATATAGCTAATTTTCATCAGATCATTTTGAGTCAAAATGATGATTTCACACCTGTGTGCTCTAGATTACTCTTTTGTACAAAATTTATTACACAAGACATGTACCTTTATTTTTTCTGGAAACTTCCTAAAAGGGATAACGGTTAAAATACGTCAAACATAGATTTTTAATTCTAATCTAGACAAATTTTGATCCAATAATATGAAATTATAACCAATTACATCAATTTGTATGATAATTACCAATATTTGCACCAAAATTGATAAATTTTTAAGGCTAATTAATTTGAATCAAGAATTTAACTTAATTAGACTTAAACATGATTTATCAATTTTGGTGCAAATCTTTAAAATTGGTGTAAAAATTAATGTAATTGGATAGAATGTCATATTATTGGATCAAAATTTGACTGGATTGGAATTGTAAGTTGTTTTTAGATAATTTGGAACCATAATCCCATTTAGGATTTTTCCAATAGAAAATAAAAAAGGCATGTATCTCATGTAATAAATTTGGTAGAAAAGAGAAATCCAAAGCACCTAGGTGCAAAATTATCATTTTGACTTGAAATGATATGATCAAAGTTAGTTGTCTCATAAAATTAATTACCCCATTTAGGGATAGATGGGCCAAAAATAGAAATTTTATATGAAAAATTCAAACCATTTAATGTGTTTTAGTGTTTTTAGGCCAAATTGTGATATTTGATAGAAACTGGTCTGAAGCTTGATTGGAGGTTATTGGTGACCACTTTTAGGTGTATACACTTAGAGAAGTTACATGTGATAATATGGGTGTTTGAGGTATTATAGGGGGTATCCTACCCCAAAATCCTAGCTTTGATTCTTAGTTTCATCCCTACACCTATATGAATAATCTTAAAGATTGAAGACCACCTCAAAAGCATTATTTTCCCTAAGAAGAGAATGAAAGAGCATGGTTGCTTGATTAGAACTCACTTGAAGAGATTAAATGGATCTATTTCCCATTATAGGATAAATGAGAGGTTTTATACTAATGATCTTTAACATCGTTTTTGATATTTGACGCCTTAACTCCTTGAATCATTCTTAAGATTCTAGGTACCTCTAAACCCTGTCAAAACCTAGTTAGTAACCTAATGAAGGAATTTTTTCCATCAAGTGAATTAAAATGAGATACTTGAGTCTTGAAATGGTTTTTATAGTCTTATTAGGTCTCATGGTCACCTAAAAGAGACATTGGTTGGTATGTACAGAGTGTATGGTGTGTAGATTAGGCCTAAAAAGGATTGTTATAGGCCTAGAAAGGACTACTACAAGTCTAAAGAGGATTTCTATATGCCTATGTGTGGGAAATTTGATAAATTATGCAATTTTTGCTTGGTTATAAAGATTAAATTATATTTAGAGGTTAATAAGGTTACATAATGACCACTTACAGGGGTCTCCACATCTGATGGCCATCTACAACCATGCTTAAATGTCTAGTTAGCTCACTATGTACATTTTGAAGGAGGAAGCAAGTGGCTTAACCAAGCCAACAAAAGTGATAAAAGGGATCTAAGTCATAGATTACATAATCTCAAAATTTTCAAAGTGCTTAGATAACTCTATTTTTGGGCAAAACATAGAAACACTACCATTAGGTCTATTGGCCTAATACCCATCTCAAATCATTACTACTTAGAGACTAAATTTAGAGGATATTAAAGGTCAAATATGACATAAAACCAACCTTAAAGTTTATTTAAGATAGTTTTATAAGTTAAATAAGAACTGGTTTGTAAAGGAGAGCTCAAAATTTGCCATTTTAGCCTAAAATTGCCTTTAAGAGTGCACAAAATGCAGAATGGTCACCCAAAGAGCACCTTCTTTTGCATAGAACTATATGAAGGATCTACATGTAATTATAAGCATATGGGGAAGTTTTAAGGGCCTTTTATACTATAAATTATTGGCATTATTTCATTGGTTTAATTCCTAACATTTATGAACTATTGTTAAGAGTCTAAACCTCCTAAACCTCTCTAAAACCCTAATAGAATCCCAATGGGAAAGTTATCAATAAATTTTCACTTAAATTCATTGAATTGGTATTAAATATAATTTAAATGCATTTTTTATTTAAGAAGGTCCTACTCATGGCATTGGTTTATACAGACAACTATATTGATGCACGAGGAATCTTATTTTTTTCATGATTTGATGATGATTCTAAGGCATAGAGCTAGATGAATATTTGAAGATAATTCAAGAGGATTTTTTGAAGTATATTTCATCCTCTTTGACCATAAAATACTCTTATTTCCTCCTTTTTTTAATAGGCCTAAACTAAAGATGTAGTCTAGAAGTGCTAGTGAAAGGTGACCTATTCACCTAAATAAGCAACAGTTGTAGGAGTGTACTATTTAAGAGTCATAATTCATGGTGTAATATATTTTCTTAAATTTTAAACATGCAAACTTACCCACTCTTAATGTTCTATGCAAGTCTTATGGCCATCCAAGCAACTAACACTGATTGACTAAGCATAGTTGCCTAGTAAGACTATTTGGTCAACTAAGGGATATGTCTATTGGTGTAGAGAGTTGTTAAGAGAGAAAATTAAAGGACATAATAATCCTTTTAAATTTTTATTTGAGTTTATCAAAAAAAAATTATTGTCTATTATGGAGGATGGGGTAGTTTTTAAAGTCTTATTAGCTTGCAAAAAAGAGAGGTAGCATACTTAATGTCTCATGGAGGCCAATCAGACCATATTGACACCATTTTAACTACTAGGATAGGAATTCATTGAGTTGGGGTGATAATTCTTTGAATTGAGGTAACCAATATTGAAGGAGCCTCCACTATGTCATTTCTTATGCCATACTCTCATTTAAGGCTATTATTCAGTCAAGGAAATGCATGAGAGGACTTGTAAGGCTACTTGTAATCATTGATTGACTTAATGGTTGCCATTATCATCTCATATCCACACTTATATGCCATATTATTCCTCTATTTACCTATATTTTTCTATAAATTGAGGCTAAAATTCCATTACATGCATCCCTTAGTTAGGTATGAAGAAACTCTTCCAAATTTATACCTTGTAAACCTTTGAATTAATATAAGGATTGGTTCAAATTTTCTTGCTAGCTTAGTGTGTTCTATACTTGATGATTTTCATAAGTGTTGAATCTTATCTTCCTCTGTAGGTCATTAGTCTCACCTAATTGATAAGAGATTATCTACATAGGTCATATGGTGTGTGAAAGTGTTGGTGATTGTGTTTGGAGTAGAATATTATTATTAGTGTCATGAAAATAAACCTCCCATTAAAAATCCTCAAATTGTATCCACATAACATAACCTCCATGTGAAGCATTTATCCTTAGGAGTCTCTAGGAGAGAGTGATCTAATTACTAGTTTGTGTCTTTTTCACAAGTATTTTTAAAGGGTCAAATAAAGTGGGCACAGTATGTTGGTGCATTACCTCCCATAGCTTAAGTTATTTTTATATTTTCTATCACTTTTAATCAACAATTTAGTAGGTTTAGGAATTGATCCAATAGATGATTCATTAGGGGAGCTATCACCAAAACTAGAGGTTCACCTCACTAGCTAGGATACTCATACCTAGAGGTGATCCCATTATATTAGATGGATGAGGTAGGTTTGAAACACCACTACCTCAATAGTGTAATCCAAATTGATAACACCTTGCTCTTTAGCCATTTTATTATCAAGTTATCGTACTTGTACAAGTCTTATACATTTTTTATCCTCATCTTTCTTGGTTATTATTTCACCCTCTACATTAATTTTATATGCATATTATGGTTAATTTTATTCTTTTTTATTTCTTCTTATTTGTAGCTTATTATTCCTATTTCCCCTTCTCCTCTACTCATTCCTTCTTATTATACTCATCTTATTTTTTTCATTTTCTCTTCTTATTATTATTTGAGATTCTCTATTTAAACATTTTAATCTTCTTATTTTTATGTTATAACTACTTCCTCTACCTTCCCAAATTCCTACACCTATTTATATACAATATCACTTTGTGGTTGTCATTACTCCATTTATGGTTATACTATGGGTTGTTATGGTTTTATTTGTTGATGCATAGTGGTTACCTCAATGTGAACTACATGAGTGGGGGTATAAGGTGATAGTGATGGATAAGAGGGTAAATGGTGTGGATAAGGAAGTAGGGAATGTTGTAGGGAGAGATAACTAAATAAACAACCATTTTATGCTTACTCACTAATGTCTTTACATGAGTAGGTGGGACCAGAGTTTCCTATATCACTTGGTTACACAAGTCTATATAGTAGGATACTATTTCACTCCTTGCTCTTCTTTATATTATTTCTCCTCAACATCATGCATTATGATAAAAGTGTCCATGCATGTTATAATTTTAGATGAGATCACATAAGTTTGATGTTGTGATGTAAACATTAGGGTTTTTTTGGAACTTCCTTATTTTGTTGTTGTTTAGTCCATCCTAATTTATTATTAGGTAGTCTATAATGGATTCATCATTGTATTAATGATATTTATCCTACTAATCATTTTAAAATTTTCATCATCTGAATGCTTGATTTCCTCCTCTTTTTTTATTATGTCAAACATTATGGACTTGGGATGTGTCGGTATTTGTATAAATAATATAAAGGGAACATTATTTCCTAATTAAAAGGTTGGAACTAGCTTATATAACAATAATTTATTCTTCTCCTCCTCCTCCTCATAGAGATCTTTTCTTATGTCCTCAAATATGGAGTTTTATACTTCTTGTATTAATACTCCCAAGTTTTTCAAGTTTTAATTGGTAGATATCTAGGGTGTGCTCTTGTCATTCAACCATGGGTTTGTGTTGTGATTTTTATTTTTAGTTGGTGAGGATTATTTATGTGATAGGTATTTTATCTTTCCTACATATACTTGGGATGATGTTTTATAGGGTTCTACTTGTGCCTATCATTATTCTTGTGATTCTCCTTATGATTATGGTAATGGTTATTATGCTCTTAGATGTATTGAAAGGATATCATTATACCTTTAATTTAATAAATCAATGGATTGATGTCATTTTATACTAAGGCTAGTTTCCAAGCCTATATGTAATGAGATGTTGGATATTTGAGTTAATAGTTGATTGTTTAGGGGGTGTTTACTCTATTGTTTATTTCTAAATCCTAAGGACAACAAATAAGATTCTAATTCTATGTTGTAAAAATGGTAAATCTAGAAATTTTTGATAATTGATTATCTCTTATGGAATTACTTATTAAAATGATTTTTTAGTTCATACCATCAACATATAGAACTTTAACATTTAGTATAAGACATTACAATGTCCTTACTCAACTTTCCCAACTAAGTAGGATGGTGTTGTATTTAAGAATGTGAACATGTTGATTATTTATTGTCACCTAGACTTCTTCCTAACAAATTTTGAATATAGAGATGATTTAAAAAACTTTACCTCTTATGAGAATTTAAAGACACACTTTTCATTTAAAAACTCACTTGAATTGAACTAAAATAAACTTTGCATTTAATGAAAGCACACTTGAATTAAAAGAAAACAAACTTGCATTAAAAGGGGAATCACACCTTGAATTTAAAGGGAAATAACACTTGAAGTGAAATTAAATATACCTATATCATAAGAAATAAACTTTTAAACATAAACTATAAATACCAATTATCTTGATCTTAGGAGAGAAGTGAGCCCTTATTCTTTCCTCATAACATGATCAACTTTTATTTGGTAATAGAATGGAATGCCAAGCATTATTATTACTTCATTATCAAAAGAAACATATAAATATGCTATGAATTTTATGAAATTAAACTTGAATTTTTTTTCTCTATTATGTTCTCTATTACTTATTACCCTATAATGAGAAGGAGACATGTACTTAAAGCATAACTTAATGACTATTCTCAAAATATAAAATCTAGTTATCTAAACATCCAAATCCACTAATTCAAAATAGAAGATCTAAGAATAAGATCAAAAACTTACATGGAGTAAATAAAACTAATTCAACTAATAATATACTGAGTAGAACTAACATATATTTGCAAATATTATGCCTGGTTTCAAAAAATAGAAATACATTTATATCCATATCCTTTTAGACCATTACTATGAATAGTAATGTCTAAAAGAAGATATATAAAGAGGTACATATATATATACATATATACATATATATATATATATATATATATATATTTGTAATTTCCATATTGATTTGTAGAGTATAGCTAGGCATCTTCATAACATGGCTAGACAAGTCTTCGGAGCGTCTTCAGAGCTGAATATGTTTGGATATCAAGTAAGGACCTTTAGATCTCAATGTCTTATGTTTCAAGTATTAAAAATTGTTTCCAAAACTATTGATGACTTTTTAAAACAATCTTTCCATAGGGATGTATCTCTGTATGCAAAACTATGGTCATTTCATCCAAGTTAAACACAAATAACAAGATAGAGAATCAATAATGTATCACATACAAACAAAAGACAATTTCACTTATTTCCTACTTAGATGAGAACATAAATATTAAATTTAATGAAATATATAACCAAGAGATAAAACTTGTGGATAATTTATATGAGATATAATGAGCTATATAAAATGCTTATCATTTTTTCCCCACACTTTATGTTTTGCAGGTCCTCTTGAAAACTAGTGGGAGAACTATTTTCAATCTAAGAGTATGGATTCTAACCACTGACTAAGATCATATATTTGAAAATTATTTCCTTAATAATAATGAATTCTAGGTAGAAACCCCAAATCTCTTACTGCTATATGTAATGATGCTTAAAATTCTATTTTTGCCTAACTGTGCAAATTCTAACAAGGAGACATAGGACAAAGATGAATGTGAGGCCTAAATATAATGCTAATTCAAAAATATGACCCTCCTTCTTCAAATATCTAAGTGATAATATGAAAAATATCCCTAACTTTCTAAAGACTCCAACTTATGATAGTAGGACTCATTGCTTCCTTGCATTTCAAGGCAATAGGGAAAGTCTCCCATCTAGTCATACTTGCATTGATAGAGATGGAGGAATTTTTTTTGATAAAATATTATAAAGCTACCACATTTTATATTATAAATTCATGATACTTGTTTTTCATGTACACATGATACAAAGTTTAGAATTTAACAAGAAGTTTGCAAAATTTTAGAAATCGAGGACTCATACATAGGCTTGTAGTATTATATAGTTCTAAGAATTTATTATCTGCTCACTCCCAAATGGTTTGATTTCTCATGTTGAAAATAAAATCACGTAATTATTTTTCCCCCATATACAAGTTAAATAAAAATACAAATTGCTAGCCTAATAACATGTTACAAAGATAAAATTCACAAATTTGATCTTGTCTTTCTATAGTGCTTTTATGAAAGACATTCATGAACATGTGTTCATATTCAATAACATGGTGAAATCCAAGAGAAATAAATTTAATTTTCCACTTAAAAAATTGTTCATAAAGATATAAAACATATAAATAAGAAGGTTTTCTACAAGATAATAATTTTTCATCAATTTCACAAATAGTTTAAATAGAAGTTTGAGCTTGTTGCAACTATTGTTGAGATTATACTTTGATTCTAGCATTCCTTGATTCAAATTTATTAATCTTGTTCTAAAGTTTATTCCAAATTTAAATCATCTCATTAAGGGGTAAAGGAAAATAAGTAATATCCCCTATGGGTCCTTCAGTCTATACAACTATTTCCCTTATTTCCCTCTACATAGCTTGTATGTCAGCTTACAACTTAGCATTTCGAGTTGTTAGCTCTTGTATGTAAGTATTTTGTTGACCAAGCAATGTATTCTTACCAAAAATATAGTGCTGGATGCTATCAATCTAAACATAATAACGATATGATTTCTTAGATTATCAATATGGGCATCCTAATTTACAAGGGATTTTTTTAAGGTGTTAGGTTCATGAGATTGTGAGAATAATTGATTATGAATTCTAGTCTATTTAGTATTAATTACTATGATGATCACTTCTTGTGATCAAACCTAAGTAATAGAATATTCATTTCACCTTTCTAAACTAGAAATGGTTTGATCCTTACTTTTAAATGGTAATCAAAGAAAATATACCTTTGTTTGTTGTTGTTTAATGGTTTCGTCATGTCATTAAAGGGTCATATGATGCTACAACTTTTTATCTCCATGAATAGGCTAAGGAGAAGGAAAATCTTCTTCTATAAGTGAAGCTTTACCCTTGTCAACTATGGAAGGTAAGAGTCTTTCTTCTTATTTAGTTATAATCTATTCATCATGAGTTTGTGTTTCTTCAACTATTTATTCAACATCCACAACTTCTATGGGAAAACTTAAACTTCCAAACATTTCAAATTTTTGTACATCACTTTCTTCTTCCTATTAGAGAATTAGCTGATGACTTTTCTATAATTTGATAGATTGAGTATGATTTTTTGATAAAATCATCATTTTGTTTTTTTACCTTTGGTGTAACATCTTCATAGTTGCAGTCATCAAAGATGGACCTTCCTCTTTTCTTTTTGCCATGGGAGGAGAAATAGGATGTTGTGATTTATTGCTAGGAATTTGGGGTGATTTTCAAAAAAATGAATACCAAGCTTTCTCACCCTTAGGTTTCTTCAAGAAATGGTGCCAATAGATTATATGAATTGAACCATGATGTTTAATTGATCTAGTGCCCCTTTATAATTTTTGAGTTACATTAATTATAGCATGGTGAAGAAAATATGGTATATTTAACTAAAATCTAGGGCTAGTGGCTCCTTTCCTCAAATTAATGAGAACTTGCATAGTGTCACCACCAACCTTAGTAAATTATCCATCAAAAGTATGGTATTTTATAGCCCAATATTCAACATTATGTCATGGAGGTGGAATACTATCCTACATGATTCCTTTGGCAATGCCTTATGGAGTTTTGGCTAGATTAATATGGGGTTCATTACCATCAATGAGAATTTGAATTAGAGCTACAAAATTCAATTTTTCAATAATAACCATGCTTTATTCAAGAATCCATAAAAGTTCACTAATAATAGAGGAATTAATAGGAATATTCTCACCCCAGACTATAGAATAATCATCAAATTTTTTTAAAAACTCTTAAATAATATTTTCTTAGAAACATTGAAATATCTTTAGTAAATTGATTCATCCCACTATTTTGAAAATAACCCCAACACATTCATCTTGTAATAGATATTTTGCTAACTCTAGTTCACTTTTCTTCTTACCCCTTATCTTCATAGTTGTTCATAGTATTCTCAAAAACTTACTTGCACAATGAAAAACTAAGCTTGAAATTACATGCAGTAATGATGAGGGTAAGGAAATTGGGATATGATGAATTAATGAATATATATGAAGGGTATCATGAAATTATAGTAGAATTATGGCCAAGCACTTTAGAGCACACAAAATTTTAATGAGGGAATACTTTTTAGGGTTAACATCAATATCATGGCATGAGAGATCATACTTGGAGGCACATGAAATGATATTCATAATGATTTTCACATTAGGTCATATCTTTTGAAAAGGTATTTTCGAATAAATTCACATCAAATATTAAAATTCAAAAATGGTACTAGTCTTAGTCACATCTATGTGGCATCAAAATAACTTACCCATATTTAGAAGTGTTATCTTATTAATGATCATATATTTAGAACATAAAATAGAAAATGTCTAACCTATTGGGAAGGAAGTACAACTGTACCTTTATTTTAAGGATCCATGTTTATATCTTAAAGTTTTCATGTGTCCTACAAGGATAAATTTATCTGAGAAGATAAGTTAGCTAACAAGACAACAACTCATATTTATTGCAAAAGTTTCATCTAAAATGTGTCATTTCTAGTTTTCACTTTTCATTAGTTATTTATTTTTTATGTTTATGCTTTTTTTATTTTTATATTTTTTTATTTTGAATTTTTGAAGGGAGAGGAATCACCATTTTTTGGTTTTTATCATTCCCCCTTATTGGATGTCTGCTACAAAGATCATTTGGCCTTAGTGGAAGAACTAAGTTCTTCCATAAGGTTAAATTGGTCTTAGTTGTATTCAATGAATTCTTCCATATAGAGAGGTCTTCTATTCACTTTAAGTCTATGACCATTGACCAAAAGTGTCTTTTGGTCATTATTAATTGGTTAAAGTTGGACAGAGCCATTATTGTGAATAGTTTTGATTAGGTATGTCCCTAACTATCTTGGCCTGAGCTTACCTTTGAAATGTTATAGTTTAAAATGAAATAGAAGTGCCCAATCACCTTCTTAAAACTATTTTATCTGGTATGAATATCATTCCACTATTTTTGATGCTTTTGAATCATGCTAGATTAAGTGAATACATCCATTCTTAGTTCATATAGCCCAATCAATTTCATGATTCTTTACTTTTTAGCTTCATCAAGATTAATTCCCATATCATCTATTATCTTCACTATTTATAGTTCAAACTCTATTGGAAATAAATGTTTCTTTACAAACACAATTTCATATGGATAGAGTCTTATGGTTGTCTTCCATGTTGTATTATATGCCCAAACTACTTTAGGTACTCTATATTACCAATCTTTCCTACTACTATTCAGTATTTTAGTCAGAATGTTTTCAAGCTCTTGATTGGTAAACTTCACTTTCCCATCACCTTGTGGGTGATATGCTAAGTATTTTTGGTGATTGATTTGGTATAGTTCTATGAAATCCTTGATCATGTTAGACATGAATTGGGGCCCTTGATTATAAATAATAGATCTAGGAGCTCCAAATATCAACATGATCTTATGATATAGGAAATCATCAACCATTTCCTCCCTGGTAAAGGTGAGTGCCCACAATTCAACCCACTTAGTTAAATAATTAATATATACTAACAAATACTCTTTTGCTTGAGATGGTGAGTTAATTGGTGTAATAAAATCCAAACCTCATTTCTCAAATGGTTCTAAATCTATTTGAGGATGGAGAGGCATTTATGAGGATAGAGTAGGCTTACCCATCCTTTAGCAAGGATCACATTTCCATACAAATGTTTTTACAGTCTTGTAAAGAGATGGCCAATAATAACCTGCAGCAAGAATCTTATGAATGATCTTTTTTGTTGAATAATGTCTTCCTTCTGGCTCACTATGGCATGATCTTATGATGTCAAATACTTCATCTTTTTTGACACACCTATGAAGTACATGATCAAGTATATTTTAAAAAAAACATGTCTTTAAACCATTTTAAATGAGATCTAACTCTAATCAAATGTGTTATTTCTTTAGAATTAAAGGAATGAGGAAACTTCATTATTTCCAAGTAATTTTCCATGTTTGTAAACAATGGGGAGTATGAAAATATAGAAAACAAATGTTTATCTAGAAAATAATCCTTCAAAGGTTCATCTAGAAAATAATCCTTCATAAGTTCATCTGCACCTATAGTGATCAATCTAGAAAAAAATTCAACAACAACATTATACTTTCAAAGTTTGTCTATGATGACAATGTCAAATTCTTGAAACAAAAATAACCATAGAATAATTTTCCTACATACTAGTGGTTTATTCATTAAGTACTTAATATCTAAATGATCTATATAAATAACTACCTGATAACTAGTAATGTAATTCCTAAACTAATTTATGGCATAAATAATAGCAGGAAATTATTTTTCTATGGTAATCTAGTTTTTCTCTATGGGAGTAAGATTCTTGTTGATATAATAAAGGGAATATAATTTTTATTCCTCAACTCTTTATCCTAGACTTTAGCCTAGTGCATTAGTGGTTTTGGAGTTTTGTTAATAATGTCTCCAAGGTAACCAAGGTTGTTGATGAGGTGTCAGGTGTGTTAGATTTAGAATGACAAAGTGTGCTTCAATGTGTTCCAATGTTCCTATATGGTTCTTCAGTGTTTGAGTTTGTAAGGAAATTGATGGTTTATATTGATGGTATAGACATGTTGTAAAGACCCTATAAGGTGTTATGAATGATTTTGAAAGTGAACAGAATTCATCATAATAGTCATATTAATGTCTAAGTTCAAGTAGTCATCTTTATAGATAAAGTTAAGTGAGTAGATTTATGACAACATATTTCACATGTGTGAAGGTATCAAGAGTATATTGATATATGGATAGATTCCCCTATATTAGGAGATGATATGGTTCAGTTTTTTTTTCATGAGGTTGAGCATATAAAAATTTATTAAGGTGTAAAGTTGGAATTTCAGATAGAGTTCACTAAGTTCCTATACTTAGCCAAATTTACAAGAGAAGATCTAACAATGAGTGTTTAATTAAATCACAGATCTAATGATGAGAATTTAATTTTACTAGATAATGATCTAATGGATCATATTGAGTCAAATAATAAAAATTTCATGTGGTGCTTCTAAGTGGTGAAAGTTCATTGGAGTCAAATAGGCAATATACTTAAAAGGCAAGTGTTGGTGGTAAGTGTCACAATCTTTGAGGCTTTAATAGTAGATCAATGACATGTATGTTTTCATGTAGTTAGATATAAATTAAATTAATTAAGTTAATAATTCAAAGTATCTACATATTTCACACATAAATTCAAATTTGCACAATCATATTGACTGAATGGTATAGGGTACAGAGAAGGCATGAAGAGCTACCAAGTGGCACAATCATGGAAGCTTTGATTAAAGATCAATGGTGAGAATTTTAGGGTAAAAAGTAGGATAATTATGATAATATAAATGGATCATATTTTTAAAAAAAATTTAGGAATCATGAGATGAGTTCAAATTGTCCAATGTTTAACATTTACATAGTAACCATTGGCTTTTGAATTTAACAAAAGAAAATTAGTGCTTAGTATTTTGCTTGTATATTTTTATCCAAAATGAATTTCATGATTATATAAATATAAAAAAATTTATATGACTTAAATTATCTTCCAATAAGTTATTTATAAAATTTTAATGTCTATATAATCAAATATATTAATATCTAAAGCGGATTGTGTGTTTGACCATATTTTATAAGTGACTTGAGAAGGATAATTGAAAAGTTATTGATAGTATTTTTTTGTTTCAAGATGATATAAATATTGAAAAGTGTTTTACACTTAATTAATAATATTTATGTATATTTTTAGGTTTTAACAATGCATATTCAATGTGAACAATTACTTAGAAGTTGACTATGTTTGTTGAATATACTAGCAGTTTGAGTGACCATATTGCAGGAGTCAGTTAAAAGAGTTATTAGTAGAATTGAAGAATAGAATGGACATGGAGATGTTTCATAGGTCAAATATGATATATTAATTATTATTTTTATTTTATTCTTTAATAAAATTTATTATATGCTTTAGTTTTATATGATAGATGTTTATATGTTTTTAAGCCTTTTGATGAGTACTCAGAATGGCTTGGTTCAAGCTATGAGATTGATTAATAGGTGACACTGACCCATGATGGAATGATAAATGGTATATTATATATATTTTTTATGTGTTAAAATCATTGTTAAAGTATTAAGGTGGTCTAATTAGTCATACATGTAACTTGTCAGTATGAAGGCCTAATTATTTTAGGTCTTACCAAGACCTTATGGTGGTTTGGAAATAATGAGGTAATGACCAACCTATATAATGTTTGTTTCTTAAATTTTAAATTTATGATGAAAAATTTCAAAGGTATAAAAAATATGTAAATCATTTTGGCTGACCAAGATGGGTTAAAGGAAGAGAGTGTTATAAGTAAAACATTTAATTAGTCTAATTATGCTAGTTGTGCATGTGTGGATTGAAGTGAAGGAGAGGGCCTTCAAAAGAGAAGGTATAGGTTAGTGAAGAACATAATATAGTGAAGAGGATCAATCATTCTTTTCTTATCAAATTTATGTAGGAGGATACATAGGACATTAGACCTAATGAGCTTTGAAGATGCAGTTTGAGTGAGTTAGTCCTAAAGGTAGTTTAAGAGAGAAGAGTGTAAACAAAGGTAATCATCATCAATTGAAGAATATAAAAATGTTTTCAAGGTGATATATTTAGGTAGATGAGTTGGTGATTAGTTTCTTATGGGTCTGGTTTCTCCTTCAAAGGTAAAGATTGCTAAAGGTCTAATTATTGTGGGTGCTTAGCTAGATAAGGACATTTACTCCTTATGAGATTGGTGTCTCATTAAAATAAGGGATGCATGATATTTAATCATTTGTTGTGGGTATAAATGATATATATATGTTTTTATAGGATTTTAGTCTATCTTTCAGGGTTCAGTGGGTTTTATCTCCCAAGAGGGCTTCCCACATATGTGATGTGTTCATGTGATGTATGCTCTTATCTATGATTTAGATGTATGTTATTTAATCTTTATGTTACTTGATAAATTTGATGTATGATGTATGTTTTAGATATGGGAATTTAATTGGATTATCTTGAATCATTGATTCACACCCTCTCTTAGTGATTGTACCTATAATAATTGGTATCAGAGAAGGACCTTCTATGCAAGTTTAACGACTTGAAGGTGATATAATGTATAATATGGGTAAAAATATAATCATGTTTGATAAATTAATTACCCATGATAATGAAGAAGAAGAAGTTTTCTATAATAATGATAAATAAGAAGTTGATCTAAAATCAGATATCATGGGTGCACTTGGTAAATTAAAAGAGTAGAAGAAGAGGAACTATAAACTGAGGAATATGATCAAAGGTCTTGAAGCACAAGTTATTTATCTTAAAGGAAGTTTGTTAATAAAGTTTGAGAGAGAGAAAAATAAGAATCAAGAATAAATAAAGATAAATAAGGGGCTATAAGAATTGAAAGTAAGATCAAGATAAATATATGATAAATATAATATCAACATTATTGAGGATCAATTAAGGTTTGCAAAGACAAATCTGAGTTCAAAAGAGGAAGAATGCAGACACCTCAAGACTTAGTTAGAAGAGGGAAATGCAAAGTTGAGTTCAAAACAAGGTGATCATAATGATTTGAAGTCCAATATTGATTTTATAAAGATTATTAAAGAGAAAGCATGCATATTGAAAGATGGCATGGCTAAAGAAGATAAGAGGGATATAGAGACTATAAAAGTTCTCAAAATTTAGTTAGAGGTTGTATGTTCAAGTATGAGAGCTAAAGTAGATGAGAAAATTTAATTAAAGACCAAGATAGAATTATTAAAGGATGAGCATGATAAATTTATTGTCAATTTAAACAAGACAAAGAAAGAGGAAAAGAGGTCAACTCAAGATAATAAGGATCTAAGCACCAAGATCAACAAGAAGGATTCATGAGGTAGCTAGGTGCCATGAGGTATGCAATAAATTTTAATGTTCATTTCTATGATTGTCATAAGTTTGGTCATAAGGCAAAAAATTGTATAAGGAAGAGCAAATGGCTATCTAGAGGTATGGATAATATAGTCTAATATAATTATCATGACATGGGACATACTATTAGATTCTACCCAAGAATGCATGGGAAAAGACTAACCCCAAGTATGGAGACCTAAGAGAGTCAAGCTTGAACATAATGAACCTAAGAGAAAAGATGGCATGTTTGTTGAGATTCATAATATTCATCAATCAGAAGGTATGAATGATGTTATTTATTTCTATTGTTATCAAGTTGGTCATATTTCAAGATATTGTAAAATAAATCTATCAAGTCATAAAAAGGTGCATGGACATCATATTATGCACAAGAAAGGTCAATCCTTGGTATGGAATCCTAAGCAAGTTGAACTTTTATTGATATTGCAAGACAAGAAAGTTCATAAGAAGATGTGTTGGTTTACTATGAGAGGACATGATAATATTTTTTCAAAAACATTGATCCTAAAGTCAAAATTTTGATCAAATATGAAGGATGGTCTAGTTAGTCAAATGGTGAAGAATTAAGATGTTGGTTTTGAAAGTCTAGACGTAAAGAATGGATGTTTCTAAGTGTTAGATCAAGGATGATGAGTTGTCAATATGGTATCTTTTCATAAGAAAGGTGTGTTGATATTGTTCTATAGTTCTCAATGTATGTTTAGTGTTTTTGGTCCTAAAGATAAAATCTTGTCAATTTCAATTGCATAAATTGATTGATAAAATGTTAAAAGAATGAAGATAAGGTTGATATGGAGTATGAGGAACAGTGTTATCACATTTTTGATATCATATGGAAGGTCTCAAAGTTATATATATGTAAATTAAGTATTTTATGGAGTTAGGGGGAGTTAACTCAGATAGTTTGAAAGGCTTGAAGAGCTATGCATAATATGAGGGGAAGCATGTGTGAGATGTTCTAGGCATGGGGATTATATGAATAAGTCTAATATAGATGTGAACTCAAGAATGTTGATATGATGACTTTATCAAACCAAGTTTGGTGCTTTGTTAATGTATTTAATCCTCATGTTTGTCTTAATTTCCACTCATTTATTAATTTGGAATCAAGTAATAAACTTGTAAAAGGGGTATGTAAAGGAATGCCTAGTAAAAGTGCACACATTATTTAGATGATGATGAGAAATCCTCTTTGGATTAGAAGGAATAACCTATAGATAAGAAAGACACTAGAAAAGGGATTGTTAGAAAGATAGTTAAGTGGACTACCTACGTGAGCTAGATCTGAGAATCATATGCTTTCTAGGAGGCTATCAATCTACTATTGATAACAATTAAGTTGATGTAAATGAAAAAAAAGGAAACTTACATTCAATAATGTTAAAATAAATGAATGTAATACTAGATGATAGTAAATTTCTTATTAAACAAAATGACTAAATATAGCACAAGTAGGTTAATACTTATGCTAAAATAGTTGGGGCCATATTAAAAAAATCTAAGGAGGCTCTATGAATAGGCAAAGGCACAAAAAATAGGGTTTGATTGGGTTTAAGGGGGTGAAAATAGCTTGTTTTTATTTGTTACCATAGTGACCATCAGTGGTTGGGTGAACTATAGATGATTGAGGCCAACTATCAGTTGTTGGGTAACCATCAATAGTTGAGGTGACCATCAGTGGTTGGGCTAACCATCGATGGTCGTATATGTTTTTATAGGAATTTTAAAAAAAGGCATGTCATACTAGGTAAATGATAGGATAGGGGTTTTAATATGGGTTTGATTAGAAATAGAAGGTGGGTGAGTAAGTTTGATTAGGTCAAGGGACTTAGAAATGAAATATAATAAAAGAACAAGACTAAAGTTACCTCTAACTTGTTAGATGGATGATGGAATATAACCAGAGTGATATTACTTTGGCCTTCAAAAGTGATTTGGATTGAGGTTTGATTTTTTATTATTGCTACTTGCTTGTTAAAGGAATGTTGGATACCTATGCAAGAAGATTTGATAACCTAGACATGGATTCATGGATTTTGTAATTTATAGATCCTTTTCACTTCTTACTGCTCTTCTTTTATAGGATGAAGTTAGTAATTATGTAGGAAGAAGTTTCTAATCATGATGGAAAATAAAGTTGCCTATTACAATGCTTTGAAGCTTGTTAGCATCACAAAAAGGATAAGTTATTAAATTGTGCCATGTTTAACTTGTATATAGCTAGAAATGAATTTAAAGTAGGTTGATGACTTGACCATCAATGGTTAGGCTAATTATTGATGGTTAGGCTGACCATCACTGATAAATAATATAAAAGAAAATGGGTGAAAGTAAATTAAAAAGAGGTGAATTAAAATACTAATTTAGTAAATTAATAAACGGGCTAAATCAACTAGGTGGTCAACTAGATTCAAGGTCAAGCAAGGGTTTAAGGTGTTTTGACATCAAAAACTATGGTGATTAGTTTTTGAGTGTCTAAATTTTGCCCCTTTTTGTTATGTGGCTTTGAATTAAAAAGTGGAAAAATAAAAATGAATTGATTATTGGTCATTGTCTGATTACCCCAAGTATGGGAGGAGGTGTTCCCCCTCCAACTAGGAGATGATAGAGTGAAAACAAAATGGGACCAGGGTTTGATAAATGGTAAATGGTTTGTCACAAGGTAGGTGACACAAAAGGTTTGGGCATTTGAAACACAAATATGCACATAAAATGTGACTAAGTGTGATAGTCAAGATTGTACAAAGACTAAATTTGCTAATATTGGTAAAAATAAGGCTAGTTCTAGAGAAACACATGATAGGGATAATCGGTCCACAACACTAGTCATAGATGATCAGGTTGTTCTTATGAAGCCATCTAAATAGGGTCAGTATTTATCATAGGTATCTAGGGTAGGAAGTACTCCCTTGAAAAGCATAAATAGTTAGATTATGAATGAGGTGGTGTGAATTTCAAAATTTCAACCTAGAAAGGTTGGTCAGTGTCATCTAAATGACTAAGTAGGGTCATCGTAAAACATGTGAATAGTTCAGATCAAAAATAACCAATATCAAGGTAAACATAGTTAAATGGGTTAATCAAAGAAGGGGAAGATACAAAAGGTAAAGTGGTTGGTTTGGGGGAGAAAAGGTAATTTCCCAAAATGTCAGCACCTAGTGGGGTGCTTAAATATTTGAAAAAGGTGGGGAACCCTGACCATTAATAGTCAAGGGTTTTCTTAGGGTTGACTGACCATCGATGGTTAGGTAAAACCCTAAAAAATAGATGGTGAAAATAAAAAATGAATATCATTTTTGCCATTCAATATGTTTTGATTTGTGCTCTAGATATTTTATACATTGTGCCATTTGACACATGAGTGTGATGAGGTAGAAGTGATTAATTTAGTGATTTAGTATGTGAGTCTTATCTATTATTGATTTGATAGAGGGTGGATAAGGACATGACTAAGCAATGGGATGAGGGATTTGACCACAATAATGATCATAGACTGAGGTGGGTTATGTTTTAAATTTGATAGGACAGTTAAATTTTTTATGTCAAAGTGGTATTGAGTAGTTATGAATGATTGGGGTAGGTTATAAATAGGTTTTGATAAAAAGATGCCCTAGTGTAGGTTTTGTTGAATTTGTGAAAATTAGTCAGGAAAATGGGGAATGAAAGGGTATAATAAGTTGGTAATAAGGAATAGAGTAGTCTTAGGTAGGTGACTTGTGGAATTTATGTGTTTTTGTAGATGTTGAGAGAGGTTTAGGGTTTGAATTGTGCCACTAGTGGTCACACATAACAACCATCAGTGGTTCAACTCAACTGTCGATGATTGAACTCAATCACTAGTAGTCAAGGACTGGGGTAAAAGGTCTAAAAGGGACCATTGATGGTTTAATGAACCATCAATGGTTGATGTTTTAGGGATAGGTTAGGAAAAAGAAGTAGAAAATTTTGTAATGGGGTTAAATTTTATAAAGTTGTATAATAGGGTTAAATGTTATTTAGGTTTTGGTAAAGTGCTTAGGGTTGTAAAAATTGTGTTCAAATAGGGTGAAGAGGTTGTGAAAGGTATGTGATTTGTTGAGGGTTTATGGTTTTATGTGGTCTAAAGTTGAATGAATGTATAAAAAGTGTGTAAAGTTATTTGAAGTTGAAAAGTAGTTTTAAGTGGTGAAAAAGGTCAAATGTAAGTATGATAGGATGAGATATTTTGTTAAAACTATTGGTGGGTATAGTTAGTAAAAGAAAGGTCAAGTGTGTCAAATAGTGTGTTAGGGTTGGGCTATTGAATAGTAGCTATGAAAAGTAGGGCAAGTGGTTGATTGCTAACAGTAATATGGTAGATGTGAGGGGTTAGATTAGAATAGGGTGAAAATGATAGGCATAGATTGGTATTTAGTTTGAGGGGGGAAAATAAATAGGTATGTTAATATTCTTATTTTTCAAGTTCATGACTAGATTCAAATGACGGACTAAGTCCCTAAGATATCTATGAAGGTCTATGATGGGATATTAGATGAAGAGTGGAGACACATGGAAGAGGATGGCCTACGGGACATAAGACACTACTAACACCTAGTACAAGATGAATTTACCATCATGGACCTCATTAATAGATGGGATCTAGCCACAAACATATTTGTGTTGCTAACTAGAGAGATGACTACCCTCTTAGAAGAATTTTAGTAGATTATATGGCTACCTATTTAGGGAGAGCTAGTTTATCACATAAAGAGTGAGGATTAGGACTACCAAATGGATATAATATATAGAGTAGATCAAGCTAGGCTAGGTATCATAAAAGTGGTATTTGTGATGGGCCACTATAGTAGAGGGCCCTAAGGGATAGATGCTTGCTGATGATGATGGTTGTGTCTTACTTTATGCTACCTAATTTTAATAGTGGTCAATTTTCATACCTATTACTAGGGGTGCTGGTGGAGATGCTTCTAGGGAGGACTATGTTTGGGTGTGCTCCAGTTGTATTAGTGTAGATCTATAAGGATATTTAGGCCTTTAGAGCACATAGGTGATATGTGATCAACATTGGTTTCATACTCCATTGTTAGGCACATGAGCATATTTAGGTGGTGAGACTATTGGGGCTACCATGGGATGGATTTGTGTTGATAGACTACAAATTGGGTTTCATGAGGTGGAAAGGAGATTATGTGTTAACAAGGGAAGGTGGTGGCACTACAAACATAAAGTGATTTAGTGATGTTTTGGAGGGTTTAGTGGTGGGTAACATAGTGTGGAGGCCATATGTGGGTTAGCTAAGGTGGGTAGAGTATATATTTTACATGCTATCATTATAGAGTTAACACTAGATATATGGGAGATAGGATGGTGATACTAACATTATCTTATTTTATTGAGTTTGGAGGAAGTTTGGCCTCATGTAGGGGATCTCACTAGATTTTTTGTGATACAAGAGGGAGGATGTCAAGTTCTTACTCCTAGAGCCACAACCATAGGACATTATTGTGGACCATGAGGAGCTACTAGTGAGAGATATGATAGATGATGTAGGTATTGTAGATGGTTATGTAGTGTGCTATCAGGCCTGATATGTAGTGGTCTATTTTAGATGGGGTGATTAGGGGTAGTAACCCATGGATGTGGATCTTTTTGGGTCACTAACGTAGGATGGATAGATGGTAGTGGCACTGGAAATAACATATGCCTATATTATTGGCTTATAGGGATAGGTAGACACTTTAAAATTTTAGATCATCACCTTATAGGGTTAGGTTTCCACCTTAATTTGAGATAAAAATAAAGCAAGGATCTCTCTTAGGTTAGTGACATAAGAAAGAGATTCACTAAGAAATATGGTAAGAGTGTTTTTAATAATAGTAAGAGGATGACTTGACATAGTTCTTAGGACATGGTACTTATCCACCATTGAGGAGTTGAGATATTATGAGCTTATAGTGTTGGTATAATTTCCATTGGAGATGAAGTATGGAGAGTATAGGGCCAACTTGGTAGGGGGTCCATTTATAGATATTCTATAATAGTGGGCCTTAATAGTGGGGTAGGTAGGGATATCAGGGGGACCACCACCAGATGGTAGTGCAGGTGTAGATGGGGCTAGTGGTAGTGGGGTCCTAAGGGCTTGATAGAGGAGATTATATGATGTATATGTTGCTGATTTGATACTAGCTTGCATACTGATGATGTGAGATGTATATATGAGAGAGAGAGAGAGAGAGAGATTTATACATTATTTTTATTTTATGAACATAATTTATACTCATTGACATGTATGATTTTGATTATGGTGTATATGATGATTATGGTTATATAGATGAGGATTATCTTCATAATGTTCATTATTATATAAATGTTTATTATGTTTATGATGTGGGTATGGTTATGTAGATGTTGATTATGTTTATGATATAGATGTTGATTGTGTTTAGACATGGTTATTGATGATGTTTACAGATGTTTTAGGTATGATGTATTTATGGATATTATGGATGATTTAATTATGTTATATGGTGATGTGGTTAAGGAATTAAAACATGATTTTTATGAAATGTTCAATTTGATGATGAATGTGTGTTTAGTTTAGGTGATGAGGGTTTTATAAATAGTTGATGATGTGTATGTTTATAGTTTAGATTATATACATTTGATATATGTATTGATTTTTTTAGATGATGTTTGCAATTAATAAATTTAATTTCATATGATGATGTGGTTTATAGGCTATATGATATATGTTTTAGTCATGGTGATTGATGATGTTTAGGATATGATGTGTTTTATGTTATTTATGCTATAATAAATGATGATTATTCTAATGATACTGATGTTACAATGTTATTATTTTATGGTTTTGTTGTTTTGTGTATGAATAGGATATGGTTCATGGATATGATTCATAATGTTGTAATGTATATGGAGTATGTAATGAGAATGATATTTTGAATGTTTGGATATAACACATGGACATAATGAAAGAACATAAAGTAGGTATAGATAACATACTAATGTAGAAAAAATAGAAAAATCATGAGACATTTGTCCACCTGAACTAATGAATAAAGGGTAAGAAAAGGTAAGATGTGTTTAGTGACAAAGGCCTAACAAAACCAAAGTTGGATGTGATTTAATGAAAATAAGCATTTCAAATGCTTAACATGAGCATGTTTTTATTGAAAAAAAAGGTATCTTGATCACTTTATATCAAGGAACCTCATATTCCATTTATTGTTAGAGAAGTTAGGATGGTAAATTAGGGGATAGGTAGATGGTTGAAATGGGTCATATGGTAACTTGATGTAGGTAAGCTTGCCCCTTCCATAGGTGACCAAGGAACCATAATAGATAAGTCCAAGCCTTAATATAATGTGTAGAATGATCGATACAAGAAGTCTACTTATGACATATATAAAATCCAATTGTCACTTACTTGACTTAATTGATACATAGGGTTATTTATTGCTTTTGTTATTTTGTTAGGTTAATAAAGTTGATCAATGCAGGAAGCTTCAAATAATTAATTTGAAAAACATAACTTAGCCATTCTTCAAAGGAGTTATCTAAAGTTAGAATTTCTTATATGTGTCCTTTAAGGGAGCAATCTATTTTTAGGTAACTTAGTTATTATGTAGCATCCTTCAAGGGAGTAGTATGTTATGCTAGAGATATGGACCCAAGTGATATTTTGGTATCCCAATTTGATTTTGAATGATAGGTTTAGACATGGACAAGTTTATTTGGGCTTAGAGGTATACCTTTATGAAGGTAAGACTTTTAACAAAAATGTTTAATGATGGATGAAAAAAATTGGTTTGAAGGAAAACTAATCATGGGATTCTATCATATTAGAGATGAAAAGCATCCATGAGAACCATGCCATGGGTAGAGTTGTGGTATCCATGCTTAGGATGAGGATATAACTATGATGGATAATCACATAGTCTTATGTTGTAATCAATTATCCCTAAGAGGAATAGGGATAGGTAGGTGAAGAGAAGTGAAAATATCATAAACAAAGGGATGAGCTTAATTCAAACACAAAGGTGAGTTTGATCCTTATTTTAACAATAAAAAAGATGTAGATGCATTGTGTTGAGAGGCTTAGGTTCTATTTTGCTTTCAAGATAATACAAATGATAATCTCTTGATCCATACTTATGGGTTATGATGTAGGGTCCAAGCCAATAAAAATTAAACTTACCTTTTTTTATTTTCTCCATATTAGTTACATGTTAGTTTTCCTTAAGGATGAGGTATTCGATATTGAATTCTTACTCTTTCAGGTGTTTGTTGTAAGTGAGCTTGATTCATTCATGATATAAATTCAGATGATAAAGCTCAATAAGGTAATGTTCATCAATTAACTCAAGTCTTGTGATATTTTCTTGATGATAATCACTCTCAAAAATGATCTCATGCAAAGATATGTGAAGAGAGGGAATCTAGACTTTGAGGGGTAAGATTGATTCTACCCAAAAGATGAGAGAGAAAGGGGTAGTAGCCATAGAGTTTTGAATGCTAGTGTGATATTCTCATAAAGTGAAATGGATGTGCAAGTGTCAATCTTAACTTGAAGCAATTATTACTTTGGTTAACATTTTATTGAGGATCTTGTTAGAGGTTTTTACCTAGCCATTTTCTTGTAGATGATAGCGCAAGGAAAAGCTTAAATTGATGCCAAAAGTGTTGTAAAGACCTTGGAATTTCTTTTTTTTAAAGGATTCACCATTATTAGTGATGATCTTATGAGGAACACCAAAGTGGTAGATGATATGGTGATTAATATAATCGATAATCCTATTAGTTTTGGTTGAGATAAGAGGAATATATTACACTCACTTGGTGAAACATTCAATAGTAGTAATGATGGATTGGTGTTGTTGTGAAGAATGAAGATTTATTTCTTCAATAAGATCGAGACCTCATTGTGACAAGGGCCAATAGTCTTTTGATACTTGAAGGCCATGGACTAATGCATGATGTAAGTTAGCATGATGTTGAAATTTGACACACTTATTAACATAATACAACAATCTTGATTGAGGATGGGCAAGTAGTAGCCAAAGTAAAGGATATGTTTAGCAATAGCTAATCCACTAAATTTTCCCCCATATATTCTATCATGTATTTCTTTGATAGTGTGGGAAGATTCATGACTATGTTGACAAGAGAGAAGGAAGCCATCAAACCCATGTGTATAAAGGATTCTCCCTAGTATGGTATAATGAGAGGTACTCTAAATAAAGGTTCTTTGGGCATTCCATGAAAGGTTAGGAGGAATAATTCTAAGGTTAAGGTAGTTAAAAGTTTTTTCATACCAAATGTTAAAATGAGATGCTTTCATAGTAAAACTGGTAGGAATGTCAAAACTGATATATAAGGGTTTGATAAATTGATGGATGGTGACAAATAGTTTAGATTTGGTAGGTTGATATGGGATTTGGGAAGCAAGGGAAGCCATTGTATCTACAAACTTTCTGGTAGGTTGAAGAAATAACTAGATAAGGTAATGAATAAATGATGTTAATTTTACATCTATGATTTAGTTATACTTCAATAGGACATCATTTTTACATTGATAGGATCCATTGACCTGGTTGATCACAAGTTGGGAATCCCCAAAGACACTGATTGTTTTAACTCCTAAATCTAGAAAATTTTGTAGACCTATGAGTAGGGCTTCATGCTTAACCACATTGTTGGTATATTCAAGTCAATTTTAAAGGAAAGGGGAAGAGGTTCATGATTAAGGGTAATGAGAATAACTCCAACACACCACCATTTTGGCATTTGGTCCATTGAAAAACATGGCCATTTGATAGGTGGGTTCTTCTTAGGAAAGAGTTGTAATTGACTCATCTAGAAAGACAAGAGGAATTGGTTGATTGTTTGATAGAGGAGATTTGGCCAATTGGTTAGTGATGACTTTCCATTTAATTGAATTTTGTTGCAAGAACTCAAGATTAAACCCATCTAGGAGCATGAGCGAATTATCCATATATTGGTTTTGGTATGGTTTAGAGTGTATATACTTGAGTGGGTTAGTATTAGTGATGACATAGGTTTTATGACTGAGAAGGTAGTGATAGAGTTTAGAGGAGACAAAGACTAAGGTGAGGTAAAGTTTCTCTAGATGTCTATACTGAGTCTCATATTATATAAGTGTGTAGCTAATTTAGTAAATACCTTTTTCTTTATTTTATCCATGGTAGATATATAAAGGTATAAGTGTTGGTCCCCTTTAGGATGAAAAAGAATAGGTGGATAAAGAAAGTACTCCTTGATTGAATCAAAGGCTTGTTGATAGTCCTTGGTCCACTTAAAAGGGTTGTATTTCTTGAATAGATGGTGAAAGGGTTGACATCTATCTAATAAATGGTAGATGAAGTGATGAAAGGATTAGATATTACCTTGTATGATGTGAATTTGCTTAAGGTTAGTGAGATGGGGCATCTCCAATATTTTTTTGAATTTTGTGGGGTTTATTTTGATTCCTCAAAGATAGATGATAAAACCAAGAAGATTTCTTGATAAGATCCCAAAAATGCATTTTTTAGGGTTGATCCTAATATGTTAATGGATTAGTTAGTCAAAGATGGTTATTATATTGGCTAGGTGATCTTTGTGATGTTTGGATTTCATAAAGAAGTCATCTACATAGTCCTCTTAACTTTTATGGATGGGATCATGAAAGATGTAGGTCATCGCACAATGATAGGTTGCTTCATCATTATTCAAACTAAAAGGCATGATCCTATATTAAAAGGTCCCCCATGGGGTAATAAAGGAAGTTTTATGCTGATATCTAGGGGAAATCAAGATCTAATTACATCTCAAGAGACTATCCATGAGAGATAACATCTTGTGTCCATCTATAATATCAACAAGTTAGTCGATGTTCAATAAAGGAAAATCATCTTTTGGGAAAGAGAGATTGAGGTCACAAAATTTGTTGTAGAGGAAAAGTCCCCCTATGGGTTTGGTGATGGTAATGATGTTAGCAACCCATTATGGATAGTTGATGGTCTGAATGAAGTTCACGAATAAGATACATTAAAGTTCTTCTTTCACTAGAAGAGCAATTCTATGAGGTATCTTATGAAGCTTTGTTTGAACCAGCTTAACCTCAATATGGGTGACAATGTTGTGGAGGGAAATGGAAGGGTCAATTTTAGGCATATCTTGATAATAACAAGAAAATTCTATGATATAGTCACAAAGGAAAGAAGGGTAATCTTGTTGCTTCATGGAATTTAAGGATTGGTCAATCTTGATGATATGAGGGTTATCTTAAGTACCCAAGTTGGCATCAATGATAGATTCATTCTACATGGTTTGGTTCTTAGGAGGAAGGGATTTATGAATAGAAGTATCCCTCACATAAAGGTGGGTGAGAATAGAATCATCATCTTGATGTTGGATGGTATTTATGATAGGAAAATCTCTTTCTGTCATTTCAAGATGGATAAGAGGAAGGGTCTTAGTTCAACCACCCTTTTGATAGGTCATGGGGGCCAAATTAATGGTATTGATAAAAAAAACTTAAATGGGTTGATATCAAAGTCTTCAAATTTTGAAGGAGATGGGGTTGGAAAAGATGGAACATCCTCTTAGATGATGGTGATGGGTTTTAGTGAGGTGGGTTATTTTTGTGGTATAAACCCAAGGCTAAATAACTCATGAGGTTTTTGAGTTTTGATTATTGGTATCTCATTTTGTCCCTATTCATAAAGGCCAAGACCAAACACCTTCCAAGCACACTTATAAAGCTAAAATTTAGAAAATGTTGGTTTGTTGAGATAAGAGAAGTTTGAGGTGAATGGTCAGATGGATGAGATAGTGGTAGGAGAAAGAAGTGGATGATCAAGTCCTCCATAGATTAATTTTTTTGATTATTGGGGACCTTGAAAAATATGATGGTTATGATGTTGGGCTTATAAGGAAGGTCATGTTTGAGGTTCCCATACTCTTGCAGAGTAGTGAAAGCATCCAAGGATAAATGATGATACTCCCTAAGTGAGATATGTTGGAATGTAGGTTCTAAGGGGTCCTCTATGGGGATATGGGAAGAAGGGATAGATGAGCTAGTAGAATCTTGATCAATGGTATGGGTAGGAGTCTTACTAGTTTTGGTTGGTGGTGAGGTAGTGTTGTTAATAGTTGATGGTGAGGTGGATGAGGGAGGAATAAGAAAATCACTAGGTTGATATGTCATATTACAAGAGGAAAAAGGACTAGGGTCAACTTTGATGGTAGTAACATAACTTTTATGCTCAAATTTGACACATCAATGTAATGTAGAAGGGACACAACTGTTGGCATGGATCCAAGGGTGTTTGAGTAACACATTATATTATAACTCACCCTTTATAACATAAAATATTTTTGGAATGGTGAGATGTTATAAGTGGATAAGGAGGATAACTATCCCTAAGGTAGTGGGCATGGTATCATTTAAGGAGTGAAGGACTGCTGCACTTTTTGACATGATGTTCTTGGGTAGCTAAAGTTGGTCATAAGCATGAGAGGAGATAATATTGATGTTATCTCCTCCATCAATAATCATCATTTTGATGTGGGTTTGATTGATGTACACTTTAATAAAGAGGGGAGGATCATAATCCTCTAGATAAATTAGAGGTATTTCAAAATATAAAAATGTGATGAAGGTAGAAAGTTGGAGGGCTCCAATAAAGGTTACAAGAGGTTGAGGGTCATCTTGTTGAACCTCTACAAATTGTAGAGACTCTATCAGTTCCTGATGATGGTGGGGTGAGGTGTTGATTAGTTCATAAAGGCTCATTTTTAGTAGTGTTTGGTGAAGTTGTTTCAATATGATATGTTGGATGGAGTCAAAATGGTTGGAGGAAAAAGCTCCAAAAATTGATACTTTGGGTTTTGGTGGTGGGATAGGTGAATGTGTAGGTATTTGTGTTTTATTAGAAGGTTGAGGGGTTGAAGGGTATGTCCAAGGAATGGATACTTTTGGTTTTCCCTTGTCCTTTCATTGGGATTGAGATCAAGTAATCATATGAATACTATGAATGGGGGGGTTTACCAAGTTTGATGGTTGATTCAGTTCCTCCCCCTCACGCTTGGGTAAGAATGAGGGAGTAGGTAAATGTTAGATAAGTTGATTTGATGGTTGGATTGGTAATGGAGGTAAAATAGGTTTATCTAATAATATATCATCCTCATCATATAGGCTATGAACAAGTTCTTAGAGAGATTTGTAGTTATCCATGTTATGTCCTTGTGCCCTATGGTATGTATAGATTAATTTATCATTGAGTGAGGAGGGTCTGGTATTGGAGGAGTAGAATGGTTTGATAGATGGTAAGATAATGGAATAAGTTTGTAAAAACATTTAAAGGATTTTTGAATAAGATTAATTTAAAGGTGTTGTTGGTGATGGATTTATAGTTTTAGGTATGGGAGCCTTCTTAGAAGAAATTTTAACCCTAGAATTTGTAAGTGGTGGAATGGTTTTGGTAGATGATTGTGGTTTTCCTTGTTTACTTATGGTTGATTTGGGGATAAATGATTTGAAAGTGGAAGATTTATATAATGAAGGATTTGATATAGGTGGGAAAGTAGAGGTGGATAGGTTAGTTAAGAATAACGGAGAAATAGATGATTCGGTAAGGGTAGGTGTAGATAGAGAAAATGGGGATGGTTTACTAGAGGAAGAATAGGTAGTTGGGATGGTATAAGGATGGGGTCCTAAAATAGAAGTAAAGTGAGAAGGAGGTGGTATGGGTCTAGTTCAAGTTTGAGGTTTAGGCAACTCTACCTTCTAAATTAGCTTAGTTGGGGGTTTATCTGGTGGAATATATGGAGTTATGTCCAACTTCAATGAGGAGTAAGTTCAAATAGGTGTGGGAAGAATTCATAGAATCTTGATAGGTTTGGTGAGAGAAGCATAAGGATATTTGGAAATGTTACATGGAGGTGGTTGGGATGGTTCACCTATGGTTTTGGAGGAAGAGGTGTTCGATGAAGATGTAATAATGGGTTTAAGATTGGATTTAAGTGAGGTTGAGGATTCATATTTTTTTTGGTAAGGGATGCCAAGATGATGCCAAAAGGTGGATCTATAAAATTTGGGTTGAGAAGTGAATTCTAGACTTTGAACTAGTCTAGAAAAGGGTTTGTAGATGGGTTTGGTTCCTTGGTCATTGGTATCAAAAATTAATCCATTAGGTGGAGAAGAGGGAATGGTTCTTCCATCCTTGTTTTTTATGGAAGGATCCAAAATTGTTGTTTGGGTGGATGAGGTAACCTTCTATTATGGGGTGGTTTCAAGAGAGGGCATGGATGGTTTAATGATATGGGAGGTAGGTTTAGTGTCCTCAAGTGAAGTAATATACATGGTTTCTTCTTTTGTTTGGGTGTATAAAGGATGGAGGGAATTTTTACCACTTCAATGGGTGGAGTGGAGGAAGAATAAATGGTTAGAAAAAGGTTGTCTCCTTTGGTGTTTCCATCAAAGGAGAGGTAGATAAAACTAAGGTCTCATCAAGTGAAGAGAGAGAGTTGATTGATTTATTTGTTTCGGTATCCAAAGGAATATAAGGTGAGTCTACTACTTTCATGAATGAAATGGAGGAATAAGTACTTGTGATAGTGGTCTCCTCAACAATGGGCTCACTAATAATAATATTGATTTTACGTTCCTCATGAGAGTGAGATGACTCTAGTTTTTTGTTAGGGTGATGGGTGGAAGGAACATGATTGGGAAAAAGTTTGTAGAAGATGTCAATGGAGTGATCAGAAGATGAATTGGTATTATAAAATTCAAGTTCCCACTATCAATTAAGCTTTAGACCAAACTTTTAAAGGTATTACATCTACTGATGTCATATCTAATAACTTAGTGAAAGGCACAATGGTCATTCTTAATTGTACCAGCTAGGCATAGGGTTAGAAGCATAAAATTATTGGTGTGGTTTGATAGGTTGAATTTATATGAGGTTAGCTTTGAGAAAATTTTCCAAAACTAAATCATAAGATTCCCCTATGGGGGTATATTGTTTTAGAGGAGCAAGGCTTTGGTTTCAATTTTGTTGATAGGAAATATTGGAGGAATTAGTTTGATGGGATTGGTTGACAGATGGTGGTGGAGTAGTTTTTAGGATAACTAATTTTGTGTATGATTTTTTACTTATAGTGGGATGGTTGGATTGATTAATGGTTTTGGTGGAGGGAGGATCATGGGATTTATCGCTAGAATTCTTATTCCATAATTTTAATTTCCTATTATCAATGGCTTAGTTTTCATTTTATGTGCCATGGTGCATGCCTCATCAAAAGTTCTAAAAATTTTGACTTGAAGAGTGGGGTAAATATGTTTAACACAACCAAAAAAAAAATTCAATTAACTTAGGTTGGGGTAAGGAGAAAGAAATCTAGTTGATGAGGCCTTTCCATCTGGATATTAAATCAGTAATTGATTCATCATCAAATGGTCTAATAGAATAGAGGTTGGTAATATAAACATTTTTAGATATATTTATTGAGAATTGATATAAAAATATTTGGGAAAGTTGAGAGAATTAAAAGATGGAGTGCTTGGTGAGAGCACTATATCAATCAAGGGTTGGTCTTGATAAATACATGGGGAAGGTAAGAAGGAGGAGAGTAGCATCATATGCAATCAAATAAAAAGAATGATGAAATTATCTCAAATGTTATTGGGGGTCCTCCTTACCTCAAAATTTGGAAAACATGGGTAATTCCCATTGAGGTGGGTAAGAATGGATAGGAATAGATAGATTGATGGGTTCATTATAGATTTGATCATCAAATAAAAGGTTATGAGACCTAGAGATAAAAGGTGGTCATTTTATCCATTAACATCTTGACCAAATCTATTTGAGGTTAAGAAGTTGCATAATTAGGTGATGGGTGGTACCAATATATGGATAAGTGATAGAGGGTGCTGATGAATATATATATATATATATATATATATTGGTAAGCGATCATATGAGGTTGGGATGTTGCCACATAAGTGCCAATTAGCATAAATAGTTGGGTGAAGGTGCTATGTATCCTTTTGGGTTAGAAACATATGGGTATGATGTGATGGGTACTTGTTGGGGGTAGGATATGGGTTGATTTAGAGGTATGTTTAGGCTGGTGGATGGTAGTATGGATGTAGATTGGGTTGGAGATATGAAAGTGCTAGTCATTTGGTGGTGGATGGTAACTTTAGTGCTAATAGGTGTGAGTGTTTGAGGAATTGAAGGTACCAAAATTTGATGTGGGGTATAAATTGGTGGGTTGTTTTAACTAAGGGTAATGGTAACATTAGGGGTAGAATAAACCCCTATGCTAGGAGTATAGGTAACAAGAGGTAAAGTTGATCCAATGTTGGAGGTATTGATTGGGGTAGTAGGTGTTTGGTTACTGGTCGAGATATTGGATGGACTTTGGGGAGTGGTAGTAGGTGGGATACTAGAAGAAGAAGAGGCTTAGGTGAGCATGGTTTGGGTTAATGTGGCACCTACCAAAAGATGGGAAGGCATACCATAGGGAGGATCCATAGAAGGAACCAAATAAAAAGGGGTATGGTTAGATAAGATTTTTAGGTAATGTTGAAGAGCCATGAGGGTATTCTCAAGGAAGGTAGTGAAATCTAGATCACCCTCAATAATAATTAGAGACCTAGTAGGAGGGGAAGAAAATTTATGGGAACCCTTAGCAGCATAAGTATACTCCATGGAGGAAGAAAAAGAAGGTGGTTGTTGGTGGTTTTGATTCCTTTGCTATTGTCCAGTAAATAGCATGAGAGGAATATAAAATAAATAATGAAACTCACAACTCAAACATAAAGCAAGCCAAAATAAAATATCTCAAGGAAATCAAACATAAACTAAAGTGTGCTTAACAAGCTAGGGTTGTTTTTAAATTGTTTTTGGCTTATGCCTTAGAAAATGTGAAGAACAACTTTTGTTTGTAGATCAGGTACTAAAGAGGAAATATAAGGTTAGTTTTAGGTTATGTTTAGGTGATCAAGAGAGAAAATATGTATTGATCTTTAGTACGTGGCTTGGTATTGGGGCCTACCCCGTCACTTCACACACTACAATGATAAGGATGTCATGTGCATAGCCAAGATATACTAAATTTTAGAGTTTATACTCAAACATAGAGCTAAGTTGGTTCTCCCCTATGTAATGACCTCCAACTAGGATTGTTGGGAAAGGGTAAGGTTTATCATTAAGTGATGAAATCTTAGTCAGGCCTTGTCTCAATTTTATTTTGATTGTTGATTGGTTATGTGGTTTGGATAAGTATGTGATAACAAGAGTAAAATCTATGATTAATTACTTTTTGTTTAAGTTACTATATTAAATAAATCAATCAAGCAATCAATGTATGAAAAAGGTTTATTTTAAGACTAAAATAAATTTTAGATTTCATTTGATGAGCATATAATAAAGGAAGAAAAAGGGATGCTAGGTCTCACTAGGAGTGCCAAAATGTTTCTCTAGATTTTCACTCATTTCTTAATTTGGAAGCAAGTAAGAAACTAGTAAAAGGGGTGTGTAAAGGAATTCCTAGTAAATGTGTGTGCATGATTTAGACAATGATGAGAACTCCTCTTTCGCTTGGAATCAATAACCTCTAGATAAGAAAGACACTATAAAAGGGGTTTTTAGTAAGATATTTGAGTGGAATGCTTAGTGGGAGATAGATCCAAGATATGTAAGCTTGCTAGGAGGTTGTCAGTCCACTATTGATAAAAATTAATTTGATGTAAATGAAAAGAAAGGAAACTTTCATTAAATAATGTAAAATTAGATACATGTAATACTAGATGACAATAAATTGCTTATTAAAGAAAATGACTAAATATAGAAAAAGTTGGTCAATAATCATGTTAAGATTGTTGGGGTAAGGTTAAAAAAATCTAGGGAGGCTCTATGAATAGGTAGGAACATATAAATTATGATTTTATTAGGGTTAAGGGGGTGAAAATAACTTTCTATTCTTTTCTACCATAGTTACCATCAATAGTTGGGTGAACTATCAACGGTTAAGGCCAAATATTGGTGGTAGATAACCATCGATGGTTTATCTAACCAACATCAGTTGGGATAACCATTAGCGATTGCTTGTGTGTTTTTAGGAATGTTTAAAAAAGTAATGGTAGACTATGTAAATTATTAGATAAGGGTTTGAATATAGATTTGGCCAAAAATAAAAGGTGGTGAGTAGGTCTAATTAGGTTAGGGGACTTAGAAATGAAATATAAAAAATGAAAAAGAATGAATTTACTTGTAACTTGTTAGATGGCTAATGGAATTTGGTTAGAGTGATAGTAATTTGGCAATTGAAAGTAATTTGGATAGAGGTTCGAGTTTCTATTGATGTTACCTTTTTTTGAAGTGATGTTGGATACCTGTGAAAGAATATTTGATAACTTGGACATGGATTCATGGATTTCATGATTCTTGGATCCTTTTCACTTCCTAATTCTCTCTTTTTATAAGATGAAGTTACTAATTGTGTTGGAGGAAGTTGATAATTAGGATGGAAGATAAAGTTACATGTTATGATGTTTTAAAGCTTTTTATTATTACAAAAAAGAGAAGTTACTAAATTGTGTCATGTTTATCTCATACATTAATGGAAATGGCTTTAAAGTAGGTTGATGACTTGACCATCGATGGTTAGGCTAATCATCAATTATTAGGTTGACCATCGATGGTTGACGATCTAGAGTAAAATGGGTGAAAGTAAATTAAAAGGAGGTGGATTAAAAGGTTAACTTAGTAAATTAATAAATGGGATAAGTCAAATAGGTGGTTAGCTAGCTTTAAGGTTGAGTAGGGGTCCAAGGATTTTTAAAATTTAAAATTATGGTGTGCAGTTTTCAAATGTGTAAACCTCATGCATGAAAAAATTGGAACTTTTTAAATGGTTAGGTTCTAGGATCATAAGAATGTATATAATAGAAGTTGAGACGGAAGTTATGTATGATCAAAGGAGAATGTAGTCATGAAGTATGTTTTAAGAAGATCAAGGTAAAATAGGTATGCACAATGTTAGGGGGAGTTTGTATCATCTCTTAGAGGTGGTCCTTTTTTATTATTGATGCTTGAAGTCTTTTCAATTTTATAGGATTAGGAGTTGAGCCCACTTTGTCATTGTATCAAAGGGGAAGAAAGTTCTTGAAGATAGAGACAAAGTATATGCATAAGATTTTTAATGGTGTTGAAATAAATGACAAAGGGGGAGATTTTTGGAGGTTTATCTATGATGTATCCAATGTGAGCAAGGTTTTTGATGAGGTTTTATGTGTGTTAGATTGATAATGACAACATGTGCTTTAATATAATTCAATGTTCCTACATGGTTCTTTAGTGTTTGAATTTGTAAGGAAATTTATGGTTGATATTGATGGTATTAACATGTTTTAGAGAAATTTTGGGGTGTTATTAATTCTTTTGGAAGTGAATGGAATTCATTAGAGTAGTCATATGAATGTCTAAGTTCAAGTAGTCATTT
This sequence comes from Torreya grandis, assembly GCA_037957365.1. Classification (NCBI taxonomy): domain Eukaryota; kingdom Viridiplantae; phylum Streptophyta; class Pinopsida; order Cupressales; family Taxaceae; genus Torreya; species Torreya grandis. The sequence goes on from JARHVA010001495.1 coordinate 775,729, forward strand.
TGATAGATAAAGCAGAGTGAGCAAATTGATGACATCATATTTTATAAGTGTGAAGGTTTCAAGAGTATATTGATATATGGATATATTCCCCTATGTGAGGAGATCATATGGATAAAATTTTAGGTCATGAGGTTTAGCATAGAAAAATTTATTAAGGTGCAAAGTTGGCCTCTCAAACAAAGGTCAATAAATTTATATACTTAGCCAAATTTGCAAGACAAGATCTAATGGTGAGAATTTAATCAGATCAAAGATCTAATGATGAGACTTTAATATGACTATTTAATGATATAATAGATTATATTGAGTTAAATATTCAATATTTCATGTAGGGATACCAAGTGGCAAAAGTTCATTAGAGTCAAATAGTCACTATGCTCAGAAGGTATGTGCTGATGACAAGTGCCATAATATCAAAAGCATTGATAGTATATCAACAACACATGGGTGTTAATGAAGTTATATATAAATGGAATGCATTAATTTAATAATTAAAAGTATGATCATATTACATTTATAACTTCCAAGTGTCACAAGCACATTGACGTAATGGTATAGGGTATGTAGAAGGTACGTAGAGCTGCAAAGTGGCACAATCATAGAAGATATGTTCAAAGATCAATGTTGAGAATTACAAGGTAAATACTAGGATACTTATAAGAATATAAATGGAGTTTATTTTTTCAAATTTTTTAGGAATAATTAGATTAATGTGTCTGATGTTTAATTTTTACATAGTGACCGTTAGCTTTTGAATTTAACAAATGACAAACCAGTGCTCTATATTTTTCCTATATTTTGTAATCCAAATCAAATTTCATGATGATTTAAAAATTAAATTTGTATAAGACTTCAAATTACATATATATAAGTTATTTATAATGTATTAATGTATGTACATTCAAATATATTAATCTCTAAAATTGACTATGTGTTTAACCATGTTTTGTAAGTGACCCAAGAAGGATAATTGAAGAGTTATTGATAGTATTTTTTTTGTTTCAACATAACATAACTATTGGAAAGTTTTTTATACTCCATGAATACTATATTTATGTATTTTTTAGGTTTTAAAAATACATACTTGATGTGAAAAATTTATTAGAAGTTGATTGTGTTTGTTGAATGCACCGGCAGTTTGAGTGATCATGCTATAAGAGTGAGTTGGAAGAGTTCTGAGTAGAATTGAAAAATAATATGTACACATAAATGTTTCATAGGTCACATATGATCTATTAATTCATTTTTGTAAGTTAATTTTTTTATAAATTTTTTTGTATTCTTCAGTTATATACGATAGTCTTTTCTATGTTTATAGGCCTTTTAGTGAGCAGTCTAGAATGGATTGGTTTAAGGTATGAGGTTGAATTCAAAGTGACACAGACCCATGAGGGAATTATAAATGGTATATTGGATATATTTTTTATGTTTTTGAAGAATTTTTAAAGGATTAAGACGTTCCAATTAGTCCCATATGTAACTTATGAGTATGAAGGCCTAATTATTTTAGGTCTCACCAAGACCTAATGGTGGTTTGGGGTTAATGGGGTAATGACTGACCTATCAAGTGTGTGGTTATTACATGTAATGTGTATGAGGAAAAATTTAAAAAGGTATAAAAAATATTTAAATAATCCTTTCCAACCAAGATGGGTTAAAGGAAAAGAGTGTTATAAGTGTAAGGTCTAATTAGACTAATTGTGCTAGTTGTGCATGTGTGGATTGAAGTGAAGGATAGAACCTTTAAAAGAGAAGGTATAGGTCAATGAATGATATCAAACAGTGAAGAGGATAATTAATTCTTATCTAATTAAATTTATGTAGGAGGACACATAGGACATTGGACCTAATGATCCTAGAAGAGGACATTTGAGTGAGTTAGCCCTAAAGGCAGTTTGACAGAGAAGAGTGAAAATAAAGGTGATCACATCAATTGAAGAATATAAATAGGTTTTAAAGTTCATTTATTTAGGTATTTGAGTAGTTTCTTAGTTTTCTAGGGGGTTTATTCCTCCTTGAAAGATAAATCTTTATAAAGGTTTAGTTATTGTGGGTACTCAACTAGACAAGGGTAGTCACTCCTTGTGGGCTTGGTGTATCACTAAACTAAGGGATGGGTATTCCTTGATTAGGTTATGTTGGTATAAATTTTGGATCCTATTTTATAAGACTATAGTCCATCTTTTAGGTTATAGTGGGTTTTACCCCCCAATATGGTTTTGCACATATGTGATATGTTCATGTGATGTATGCTTTGGACATATGTGATTTCATGTTTGTTTTTATTGATCAAGTTGATGTATGTTTAATGTTTAAGAGTTAGGAATTGAATTGGATTATCTTTCATCACTAATTCACCCCTAGTGATTATACCTATAATAATTGGAAGAATTAGTATAGATATGAAAAGGTTGTTCACAATTAGGTCCTCTTAGAACTTGAGTAGTCATGAGTTTGTTTTATAATGTTTTAAAATATTTTTAACACTTATCATTCCATACAAATTCATTATCTTTTATTAATAAGGAAAAAATATGTGAAGTTATTTTACAAGTCTTTAATAAATCTTCTGTAATGTCCTACATGACCAATTAAAATTTTGACATTTGTTTGTCTTTTAGGAATGGGGAGACTAGAAATTACCTCAATGTTCTTGGGATCCACTTTTATTCCTTGAGAAGAGATATGATGTCTTAAGACTATACCTTCAACATCCATTATTATACACTTCTCATAACTCAAATATATTTGATGTTATTCATATATTGTGAGCACTTTATCTAAATTTATTAAGGCTTCATCAAATATGTTGACATGGATAGTTAAATCATACATGTATACTTCCAAGTAATCAAAAAAAATATATGGCTAACACTACTCTTTGAAAGGTAGCAGTCCATTACAAAATCCAAAAGGAAGGACTGTATAATCAAATGTTCCCTAAGGGTAGGTAAATGTAGTTTTATCTTGATCTTTAAGAGCTATTCTAATGTGATTGTATCCACTAAACCCATCTAAGAAAAAAAATATTTTCCTACCATGTTATTCAAGACTTGATCAGTAAAAGGCAAAGGAAAGTAATCTCTCATATTGGCTTTATTAAATTATCTATAATATACACACACTCTCCATTTTTCATTCTTATTAGGTATAATAACTATAGGTGAAACCCATTGACTATCAGATATGAGGTAAATAAAACAAACTTCCAATAGTTTTTATATCTCTATATTTAAAATTTATTTCAAGGTTGGGTTAATTATCCATTGTGGTTGTCTGACTGGTCTAACATATACAGTGTAGATGTGATGGGTATAGACACTGGGATGTATTCCTATTATATCACTGTAATACCATGCATAAGATTTTATGTGTCATACTAATACATCCAAAACTTTACTTTCTTCTTGATTAGTTAATCAACTATTGATATTTATTTACTTTATTCTTGATTAGTTAATCAACTATTAATATTTAATAGTTTACTAGGATGGATTGTAATTTGTTTAGTACCTAGAACAATTGAATTTACTATCTTGTATTTACTCATCAAAGCATTCAATAGACATATATGTGGTATTATCATATGAAATCTAACCACATCCTTGTAAAACTTTTGAATTTTGTAGAGTAGATTGGTCAATGGACAATGAAAATAATTTAAAAATGAATTCTATCCATTTTGAGCCCAGTCAACTATGACTTATTGGATACTTTACAAATGAGATAACATGTTTAGGGAACTTATGACATTATCTTCATTCTTAGTAATAGAATTAAATTATTCCAATTCATGATTATTAATATTTGAAGCTAATCTATTAGTCTTTGGAGCTAAGCTATTAGTATTTGTAGCTAAATTACTAGTCCTTAGAGCTAGGCTTTCATATTTTAGAGCTACGCTATTAGACTTCAGAACTAGGTTGTGAAAATTTAGAACTAGGTTGTCTTGGTCTAAATCATCTAGTATATATTCCTAAAAATATTGGAAATGTTCTTATATGGTATCCATGTCTAAGAAAGATAAACTATTCTAATGTTGTTTAGGTTGATCAACCCATATTTGTTCAAAAAGATCCATTAAAGGTCTAACAAATAGATAAAAGGAGATTTTTTTAGCATGAATTCCATTGTAAATTATCATATTTCTATATCTATAGTCAATTTGTGTCATGAATGTAGCTAACTAATGTCTTCTAAGAGTGATTAGATATCCTACCCTCTTGGGTTTAGGTTGAAGGATCATGAAATCTATAGGGTATTCCTAATCATTTTCTATGGTTCCTTTAGGTGCAACAATGGATTGATATGTTATTTCCAAGATTTTAGTGGTAGGTTAAAGCCTTATGAGGGATAAATATTCTACTATTTTGATATTCATTATGTTACTAGAAACACCTATATTTCTAAGCACATTTTATATGGACTTTTTCCCAATTGTCATAGTCAGCATGGGACTACCAAGGTCTTTATATTTGGGAACAAATATGTTTAGTACTAGTAAATCAATAATTTTTCCATTTATCTAAATTTTTTTAGGATATTGTTTCTTTCTTCCTAGTTATTTGATGCAAAATCCTTTAATTATTTGATTCAATTCAATAATATCTTTAATGTCTCTTAAAAATGGGATTTATATCCTCATTTTACTTAATCCTTACATCAATTTATAACCCTCCCTAGGTTTTTCTTCCTTAAGTCTCTTAGGAAATGGAAGAGCAAGGGGATCTTGAATTATGATGAGTGTTATTGGAGTTGTGGTGGTTTATACCTTGTCTTCATTTGGTTTTTGGACTATAAGTGACTCATGAGTGTTTTCATCATTAGAAATTTTAGTTATGGTAATGGGTGAATCTCCTAATACCTTTCTTGACTTGAGCTGAAAATTATTACACTTAGTTAAACCACTTGTAACATTACTTTCTTGTTTACCTACATAAATAAGAGTATTTTTCCTATTCTTAGGATCTACCACTAGTTTGGAAGGTAACTATGGTTGGTTAAGCTGCAGCCTAATTGGTGGTGGTTGATGTTGTCAAGACATAAAATCATGTTGTGGAGGAAACCTTCTCTACATTTTATATTGTTGATTTGTACATTGAGGTAGTTACTACTATATCCTATGTGTTTGTTGGTTTTTCTATTATGTCCAAGGTTCTGAAGGATTTTGAGGCATCTCACACATCTATGACATCCATAATTTAGTACCCTACGGTTTTAGTTATGGTGGTGGTTCCTAAATTTGTGGTGTGATTTTTCTTTCCCATGGTATCATCCATGGATTGGGGGGAAATCATGGATCAAATTGATTTTGAGGTTGGGAGTACTGGTTTCCTTATCTTTAAATAAAGTTCACTTCCTCAACAACATGTATGGCTTGTTTTACCTTGTTTTTCATGGTAGGAAGATGATTAAAATTCTTAGTGTCATGGTCTAGGTCAAAAATACCACATACCTCCATTTGATCTAAAGGATAATCTTTTATTGTATGTTTAAGCCTACATCTAGGATAATATATTGATAATTATTTAAATTTGGTGGCATTAAAACTTGATTTGAGGCCATCTAATGTGGATGTCCATTTTTCTAGAATATATGTTTTGAAATTTGAAAATTATTCCATTAATTACCCAACTTTAGGTGATTTTCCTAACTATGATTTCCTTATGATAGGTCTTGTCTTAGAATAGTTAGTACATAATGTTAAAATTTGATGAAAGGTTAACTTATCAATGTTACCATTTCCCATTAGGTTAAAAACATCACATGAATCATCATTTGGGTCTTTAATAAATATTATCTTGATGAACTCCTTTATGAGTTGGTAACAATTTTGTTTATGGGAAAATATACACCTATCAAAGTAATCTTCTAAGGTTTCATCTTTTCTTTTAATCTTAAAAAAAATCTTCTTTTTGTTATCTAACTCTACAATAATCTTGATATTTATCAAGATATGTAGTTTTCATTTATTCCAAATTACTTATATAATTACCGTCAAGGCCCATGAACCATCTCATAGATGCATCTCTAAGTGTAGATGGGAATAACTTCAACTTCTAATTTTTAGTGACATAGTCATATGTTTGGTAGAGAACCTAAAGTTCAAAGAGAAAATAATCTATATCCTCTAAGGATTTACATCTTAAAGTAGGTAAAATAAATGGTGATATATTTTTCATGGAGTTTTTATCATTAAGACCCAGGTTGATTGGATAAGAAAAAGTTGTCCTACCGAGGTTGTCAATTAGGTTTTCTACATGTCCATGATTGTTTCCCATATTTTCTTCCCAATTTTGGTTATCAATCCAATCCAAGTTCTCTTTTTGGGTTCTCAACCTATGGTATACCTTAGGAGGAGAATATTCATTACTAATTAGATATTATTCTTGTATATCTTGTGGATCAAATCTGATTGTTCTAAAGGTGATTCTTATAATCAATTCTTACTATAGGGTAAGATATCCTAAATATAATTATTATTGTAGCATATATTTGTGAGTATGAACCTTTTTCAAGAGAGGAATCATACATAGTTTATATATAGATTTCAATTAACTTTCTTTCACTTCATGATATTTCTATCAAGGATAGAATCCTTTCTTATTGTTGTTTTATTTGATAATCTTTAGAGATAAATTATCCTTGAGAATATCCTGGGTGGTTCATAAATCTAAGGAATCCTTGATTGTTTTTATAATTTTGAGGTATATGACTGTTTTTGAATTTTCTCTATATATCTCTACTATAGGATCTCAATAACACTTATTGATGAAGAGTCCCTTGTAATGTTTCTAAAAATGATAGCTATCATTATACCTTTCATTTAACCAATTAGTGTATTAGTGTCATTTTCTACCAAGGAAAGTGTCCAATGCTATATGCAATGAGATGTTGGATATTTGAGTTAACAATTCTTTGTTTGAGTGGTTTTTATGATATTGTTTATTTCTAAACCCCAATGATAAAAAATAATATTCTAATTCTATTTTGTAGAAAAAGTATTTCTATAATTTTTTTATAATTGAATATCGCCTATAGAATTCCTTGTTAAAAGGATTATTTGATTCGTACCATCAACATCAATACATTAAACATTTGGCATAAGACACTATAGTGTCCTCACTTGAATAGTCTAGATGGGTAGGATGATTTTGTATTTAAAAATATGAGAATGTTAATTGCCTATTGTCACCTAGACTACTTCCTAATAAATTTTGAATATGGAGATGAGTTAAGAAACTTTACCTCTTATGAGAATTAAAAGACACACTTTGCATAAATAAAACTCAATTGCATTAAATTGAATAAAAATTTGCATATAATGAAAGCACGCTTGCATTAAAAGAAAATACACTTACATTAAAAGGGAAATCACACTTTGCATTGAAAGGTAAATCACACTTGCAGTAAAGTATATCAGAAGAAATACACTTTTAAACTATAAAATAGAAATACCAATTGTCCTAATCTTTAGAGAAAAGTGAGACCTTTTTTCTTCCTTAGAATAAGATCAAATTTTACTCAATAATGGAATAGAATGCTACAATTTATTAACACTTCATTATCAAAAGTAACATATACAAATGTTATGAGTTGTAAAAAATTACACTTGAATGTTTTTTCTCTATATTCTATTCTCTATTACTTATTACCCTAGAATGAGAAGGAAACATGTACTTAAAGTACATCTAAATGAATATTATCATAATATAAAATTTGGTTATCTAAATAGCCAAATAAACTTATTCAAAATAAAAGATCTAGAAATTAGATCCCATAGTTATAGGCAGGCATTGGAACTAATTCAACTAAAAATATGCCAAGTATAACTATAATATATCTAAATATATTATGTATGGTTTCATAAAATAGAAATAAATTTATATTTAGATCATTTTAGACCATTACTATGAATAGTAATGTCTATAAGAATATATATAAAGTGGTAATATGTGTGTGTGTGTGTGTGTGTGTGTGTGTGTGTGTGTGTGTGTGTGTGTGTGTGTGTGTGTGTAGAGAAGATATCTTTGGATTTGTTATATCGATCTATAGAGTAAAATTTAGCATCTTTGGATCATGACTAGGCATCTTTAGTACACAACTACACATGTCTCTAGAGCATCTTTAGAGCTATATATCTTTGGATCTAAAATAAGGATCTTCATAATTTAATGTGTTCTACACTAAGTATTAAAAATTATTATCAAAAAGGTGTTTCCAAAACTATTTATGACTTAACAAAATAATCCCACCATAGGGATGTATCTTTGTATGCAAAACTATGCTCATTTCATTCAATTTAGACACAAATAACAAGATATAGAATCAAAAATGTATCACATATGAATAAAAGATAATTTCACTCATTTCCTACTTAGTTGAGACCTTAAATATTAAATGTAATTCAATATATAACCAAGAGGCAACACTTATAGATATTTTATATGAGATATAATGAGATATAATGAGCTATATAAAATAATCATTAGGTATGTATCATAATAGTTGCATCCTCCTTACAAATAGGGATTTTGTCACAAGACTTATACTTGTGCATCTAACATCATGTTAAAATATGGTAGTGGTGTTATTGGTGCCATAAGGAGCTTATGGATTCTTATCTTAATATTATTGTGAAGTTTTGTGACTGTTTCTCACAATCCCAAATATTTCAAAATGTTTATAGGCACCTAGGCATGTGAATTAATGAGGCCCTAGAGTTTCATCTACCATTGACTGAAATGGATAAGATGGTCATAATATTGGCCTTTTTTGGTCAATAAAATATACATCATGAGTGATGGTGCCATGGGGGGAATTTCATTTGGTGAATCAAACTAATAATACAAGGAACTATTTTTTAGTGTTTGTGAAGCATTGATAATGACATTCTCAATGTTGGTGATTGTTTTGGTCACCAAAAATTTGAGCTAATTTAATTCCTCTTGTAACTAGACCATGAAATATACAATATATTTGTTACCTACAATGCACTCTTGACTATTTTGATGAATTTTTTGTTGATGAATTCAAAATCACTCACACTAAACCATCATCCACTACATCAATTAGGATCCCATTGGATTCTCAAGATATTTATCTCTTGTGTCTAAATAAAATGGAGGGATCTTGGATTTTTATTGTTCAATGGATTTACCTCAAACTATAAGGATTACTACCTAAACCATTATTTTTGTATTGATGTGAATGGTGACATCCTTAGAAAAGTGACTTGCACCTTTATTATACCAACTTAGTAGATTCATCATTATTTCATCTAATTACCCAAAAGTGGCAAGATTTATAAATCACTCTGAATTAGATCCTTACAACTAATGTTGAATAGCTAGGGCTCTCAGTTATATATTCATGACTTGATTTATGTGAAAATTTTGAATTATGTCTCATAAGTGAAATCAAATGGATCTAGGTCATGGTATATTTTCCACCATAATGCCAACCTAATTTGCATTTCTTCTTTATAGGAGTCAAAAAAATGGTATAGATAGCTATCATTGATCCATTCTTAATGTTCATAGTGGTGATATTGATGATTTTACACATAGGTATATGATTAATTCTCAATGCACACAAAACTATTTTTATAAGAATTTAAAGTGTGTTTCAATATGTATGCCCTTCATTATATATATATATATATATATATATATATATATATATATATATATATATATATATATATATATATATATGTTGCATTCATTTGACACTCTGCATTGATTTTTTTTGTTTAGGTCATTGTGTTTTATGATTTGAATGTCATCAATTTTTTTGATGTGACCTTTGTTTTTGATGGATAGATTCATTTCATCATATAATGTAATTTGTTAATGTGATGAGAAATATTTCCATTGCTAAATACTTTCATTTATTGTTCATATCCTAAATTTGACACATATATATATTTTTCAAATGATGTAATCTTTAGAGTGCCTTATCATTAAATATATTGGTAGTTAATATTTATTACCTTTCCACCATAATTTTTTACTATCACCTCATTCCTATAATTAATTCATTTACTTATACTCTAACCAATCTATGCATTTATATTGTTCTATTATTTGATTTTGGTGCTCTGCAACCTTTCCTTCTGAATGATGTGTTAAATGTATGCGATATGGATATCAAACTATACATAACTATACTAAAAATTGAAGAACAAATTAAAATATGAAAAATAAATAAAAGATCCTAGTTATCTAATGTTACTTAGCACCCACTCTTTTTTTAACATGAAATTTATAAATGGCATTGGTTGTAAGGCTTAAGCATGCAACTATTCACTCACCTTGGAAGGATAGTTCCTTGAAGGTCTTGAGTACTATATTTATTTGTTAAGATACTTCATGGATGACATATGGTTATTTACACCTAATCTGAATTTTCCCTGGATATGCCCAAAATCTACTTTCATATAACAATACTATCTTATTGATTTAGTCTTTTAGGGTTTTACATGTGTAATTCCTAAGTTAGATTAAAGGGATAAGATGTCTAAATTAGTTAAACAATATGAAATAATTAACAACTTATTTTTGATTTATTTTTACTTATTTTTAATTTTTTTAAATAGTAATAAATATGCATGAATAGATACTTAACAAGAAAGTGATTATTTCTAAAGATTTGGGTTCTAAAATTGGGTTTTAGACAAGTTTGAGTGTCAGGAATAGGGTCCCTAGGTCTGATTCTTCACTGAATAATAGTGGCCCACTTGGAAAATAGTTCCATGCTTGTCTAGTGTCCTCAAAATGGCACTAGTTTCCTCTTCTTAGGACTATTCCTATTTTATAGAGCACCTATGCTTGTGTTTTTGGGTTTCGTTCCTATGTACACAAAATTTAGAAATCTATATTATGCCTAGAAAATTTTATTTAGTGTGCAAACTCATATCCTCATTATAAGAATGGATTGATCAATAAATGTGTGTTAATTATTAGGATAGGCTAGAAATTCTCAACACCCCACTATGAAAATAGTTTCCTACATACCAATACTTTGAGGAGGATCAAACCCAATGTATTTCTCCCACCTATTGTTTGGTGTAAGTACAAGTGAATAATATAATCAGAGTGGTCTTGAATGTCTTAAGTGTGATTAAACTTAAAAATATTTAAAATCTAGGATTATGGAAGATGTAGATGGTAGTATGTATAAGTAGGTCAAAATAGGGATCAAATAACTTAATTTTGCTCAACTTCTTTCTTATTTGGATAGATTTTTTCATCTATCTTCCATCTAGTGAATAGAGGTCAAATATTCTTGTATTTATAGATATCCATACCTTGTGTGTATAATAAAATGTACTTAATCCAACCTTAAAAGGTGTACACATTTGAAAATATATCCTTTTAGGAGAGTTAGGGCAATGGACACTAGTGATAAGTTGGGAACACTAACATCATGTGGCTCTAGTGTCTTATTATGGTTCTAGTGTCAATTTGGTATATTATTAAGCACACTAGGTTGAGATATAGGAAATTTATCTTTGGAATATGTTCAAGATGATAAAATATGTTTATGGTCTACATAATGGCTGGAAAAGTGTGATAAAGGCTCTATGATAGGTTTAGGGCTAAGCTAAGAATATGATATCTTATGAAATACTCTTAGCATCCAAATGCCACTTTTATGTGATTACATTTCCCCCCCACCACCTTTATGTTAGAAATGGATCAAAGAGAAATTTCTAGGATAAAGGAAAAATAAGTATACCTAGACTTACCTTGGAAGTGAATCCCTTATAAGTAAGTATAAGTATATGAATAAGGGTTTGTATATGTGAAACATGATCTAAAGTAATGACCTACAATGAAACATGAAAAAATCAATCTTTACTTAAGAAATTATCTAAATAAAAAGACTATGCTAGATAAAATAATATAGTAAAATTGAGTAAAGAGAGAGGAAAGGAACAAATACACCTTGTTGGGTACATAAACCAATACATGAACCTAATGACAACCTATGTGTTTGAGTGTACATATTGATTAAATCATTAAATAGCTTGAATTGAGCTAATAAATTTCTCAATACTCATATGTGGGTGGCTCAATAACTCAATATGATTGTTAATCCATCATTACCCACCCCTACTCTATGGATCATGATCTATGAATACCTTGGATGAGATCATAAGTGTGTATAAACCTCTCATATGGGTGGTTCAATAACTCAACTAGGCTATTACTTCATCTTTTCCCACCCATTTAAATTATATGCATCTAAAATTAAACTATGAAAAGTTTTGAAATAATCTAATTGTGTATATCTAACTATTTATGTCAACTCCATAGCTGCTCAGCTACATTAGGCAACTCTACGCCACTCAAGAATGCCAAGCACTTTAGATGGAGTATGGCATGAAATTGGTGATGACCTAGAATATTATATCAAGTGTATATAGTGAAAGGAATGACATGGATTTTTCCATTACATCTAATCAACTTGTGTGTAACTAAGCATATGGAAACTATGTGTCTCATACATGCCCCCAATGTGATATATAAGTATATTGATTATGGACTAAGTATATAATAATTAGAATTATGTATCTAAACTAAATGTGGAAGTGATAATGACACACATTATTCCCTTAAATATAATTAGCTAGTATGGATCTGAGCTAAAATGAGTGTATCTGAGAAAAATCTAAACATAAATGTCAAACCTATTATAATACTTGTGTAAATCTATACTATACCTAGTGTACTAGTCTGGCTAATATAGATTACACTAAAGCTAGGGATAGTAGACAATAGTGCCATGTAATGGAAAATATCTCTATGTGGCACTAGTGTCCCCTTATGGGTGCTATTTATATTTGGTTTAAAATATAGGAGAGATAAATTACTTTTTGAGTCCCTAATTTTTTTGGTTTTTGAGTTTTCATTCTGAACCTTTGTGCTAAAAATGATATGTGAATAACATTTTAAGAGCCTAATCTCTATGAAAAATCCATATGAATTCCCCCTATTTCGAGGGTAGTTATGTAACATGTGTAATAAATGTCCTCAAAAGAAGGAACACTATAAAATGTGCTCGTTAGAGCATATAAATGATAACTAAATGATATTATAATAAAATGTGTAAGTTTACAATGTAAAAAAATCTGAGCTTAAGTAGGTAATGTAAGATGTATGTTTGAAGCTAGCATTACACAAGGGTGTCAATATAGATTTAATCAATGTGTCTAATATTAAATATTAGTATCTACCTAGGGGGATGGGGCATGACATCCATCATAATATCTAAGTAGAAAGTGTAGATACATGAGGTCCCTCATGGGATTTAAAACTAGTGTGTGTAACAAGTAAAGACAAGTGTCATGTTGAAGATACATCCATATAAGTCACATGAAGCATACAAAATTAGGCCAAAGGGACACAATACAAGGGACATGGGCACATGTTACTAAATTTGAGAATGAATACATATAAGGACATGCTCAAATGTCCACAAACACAAGCAACAAACAATTTGGCTCGGATCCACATATAAGGGCATGTTAAAATGCCCACATATATAAGGAAGAAATAACACAAAAGGGACATGGGCACAAGCATACAAACATGGAAATGGTGTAGTTCCAAAGAGCAATGGCATATTCAAATGCCCTTGAATAGAAAAATCATAGGAAACACAATCAAGTCTAAACTAATAAAGATATAAATGAAAGAATGTTATAATTATGTATTACAAATCTTGTGTAAATTATAGGATTTACATAAGTCGAGTTTAATTAGTGATAGTAAAAAAAATATGGGTAATGAGTGGCAATGATTAATATCAAAATATATCAATGTGTACACTAGAATACAAGTAATAGAAGGATAGAACCTAGTAATAACAACTATGTATGAGATTCCCCTGAGTAGGTGGATGTATCAAATTAATAAACCTATATTAGTGTATATGCCCCCAATGGGTAGATGATAATAAGTCTAGATTAGTATAGTGGCTTGGGGTCATATATGTAATTTTTAAGCACTCAACAATAACAAGTGAATCATATATGTATGATAAAACTAATTATACTAAGATAGCTAGCATATATAATATCTAGAAATTATTATAAATGTAAACATAAAAATACATATAGTCTATAAATTATGTGTTTTTTGAGTAAAATTTAAATATTTTTATGTTTTTGTATTTTCTATATATAACTTATGTATAAGAAAATGAAAATAAAATATGTACAAGAAGTAAGAGAGAAAAAATTATGTACAAGGGGGTAGGAACCATAATAACCATTCGATTTCATGGGAGACTTACTATCACTATGACATGTGTAAAAAATATAAATAGTAATATCTTATGTAATGTGAATTATAAGTTGTAGTTGAATGTTGTTGCAGTAGGAATATGAGTATTGTTCATCATCAGAATCATAATAACCTAGGATGATAGAGAGAATTTCTTGATACTATGGAGTTGACCTTTTTCAATTGTGATTTGGAATGTTGATTATGATTTTACCCTCTAAAGTTGTGCTTATTATAGACATATGGTGTTATGGAGACTCCTTTACTAGAAAGACTTATTTGATAATTCTTGTTTGTGTAGCATGATTTTAACTATGAAACCTAAGATATATGTTCTCAATATAACATTTCCTATGTATCTATATGTGTTTCCTTGATAAACTATATTTGTGACTCATGTGCCTTATGATGATCAATAAATCCCAAACCTTGTTGACCAATATTATCAACTACTAGAATAAGAGAAGTGATGCCTTAGGATTGCTTGCCCAAAACTTGATCATTATAATCAAACATTTTTAGATATTTAAGACCAAAATTATACTATATTGAACATTAAGCCTCATTTTGGAGAGGTGTATTTTATTGATTTATATATGTTTATTGTACTATTTATTGATCTAATTATGTTTTTATAACCTTTTGTTGTTCTCAATTATGCTTTAGTAAACATTTTTGTAGTATTTTTGAATCTAACCCTTTTTGAATTTATATATATGTCATTATATGTTATGTGGATGATGTGTCACTGTGTGAGTTATATGTATCCATTATCTATTGTATTTTCCTTTTTAGTGTCAAAAATGAATCACTATGATGCCCATACATTTTATGATATACACAAAAATATTTGTATCTCTTCATTAGGTGTAGAGGAGGTACGTTAATCAACTTAAATTTAATCATGTACCTTGGTATCTCATTAGATATCTTACTTTACCTTTAAATTATTTTTGAATCACTCGTTGTAGATTTACTTTATTATGATTTATGATTTGGATATGTAACATTGTTTGCCACAAATTGACTAGGTGAAGATGCATATACATGATTTTTACTATTGTGCCCTGGAGGCTTTTATATTGTAAATTGACTTTATAATGTAATATTTTCATGTAATAGTTGATTATAATTTTTTAAACATGAAATTAGCTTGCTCATATTGATAATTTGATCATGTGTAATATCACAAGTGTAAACCATAGCTATTTTTTATTAAACATGTAGTAACATGTTTAATCAAAAATAGCTATTTTTTATTAAACATGTGGGGAAGATGTGTTAATAATCTAAGTATGGGGAATAGTGACATTGGTATAGGCTATTTTATCTCATGGAGGGGTGATAGCATGGACCTAGTTAGAGGTAAATTATCTATCACCCTCATGGAGATGAGGAGGATAAGGAGATTATTTATTATGCATAATATATGACATTGAAACTTGGAACATAGTTTTTAGATTATGTGTTAAATCCTCTATGTGTGTATGGTTTTTGTAGTGTTTATTTCTTTTATGAGTTCATTTAGAATTAAATGGAAAAAGCATGGAAATTAAAGTATTAAACTTTGTAATAAAACATGATTAACTTTTTATTTCATTATGATCATGATTGTATGAAATATAAACTAGAATATATATGGATCTAAAATATAAGTATAAATATAAAAAGGATACAAACCCTAAGGATAAGGGTTTTGTTGAAGTAGGGTTGTTTTAAAAATATTTATATTATATTTAAATAAATAAAAGCCTAATGTGAGATTGATTTAATTAACTAGGTTGTCTAAAAAAATTAGAAAATCATAAGTATGCAACCTTAATTTATTAAAAAAATTTGGAAAATGAAAACTAGGGTTTGAAGCAATATTCAAAGTAAGTCAGGTTTACCAAATGATTTAACCTTTTAGGGTTTTATAGGTGTAATTCCTAAGTTAGATTAAAGGGTTGAAATGTCTAAATTAGTTAAATAATATGCAATAATTACCCATTTATTTATTGTATATTTTTAATTTTTTAAAATTTCTAAAAATAGTAATAAATATTCATAAATATAGAGTTATCTAAAAAGTGATTGTTGTATAAGATCTAAGTTCTAAAAATTGGGTTCTGGATAGGTTTGACTGTCATCAACAAGTTCTTGAGATATGATTTATCGCTAGAAATTATCACCCCTCCTAGATAGTAGCACCATGCTACTATGGTGTCCATAAAATAATTCTAGTGTTATTTTTGTAGGATTATTTCTATTTTTTGGTAGCACCTGTGCCTATGTTTCTAGGTTCTATTTTTGTATATAGAAACTCTACAACTCTGTATTTTGCTTAGAAAATAGGATTTAGTATACAAACCCTAATCGTAATTGTAAGTATGGCATGATATAAAAATGTGTGTTTTTTAGTAGGATAGGATAGACATCCTCAACACCTCATTATGAAGAGATTTTCTTACATACCAATAACCTGAGGAGGGATCAAGCCCATCCCACCTAGTGGTTGGTGCAAATACAAGTAAATGATATAGTGAGAGTGGTCTTGAATGGATTGATTGTGTTTGAACTTGAAAATATTTGAAATATAGGCTTAGGTTAGTGGTAGATGGTAATATCTAGAAGTAGGGTAGAATAGGGATTAAATACCTTAATTTTTCTCAGCTTATTTTTTATTTGGATAGGCTTTTGTATCTATTTTTTATCTAGTTAATATAGGTCAAATTGTTTTTTATTTATAAAGAATGGTAGATTGGGTGGATAATAAAATGTAGTTAGGTAAACCTTAGGAGGGGCACACATTTCAAAATATATCCATTCAGGAGAGTTAGGGTAAGGGACACTAGCACCAAGTTTGGGACACTATTACCATGTGGCTCTAGTGTCCTTAATGTTGCACTAGTGCATAGCCTATAAACTAGTGGAGATACTTGGTTGGGATTTAGGAAAGTTGTCCTAGGACTATGTTTGAGCTGATAAAATATGTTTATAGTCTTCACAATGGATGGTAAAGGGTGACAAAAGCTCTAGGATAGGTCTAGGTCTAATTTAGGAATAGGTTATCTCAAGTAACATGCTTAGCATCCAAATACCACTTTTAGGTGATTACATTTGTACCCCATTTATGCTCAAAATGTAGCAAAGTGAAATGACTAGTATAAAGAAAAAATAAGTGTACCTAAACTTACCTAAGAATTGAATCCTTTGTAGCTAAGTTTGAGTATGAAAATCTATGTTTGCATATGTGAAACATGATCCAAAGTAATGACCTACAATGAAACATACTAAAAAATAGTATTTAATTAAGATATTTTCAAAATAAAAAGACTATGCTAAATAAATTAAATAAGTAAAATTGAGTAAAAATAGATGAAAGGAATAAATACACCTTATTGGGTATGTGAACCAATGCATTAATGTTGACCATTTTTTGCCCAATAGGCCAAAATTAGTCCCCTTCTTCCCTTACTATTTAGAGCTAGTCAATTTTGGGTTACACAAGTCCATCAAGCTTTGGTTCATCACTCAAGTTTAATGCTTTGGCTTGGTTCAATCAGCCTGGGCTCAACACACTGGTTCATTCACTGGTTCAATCGGCACTTGGTTCAATTGACAAGTTCATCAGTAGGTTAAAACAAATGGTTCATCACTTGGTTCAACCACTTAGTCTAATCACTCGATTTAATGGGCTCGGTGCATAGCATTAAATTATTGAACAAGTTTAATGAGTCGATTTAATGGGCTCGGTGCGCAGTGTTGAATCGATTAAACCATTGAACTGTTGAACCATTTTTGGTTTGATGGGTTGGTTTTACTACTTGGTTCAAAGGAGTGTCCCACAGCTGAAGGTCTAAAAGCCCTTACAGAGGGAAGTTCAAGGTCCAAAAGCCCTTGTAGAGGGTAGAGAGAGTTTTCAAAGGTAGTCAAAGGTTTTAGAGAATGCAAAAAAGACTCAAGGCTCTAAATTTCTTTAGACTTTTTATTCAAAGAAATTCCTTTAGAAAAAAAGCTCAAAGGAATTTGGAGGAAGGCTGCCATTTGAAAGGAAAGCCAAAGGGCCTAAAACACAAAAGCCACAAAAAGGGGTTGAAAGAAAGAGCCAAAAATGAAGGGACAAAGACTGAGATAATTCTTATAGACTTTTTGTCTACAAGAAAAGCCTGAAGCAAAAAGCTCACAGAGAAGCCTGCCAAAGGACCTAACAGATTTTGCCAAGGATGGTGACGTCCTGAAAGCCATCAAATTTAAGGAGATAGACTAGCCGTTGGGTGACAGTTGCGCAAACATCAAAATTAACGTAGTGAAATAGTTGTTTGCTTTTGAACTACCTGAGCACCAACCATGAAAAGAGCCTAATGAATGTAGTGACCTACTAGAAGATCACCCCTGAGGGTTGAAAGAGTAAGAAGAAGACAAGGAGTAGAAAAGATAAAGCATCCAAGTGGCAAAGGGAAGGTGAGTTATTACCAGACGAGCAGCAGACCCTATTTTCTCTAGTTGGCATTGATGAGGGGATAAACTGTAGTCTATTTGTAGAAAAGAGGCATGGCCATGTTCTTACATTAATGTTTGAATGCCAAAGTCAATTTTGGTGATTGTACAACATGGTTCTAGTAGGCCTCTTCTAGAAGAATGACATCAATAACAATGGTTTCCTCTTCCCAAGGTTTAGAACACACCTGGGCCACTGGTAGAAAAGGGCACCAAAATATTTCCCAAGAAGCACCAAGTTATCTTCCTCTTTTTATATATTGTAAAATTATCTTTTGAGAAGGGAGGGACTCTCAGCCTTAAGGCAAAACTTTGCCCAAAAATCTCTTGGGTTTTGTAAGATAGAGCTCTACTAGATTTTTACCTTGAATCAAGACTTAACATTTTTACCTCCATCTAGACTTGCACTTTAAAGTATATATCTATTTTCTCCTTTATGTTAAGTCACTATATTTCATGATTTCACAGATCGATCACAATATGTCTAGTGCATTGTGATTTTCTCTTTTGCAGGTTTGCTACAAGTGTCCTTAGAGGAATATAGGTGCTTGTGAATAGGCTGTGGAAGTGTGTCCCAAAACACCTTTGATAGTTCCTTCCTCCTTGTATCTCCACAGACCCCTACCTCACTATTTCAAAAGAGGTTTCTCACATCAGATGAAGTTTATGGGTGTTGTTTTTAGGTGAAAAGTGTATGTTTGGGTCTGAGTGGATCACACTTTTCTAGTGTATCACCTTTTCATTTCTAGGCTTCGGTTCTATTTTTAGCATCTCTTTCTCCCTTTTCATTCCCCCCCTTTATTTCATTTTATTTGTTAGCAGTAAGAGAAACTAGGGCCTACAAGATACATTAGAGGTAGCTAGCCCTTATCTAGAGACTCTCCCCTCTAGCTTCACCAGTCCCATAGGCTAGAGGGGAGTTTCCATTGTTGTGTGTGGAAAGGCAGGAGCTCAGCCTCTTGCCCTAGGTGCAAATCCATGCCATCAACAATTTTTGGCATGCCCGATGGGACCAACTAAGACAAGTTGTGTCTAAAGAGTTGAAGAATTTTTTGTGTGTTCTTCAACCAACTAGCCTTTGGAGGATTTTACATCAACAACAATGGTGACTCTGAGTTGAATCAACTGGTTAAGCAGCTTGGTGCCATTAGAAATCACTTTTTTATGTATATTTCCTTTGCACAAAATCATGGACTTTGCTTTCCTTCATACGACTATGATCAAACTCTAGATATTTATGCAATCCCCTCAAGCAGCTCTCTTAGTTGCCCTTTAATGATAAGGGAGGTGGCACTAAAATTTGAGAAGTAGGTAATGGAAATCGATAGACTAGATGAGTAGTATGATTATCAGCATGAGCTGATGTATAAAGAGGTGTGTTTGTTTAGGCAAGCTAAGGCCTTATAATCCATGGAGGAGGAGGTAGCAAAATGGAGGAATCCATTCATTCAAGGAAGTTAGCCTTACATGTCCCCTCCTATCTTAAATAAAACCCCCTCTTCTACACCAAATCCTTTTTATTAGATGGTACTTTCTCACTCCCATTTATTTGATGCATCTACTCTCAATCCTATGCACCTGGCTTTCCAACATCAAAGGGCATCGGAGCAACCCCCCATGGAGATCAATCTTCTCAATTCCTTGTATTATGAATCTTCCATTGGGGGGAATACCATGAGCCAGCATGTCCCTCTTCTAGAGACTCTTCTAGTGCATCAAAAGTCTATTTCTAGAATTCTTCAACCTCCCCAAGTCCTTTAACATGATGTGTAGATTCTGAGTTGGAGGAAGGAATGCCAGGAACCAGCCTAGAACCTTAAAGAGGATGATGCTAGTGACCTCCAAGAAAGACTCTTTCAAGATAATCTAGCCAAGCAAATTGAAGTTTTAGAGGCTAGGATGAGATTGCTTCGTGAAAGAGAGATAGAACTTCTAGACCTTATGGAGGAGCCCCAAGACCTTGGAGAAAATAAAGTTGTTGCCTATTCACAGGAGTAAAATTCCAATTCCAAGATCCTAAATTGCGGAAAAATAGTAGAATCATGGGGAAGGAAGGAGGAGAGCAAAGGTTTTTCTCAAAACCTTGAAGAAGCTGAGGCTGCTTCTACTCATGATGATGCTAGTGACCTCCATGAAAGGCACTTCCAGGAGGATATGGCCAAAAGAATTACAAAGTTGGAATCCAAAGAGAGATTCCTCAGTCAATGTGTGATGGATGGTTTAGACCCAATGGCACATTCTATGTCTAAACACACCCCATCTACACATCCCTAAGAGAGCTATTAGGTCACACCTAATATTGATGAAGTACTAGCTAAGTGGAAGGAGGAGAATCATTCGATTCTAGCTCAAGGACTGCCTCCTCTTCCACATGTTTTCTCCACTTCACCCCTTCTCAAGGAGGAACTTATTCTGTAGGAGGTGAGTGAGGAGGAGAAGATATAACCTACAATTCTTTAGATGGCTATCATGAGCAATAATGAAGAAGAAATCATCATCAATGCTCCTTGTGAAGACCTAATCAGCAATGGAGAAGATGCAGGTCACGCATACATGCAAATGTCCCAACAATATGAGGAAGAACATAAGCATGGTGAGCCCTCTTCCCCTCTGTTTGATGAACTTCCTTTCTATTTTGATGATGAGGATTATTACACTGAGGAGC
This sequence comes from Torreya grandis, assembly GCA_037957365.1. Lineage (NCBI taxonomy): Eukaryota > Viridiplantae > Streptophyta > Pinopsida > Cupressales > Taxaceae > Torreya > Torreya grandis. The sequence goes on from JARHVA010001495.1 coordinate 797,167, forward strand.
CTGAGTTGGAGGAGGATCAAGAAAATATCTTTAAACATCTAGAGATCCTGATCTTTAAGGAGTAAAATGAGAGGCTGATCTTCCTTGAGGAAAGCCTTGAAAAAGAAAGATTTGAGTAGAGAGGTGATGTTCTATGGGATGAGAAATCATTTTGTGATTCCATTTTAGACATCACAACTATCACCCTTCTTCAAGAAGGTCAAGAGGAAGCAGAGGATGAGTTTGATAGGGTGTTTAGTGAAGCAGAAGGAAATGGGTCAGACCATAATGCACTATAAGAGAGCTATACATATTAAAGGGCTTATGGTGATGAGCCAGTAGCCATTGATTTCTTGGTGAAATGCACCAGAACGAAGGACCAAAATTTAACAAGCTTTTAGGAACAAATAGAGTACATGTATGTTAGAAGCATGTTTAAATCTGTTCCACTCAGATACTAGCCAATCTAGGTGACAGGCAAGAGAAGAAGGTCACCAAATCTCCTTTTCATTCAACCACTTATCTGGCACTATAAGTCTTCTTGCCAAGAAGGGGACTTAAGAAGTTTTCCTTTTGATCTAGGAGGAAAGCAAGTACACCTAGTTAGTTGTACATAGTAGTTTATTTTTAGTTGTTTTTCCTACTTTCCCTAAGTACAATTTGTATAGGTAGTGTTTTTAGCCTTGTGTGTGTTTTCCCTTGTGTGTGGGGTAAAATTTTCATGTCTGATTCTTGGATCTTTTAGGGCTATTGCTGATCTTTGATCAAGCTACATTTGACTCCATGCCCAATGGACTGCAAGGCAACTAGTCTTTAAGCATAACAGACATGCTTCCCCTAGGAGTCACCAATTTATTGACCATTTTTTGCCCAATAAGCCAAAATTGGTCCCCTTCTTCCCTTGCTATTCAGAGCCAGTCAATTTTGAGTTGCATAAGTCCATCGAGCTTTGGTTCATCACTCAAGTTCAATGTTTTAGCTTGGTTCAATCGGCTTGGGCTCAATACACTATTTCATTTGCTAATTTAATCAGCACTTGGTTCAATCAACAAGTTCATCGACAGGTTAAAATAAATAGGTCATCACTTGGTTTAACCACTTGGTCCAATGACTCAATTTAATGAGCTTAGCATGCATCATTGAACTGTTGAACTGATTCAATGAGTTGGTTTAATGGGCTCGATGCACAGCATTGAACCACTTGAACCATTGAATAGTTGAACCATTTTTGGTTCAATGAGTCAGTTTAATGGCTTGGTTTAAAGGAGCATCCCATAGTCAAAGGTCCAAAAGCCCTTACAGAGGGTAGTTCAAGGTCCAAAAGCCCTTGTAGAGGGTAGAGAGAGTTTTCAAATGAAACTAAAGGTTTTAAAGAATGCAAAAAAGACTCAAGGCTCCAAATTTCATCAAACTTTTTATTCGAAGGAATTCCTTCAAAAAAAAATCCCAAAGGAATTTGGAGGCAGGCTGCCACCTAAAAGGAAAGCCAAAGGACTTGAAGCACAGAAGCCAAAGAAAGGGGCCGAAAGAAAGAGCCAAAAATGAAGGGATAAAGACCGGGACAATTCTTCCAGACTTTTTGTCTGTAGGAAAAGTCCAAAGCAAAAAACCCATAGAGAAGCCCACCAAAGGACCTAAAAATTTTTGCCAAGGATGGTGACATCTTAAAAGCTATCAAATTTAAGGAGATGGACTAGCTGTTGGGTGACGGCTGCGTGAATGTCAAAACTAACGCAGTGAAATAGCCATTTGCTTTTGAACTGCCTAAGCACCAACCATGAAAAGAGCCCAAGGAACGTAGTGACCCACTAGAAGATCACCCTCAAGGGCTGAAAGAGCAAGAACAAGAAAAGGAGTAGAAAAGACAGTGTCTAAGTGGAAAAGGGAAGGTGAGTTATTGCTAGACGAGTAGCATAGCCTATTTTCTATAGTTGGCATTGATGAGGGGACAAACTATAGTCTATTTACAAAAAAGAGGTGCAGCCATGTTCTTACATTAATTTTTGAATGCCAAAGTCAATTTCATTAATTGTACAACATGGTTCTAGCAAGCCTCTTCTAGAAGAATGACATCAATAATAGTGGCTTCCTCTTCCCAAGGTTCAGAATGCACATGGGCCACTGGCAGAAAAGGGTGCCAAAATCTTTCCTAGGAAGCACCAAGTTCTCTTCCTCTTTCTATATATTGTAAACTTCACTTTTGAGAAGGGAGGGACTCTCAGCCTTAAGGCAAAAATCTACCCAAAAATCTCTCAGGGCTTGTCAGGTAGAGCTTTACCAAATTTTTACCTTGAATCAGGACTTATCATTTTTACCTCCATCTAGACTTGCACTTTAAAGTATATGTTTGTTTTCTCCTTTGTGTTAAGTCACTATATTTCATGCTTTCATAGATCAATCACAACATGTCTAGTGCATTGTGAGTTTCTCTTTTGTAGGTTTGCCAGAAGTGTCCCTAGAGGAATATAGGTGCCTGTGAATAGGCTGTCAAAGTGTGTCCCAGAACACCTTTGCTAGTTCCTTCCTCCTTGTATCTCCACAGACCCCTAGCTCACTGTTATAGAAGAGTTTTCTCACATCAGATGAAGTGTATGGGCACTGCTTCTAGGTGAAAAGTGTATGTTTGGGTCTGAGTAGATCACACTTTTTTGGTGTATCACCTTTTCATTTCTAGGCTTAGGTTCTATTTTCAGCATCTCTCTCTCCCTTTTCATTCCCCCCCTTATTTCATTTTATTTGTTAGTATTAGGAGAAACTACGGCCTAAAAGATACATCAGAGGGAGCTAGCCCTTATCTAGGGACTCTCCCCTCTAGCTTCACCAGTCCCACAAGTAAGAGGGGATTTTCCATTGTTGCATGTGGAAAGGCAGGAGCTCAACCTCTTACCTTGAGTGCAAATCCATGGTGTCAACAATTAACCTAGTGACAACCTATGTGAGTGAGTGTAGATAGTGATCAAATAGTTAAATGAATTAGATTATGAAGATAATTTGATCAATCCTCATATGTGGGTGGCTGAAGAAATAAATCTGATTTACTCCATCATTACCCACCCCTACTTAGTTGATCATGATCTATGAATAGCTGGATAATATTGTAAGTTTTTCTAACCAACTCATGTGTGTGGATAAATAACTCAAATAGGCTATGACTCCATCATTTCCCACTTGTGTGAAGTAGATGCATTTTAAATTAAACTGAACAAAGTTTTAAAAGTATCTAACTTGACATATCTAATTATATATGTTATTTATATGGCCACTTGAGTACAATAGGGATCTCTAGGCCACTTAGGAATGACAACCACTAAGATGGATAAAGCATGAAATTGGTGAAAACATGGAATATGATAGAAAGTGTATATAGTGTAGAGAATGATATGGAGTTTCCCATTCCATATGATTAACCTGTGTGTAATTAATGATATGTAAACTATGTGTCATGTACATGCCCCCAATCTGATATCTATGTATATTAATTTTATGGAGTATGTAATAACTAAATGTGATTATCTAAAATAAATGTGGGAGTGATCATGTCATGAGTGATTTCCCCAAATATTAATAATTGGTATGAATATGAGGTGAAATGAGTGTATCTAAGCAATATCTAAAAATAACTATCAAACTTATGATTATACCTATGAAAATTTGTATTTTACCTAGTTTACTCATGTAGTTAATCTAGACTACCTTGAAGCTAGGGCTATTGGATAGTAGTACTCTATAGTGGATAGTAGTTCCCTATGGCATTAGTGTCCCATTACAGCTTCTAATGTTTGTTTGGTTTGAAATATGGGTGATCTGAACTACTTTTTGAGTCCTTACTTTTTCTTATGTCTGGCCTATGTCTGATTTCTAAAATTGAGCCTTTGTGCTGAAAATGATCTGTGAATATCAATGTAGGAACCTTCTCTATGACAAACCCCTATGAATTCACCCTCTTTAAATGGCAGTTATGAAACCTATATAATAACTCTCCTCAAAATAATTATCTCTACAAAATGTGTTAGCCATATCATTTATATGATAATTGCTTGATATTCCAATAAATATGTAAACATAAAATTAAAACATAAAAGAATATGATCATAAGTAGGTAATGAAAGATGTATGTTATAATATAGAATTTCACAAGGGTGTAAAGATATATGTAATCAATGTGTATAATAGTAGATTTTTTTATCTACCTAGGGGGATGGGGCATTATGTCCATCACAAAACCCAAGTAGGAAGGGTATTTGCATGAGGTCCTTCATGGCATAAAAAATTGGTGTATGTGTAACAAGCAAAGACAAGTTTCATTGTGAAGACACATATAAGGAAGCATACATACAAAACAAATTAGGTATGTAAAATTAGGAAAAGGGGATAGAATACAAGGGACATGGGCACATACCACTAAATCTAAGAATGGAAGACATACAAGGGCATGTTCAAACTTTGACATATGCAAGAAATATACAATTTGGGTTAGAGCCACATAGAAGGACATGTTCAAATGTTTTCATATACAAGAAATAAATCACATAAAAGTGACATGGGCACATGTCTAAGGCATAAAAACATGGAAGTGGTGTAGAGCCAAAGAAAAATGGCATATTCAAATGTCCTCTAAATAAAAGAAACATAGGAAACAAAATCAAGTCTAAATTAGGAAAGCTAGAAATAAAAGCATGTATAATTATATAGTACAAATCTGTGTAAATGCTAATATGTACATATGATGAGTCTAAATTAATGATATTCAGAAAAATCTAAGCAATGAGTAGTAATTATCAATATCAAGATATAACAATGCATAAATTGGAATGTATAAAATATAAGGATAGAATTTGGTAAAGACAACTATGTATGAGATGCCCCTAAGGGGGTGAATGTATTGAATGAATAAACTTGGATCAATGTATATGCTCCCAGTGGGTAGATAATAACATGTCTATATTAATGTAGTGGACCATAATCCTATATGTAATCTTCAATCACTCATGAATAAAAAGTGAAACATATATGTGTGGTAAAACTATCTATACTAATATAACTAACAATATGTAATACCTAGAAAGTAGAAAAAATCCAAACATAATAATTTATATAATCTATAAATTTTGTGTTTTATGAGAAATATTTTAATATTTTTGTATTTTGAAATGTTATATTATTTTTGTACTTCTTAAATATAAGCTATGTATAAGAAAATGAAAATGAACTATATACAATAAGCAAGAGAAAATAAAATATGTACAAAGGGGTAGGAACCATACTAAAGTATGAGTCTCATGGGTGAATGACTATCACTGTGACCTATATCAAAAATAGGAGTGGTAATCTCTCATGCACTATGAATGCTATATTTTAGTTGAATGTTGTTATAGTAATAATCTATGTATTATTCATTATTAGAATCATAATAACCTAGGTTTATAGAGGGAATTATTTGATACTATGGAGTTGACCTTTATGGATTATGTTTTATAACATTGATTGTGATTTTCCCTCTTAATTTGTTCTTATTGTAGACATTTGGTGTTGTGGAGGCTCTTTTTCTAGAAAACCTTGTTTGAGAATGCTTGTTTGTGTAGCATGATTTTGACTATTCAACTTAATATATTTCTAACTTTGTAAAATTTCTTATGTATCTAGATGTTTTGCCTTGATAAACTATATCTATGACTAATTTTCCTTATGATGTTGAATAAATCCCAAATCCTATTAATTAATACCATCAATTGCTAGAATAGGAGAATTGATGTCTTAGGCTTCTTTCCTAAACCTTGACAATGATAATCACACTATTGTTGATATTTGTGACCAAAATTATACAATATTAAATGTTGATCCACATTTTGGAGAGGTATATTTATTTGATTTATTTGTGCTTGTTGTACTAATTATTATCTTGATTGTTTTTTTGGAACCTTTTATTGGTCTGAGTTATGCTTTGATAACCATTTTTGTTTTCTTTATTAATTTGACCCTTTTTGAATTTGTATATGTTACATTATATGTTGTGTGGATGATGTGTCAATGTGTGAGTCATTTTTATCCATTAGCTATTGTATTTTCCTTTTCAATGCTTAACATGAATTAATGTGGAGTACATGTATTCTATGATATGAAAAAAAATATCTAGATCTCCTTGTTGGGTGTATAGGAGGTAGATTGATCAACTTAGATTCAAGGATGTCCCTTAGTATGTTATTGGAGATCTTATTTTACCTTTGAAGGTTTTTTGAATCACTAGTTATGGATGTACTTTGTTTTTATTTATGACTTGGATATGTAACATTATTTGCCATAAATTGACTATTTGAAGATGCATATACATGATTTACACTATTTTACCCTAGAGAATTTTGTCTTGTAAATTGATTTTCCAATGTTGTAATCTTTTCATGTAATAGTTTATTTTGATTTTGTAAACTTGAAATTATATTACTTATACTGATAAAGTGATCACATAGAGTCTCACAAGTGTAAACCTTAGTTATTTTTTATTGAACATGTAGGCACACACCATATAAGGAAGAGGTGTGAATAGGTTGAGTATGGGGAATACTAACATTGGTATAATACGATTCACATCATGTTCACCAAATGATTTAAACTTTTATGATTTTACATGTGTAATTCCTAAATTAGATTAAAAGGATGAGATGTTTAGATTACTTAAATAATATGCAATAATTAACCACTGATTTGTTATTACTTTTGACTTATTTTACATTTTTTAAAATAGTAATTAATATTGAAAAATTATAGACTTATTTGGAAAGTAACGTTTTTAGAAGATAGGGGTTCTAAAAATTGGGTTGTATATAGTTTTGAATGCCATCAACAGGGTCCCTGGGTCTGATTTCTCACTAGACAATAGTAACCCACATGGATAGTAGTATAATGTTGCTTTGATGTCTTCAAAATGGTGTTAGTGTCCTCTTTATATGACTATTTCTATTTTTTTGGAGTACTTCACCTATGTTTTTGGTTTTTGTTCTAGTGCACATGATATTTAGAAATCTATATTATGCCTAGAAAATTTGATCTAGTGTACAAACCCTAATCATCCTTATAAGTATTACATGATCAATAAATGTGTGTTCATTAGTAGGATAGCCTAGAAATCATCAACACCCCACTATGAAGAGAGTTTCCTACATACTAATACTATGAGGAGGGATCAAGACTGATATAGTTTTTCCACATAGTGCTTGGTCCAAGTATAAGTGAATGCTAGAATAAGAGTGGTATTGAATGCCTTGATTTTGATTGAGCTTATAAATATTTGAAATCTAGTATTAGGGAAAGTTTATATGGTTATATGTATAAGTAGGAAAAATAAGGGATCAAATACCCTAATTTTTTTGAACTTGTTTCTTATTTATATAGGCTTTTGCACTTATCTTCCATCTAGTGAATAAAGGTCAAATAGTATTATATTAATAAAGATCTATAGATTTTATTAGAAAATATCCAAAAGTGTGTTTATAGGTCATGAAATACATAACTCTAGAGGGTGATCATATAGTTACTTTATCCCACCATTTTATTTTGCTGAACCATTTTAGAGGGCACCCTATAAGCATTCCTATTTTTTTGTTGAAGTTTCTATAGGTCTCCATATACAATTTAAATAAAAATCCTTATATTGACCTTATTCACTAGGGTCATATCTTTTTGACTTTTTAAAGGGGGAGCCCCTTTTAAGTAAAGATATTTTAGGGAAATTCATAGTAAATGTGGCCAAGAAGATTCTACAAGGCATAGTGAGGATTTTTCAAGAAATAGAGAGGGGAAGAGGCCTAAGGGGTTATAGGGAGAAACTATTTTTGGAAATTTATCCCTCAAGGGTAGTCATAAAGGAAACCCTTTTCAATTTCACCCCATTATTAGTATGGGTCCTTTTTTGATGAAGTTTTATTGACTCTGCAAGAGCTCCAAACAAAGGTTATGTTGTGGAGGCTTTTGAGTTCTAAGATTTCAGAAGAAGTGGATAAGATAAAATTATTGTAAATTATAGAGGACTATTTCTTAGGTAAGGGTGATAATCAAATATATGATAATGAAAATATGGGGGTGTTTGTCTCAATCCCATCTTTTAAAAAGAGTAAAAAGGATTAGAATAGGGAGGGAGAAGTGAAAGGAAGAAGAATGGGTATGTAAATGTGGAAGTAAAGATGCGGGAGTTAAAATAAAGAAGGATATTATGGATTATATGCATCACCCTCATAATAAGACCAAGGTCAAGGAAAATAACAAAGAAAAATATGGTTTTAACAAGTTGGTTCTTTATTTAGAGTCAGAGGACTCAAGTTTTTAATCTCTTTGGGCCTATTTTTATTGTCTTTTTGATAGGATTCTGATGAAATTTTGTCTATTATATAATTTTGTTGATTTTTTTTGAGCCTTATGGATCTATTAGGTTCTTGGTTCTATTTTTTTTATTTTCCCACCTTTTGGATATATTTTTAATGGTTATGGATGCCTTAACCTATTTTTTTACCTGATCTAATAAAAAAATAGATATTTGTAGCTTGTGTAGATAATAAAATAAACTTAGGCCAACCTTAAGAGGGGCACACATTTGAAAATATATCCCTTCAAGAGATTTAGGAAAAGGGACACTAGCACTAGGCTGAGGAATACCATGTGGTTTTATTATCCTTAATGTGACACTAATGTCCAACTGGTAGATTACTAGGCACACTGGGTTGGGATCTTGAAAAGTTGTCATGGGACTATGTTTGAGCTGATAGAAGATGTCTTTAGTCTACATAATGGTTGGAAAAGTTTGATCAAGGGTATAGAATAAGTCTAGGGCTAATCTAAGAATAAGATATCTCAAGTAACATTCTTATCATCCAAATACCACCTTTAGGTGATTACACTATTCTAGATGGAATTATTTATATCACATGTTATGATCATGTCATGCTTTTTAGCTCTTTTAATTCATTTCTTACATCCAAATTTCTCTCTACCTAGTTTTTTCTATGCAAGTTAACTCCTAAAATCTTTCTTTAAGTGCTTCTTAATCTCCTAGTTTCATAATCAATGCAATTTTCATACTAGTAACTATGTATTCCATTGACATCATTAATTTCAACCCATAGAATAGTTAATAAGGATAATAATTTGACCTTTTTAGTAATTTCACTATGAATTACATATATTTGTAATCATATTCTCAATAAATTAGTTTCATGTTTCTCCCTATCCATGCTTAAGTATTATAAACTATGTGTAGACACCTAACTTTCATGTTTATTATTGTAATTAAATTTATAATCACTTGATTTCTGTACTAATGTGCCACTCAAATTATGTATTTTATCATAAGTTCACTAACATAATTTTCCCTCCATAATTTAAATAGTTAATTAATTTTAATTAAGTAGTTCATTCCTAATTAATCATTCACACATAATTCCACATTCCTAATTAATCATTTTAACTTAAAATTCACCAAACCACATCCTTAATTCTCTCCATGAATAGTTTGAGTCACCCAAATATTTCCCTAGTTATATAAACCAATTTTTAAATCGTCCAACCAGCTTCTTGAATCATGCAACTATAATGGTGAGTCATTCAACTACCTTTACTCATTTCTAAGGATATTTCAACTAAAAAATAACTTCCACCACATTTCTCAACCACTTGAGGAATCAGTCTTCTCCCATTTTTTGAGGACTAAAATCTATCAATTCAAAAAGCAAGATATTTAAAAATTCAATTTTAAATCTCAAGTTCCATTTTCCATCTGATAAGTCTATAAATTGGTGTATTTCATCCATGTTTAAAACTTAGTCATTAATATATTGAATTGATATTGAGTGTTCCATTGAATATCATTTGGATAATCAACATCATCTAATGAAGTTTTGTTTAATTTGATTTTCATTGAGTAACCACATACCAAAATCATAAGAGAATAATTAAATCATCAAATGAGAAGATCTTTGTTTGTTAGGTAGGTAAAGGTAATTGTATTTTACTTTCCTTTTGTTGAAGCTCAATCTAATGTTTTATGTAAGTTTAGAGTAGAGATATTTTATTATATGATTTTTAGTTAGAATTCTAATTTTCATGTATTATATTTTGGCATGCTTAGTGGGACTGATTCCTAATCATTTTACTAACCCATTTTAATTGGTTTTTGAATTTTTATTCAAATCCATTTTAATTTACCAACTGATCTAACTTGTTTTTGGTAGATTTTTACTTGTTACAATAGAGGAATATGTCAAATTTTGATCATTTTGTTTACTTATAATTGAAAACTTTAAGAAATGAAATTATTCATGAAACTAGTTGTTGATACCTCTAAGTGTATCACAATTTCTCTTAGTGTTTAAAAAAACTTCTCATTTTAGAATTCTATGAACTCTAAGCATGAGTAGTAGGTTTTGGTAATCTAGTTACTTGTGGTGAAAAAGAGTAGAGAAAATTAAACTGTTTAACAAATTTATATTGATTGGTGGTTGAGAGCTACCATAGTCCTTAATCTATGCAAATTTATAAGAATATATGCTAATATTAGTGAATTATGATAAAATCTATACACTAAAGAATAAAATAAGTGAATGTTTACAATGGGATCTAAACTAGAGTGATTTGGTAAAAAAATAAGTAAAAGGAAGGGTAGGGTAGAAAGAAAGTATGTAATTATTGATCTTTGCCTCAAATGTCACGACAAAGTTTTAATTTCAACTAGATGTGTATTTAACCAATATATAATGAGAAATAGTAGATCTTCAAATATCATCATATGCTAGGAAAATATCTAAGGAGAACATAAAATAATACAAGTATGAACTAAATTTTCCTTAAAGGTTTACTATTGCATTTAAATAGCATTTTCACATCTTAATGTAGAGCAAATAAAATGAGGTAAAGTCTAAGAACATTCAACTAATGTAGCCTTAACACAAATTAGCAACCCTGTATCAAATATGCACATTCAAAATTAATATAAACCATTCAAATTTAAGACTTAGAAGAAGCAATTGAGATATAATCCATGTAACAATTAATACAAACAAGTTTGGTCAAAATTTTTAGTATTCCTTACATATATTAATTACTCAAAAGTATACAAGTTTTAGCTCAAAACTATCTCTCCTTATACAATGGTAATATTGTATTTTATAAGAGAATAAGCTAGTATACTAATCAATCATGAGATTAGATATGTACAAAGATAAAGATGTTTGTCCTTCTATACAATTCTAGAATACATTTCCTATTTCAAAGTAGACTAACCTATAGGAAAATATGATAACAAACTAGCATATGCCTTTATAAAAGGATATTCCCCTTTCAAATATTACAAGGCTTTACATAGAATGGAATATCATTAATTATTTGGTAGGCCCTGGGCTGAAGGGCTCCCTTAATGATCCTAAAGGAACTCCATAGACCTTTGATTTTTTTCACTAACTAGCTCTAAATTTAAATTTATATTTAAAATACGCTCATCTTCTTGGTCAAACAAGTCATTTAAATCCCTGTCATTCCTTGCCATGGCCTCCTTGATGATCCTAGATACAAAAATATTCTCCTTAGTAGTAAATATCATGCCCATTATTCAATTATTATCACCTCTAGATTTACCTTGACTTCTTATCCTTACTTATTTCATTACCAAAGTGGTTATGTGCTTATAATCATCATCATCAATGATGCTTAGGGAGCTATATTTTTTAGGGTTAGCCAACATGGTGCCAAGGAGTTGTTTGATTCTAGTTATCAATTCCTCATCACCCTTCAAAAGTCTCTATAAGCTCTTTGACCAAGTACTCAAACATTGGATTTTATCAATAATTATCCCTAATGTTGTATTCAAGTGGGTTTGGATAATGGTTTTGAAGCCAATAACCCTACCCTTAACTAGTATGTTGATAATATACTTTATTTTATCTTCTTAGCTCTAACATTGTGTTATCAATCCTTTGGATATTTCACCTTTTTGGGTCAATGCACTTTGCCTTAGCTTCATCAACTTCAAGGAGTTAAACATGTCATAGAAAGATGATTCAAACATTTTTATAATTGATTCCAAGACTAATAAGATAGTCTTCTTCTCCAGGTTTTATTTTTATTGCTCCATGTTTTTTATCCTCTACTTCATACCTCTAATACCCACTTTGAGCTAAGATGAATGAGAATTAGATAGTAAATCTATGTCCTAATAGAGTTTTCATTAAGCCTTTGATATCTAATTGGAGTTATACCAACAAATGGTTTAACATTCAAAAATGTGAATTCCTCACTTCTAACCATGGTCTTCTTAGTGGTTACCCTTTCTAATCCTATTATTTTTGGATTAAATTTCACACTAAATATTGACTTTGTGATCTTTGGGAGTTCTTGTACCTCCATATATATTCTTCTTAAAGCTCTAGTAGTTTCTACTTGACCATTGTATCCTACTAGGCCAATTATTATTCTCTCTTCCTCTTCTTTCATCAAAGACAATATCTATGGCTTGACCTCCTCATGAACATCAATTTTGAATATCTAGGTCAAGGCCCATGAATGTTTCAATATTAGTATCTTCTATATTTTCTCATAAATAAATTATTATAGAATGACTAGCCCATGTGTTAGATATTCATCATTAAAAAAGTTAACTTCACTCATAGGGTGAGTGAGAGTTAGTTTGGGCTTCTTACTCCTAGCTAGAACTAATGACAATTCAACCTTCATTTTGAGGGATGTAATTGGAACTAAGTCCAAGGAAACATCCTTCCCTCTATCTTGTTTTGATTCCTTAGCCTAGGATTGAAGTTCCTTAGCCTATTCTTCTTCATCTCACCCATATGACTCAACTAGTACTTTGAGGGCATACTCAACTATCTCACCAGGTTCCAACGCAATCATATCTAGGAAATCTATTGGAGACTCTACCCTTTTAGGTGGGGCTGAAAATGATCTTCCTTTACTAGGTCTCTCTTCTAATTTCTCTTTTTGAGTTCCTTGTGCAACTTGTGTTTATCTTTTTTGTGTTCCAACTTGTGTCTATTCTAGAGGGGTCCTAGAGGATGGTCTAGGAAATAAGTGATATTTCAAGTGCCCCATTTACCATATCTCACCTATTATATTATCATTTCCCCTAGCCAACCTAGGCTCTAAATTAATGTTATGCCTTTTCAACCTAGATAATATATTTGAGAAACTATAAGACTTGATGTATAATGTGTCATGGACATCATGATGATGTTTATTGGCCTTACTTATGGTTTTATACTTTATATGTTTGGTGACCTTATCACTAGGGTCCCACTATCATAATTCATGTATATGTAGGCTAAATGAGTCCCTATATTTAGAAATAACATTCACATTCTCCTAATTTTGCAACACAGTTCTACTAATTATCCATGGAAAGGGATTGATGAGGCCCTTCATTTTCTCCTTTCAAAATACATCTATACCATGAATAATTTGGTAAGTAACTTCCTGTTCTACTAGTTTGGTTAGCACATAGATGTGTAATCTATAGGGCTATATCAAAGTCCATTCTATCCTTATTACTATGTAATCTCAATAAAACCAAATATCCCCTATTAAATCCACATATTTCTTAACAAGGGCGTTAACCTTGCTCATGGGGATCCTTATGATGGATTTCATTAGAGTTGGATAAACATAATCATAAATGAGATACATGTTATGTCTATATTTTAATATGTCTAGCTTGAAATAATGATGGGAAATTGTTTGCCTCCATTCAAGAGACCAATTATTAATGTTAGTAATCTTGGTGGTAGCCAAGAGGTAATTTTGGAGATAAGACATCATGTAGAAGTGGTTTCTAGTTTTCCTCTTGATGGCTATGAATTGTTATTTCAAATGGATTTTAATCATCTCACCCAATGCGGGAGTGAGTCCCTTTTCCACAATAGAGTAAACATAAGGCACCAAGATTGTATCAATATGTGTGGTGGAGGGGGATTCAGATAACATATTCAATAAGGTCATAATTATCCTAATCCCTTCCCTAAATTATATAATTGGTATCTTCCTAGTGGGGTCCAATATTACTAAGTTCCTAGTAAGTAGCCATGGGGAAAGGATTATATTTAAGTTTCACTTTCTATTCTACTCTCTAATTATGGGCAAGTCTAACTAGGGATTGCATAGTTTGTAATAACTCTCAAATACTAGGGGGAAATGTATGCTACCTTTATGAAATTACACTCATGGACTATCCAATCTTTAACAATTTTAAAATAAATATAAATGGGGGATAATCCATTGATGCAGTGTAATGCCTCATGTTTTGTAGAAACATAGTGGAGGTTGATCATCTAGATGAAGACTAGGTCATTATACCTTTGTAGGATTGTAGCATTATTCTGCTCCTCCCTAGTAATGGATTGTATTTCCTTAACATTCCAAAAAAGCTCAGACTAGTTCCTATTTCTAGTGTTTAATGTTGCAACATCAAATTTAGTATACTTAAAGACCCTTCCTTCATTGTCTAAAGTCAAATATAACTTTGTCTCATCTCTTTGTTGATGCCTTTGAGCTACCATGTCTGTGGATTTCTCACTAGTGAATTTCAATTATTTTTTGGGTCAATTTATTCTCACTTAGATTGTAATTGAACACTTCTTTACCTGACTGTGATTAATCCAAGTTCAAATTGTGGATTCTTGTAGAGGCTAGGGATTTTCTAAGGCTTTAGTGTTCATGGCTATTCATACTTCGGCTCATTCATGTGTCATATTTTATTGAGACCTTTGTCTTTATACCTTTACCTTTTTACACACAAAAAATATTTAATTCTATCATTTTGTGTTTGTGTGGTGCCTATGTGGCATCTATCTGGTAATTTTCATGGTATTTTTCACAAATGCCTAAAAAGAACTATTCATTATCTTTTGAGTATTTGACTTTTCCTTCATGCCATTATATCTTTATTTATAGATCAACATAGACTATTGATCATGATCCTAGGGCATGAGAGTTATTGGCTATTTTATGTTGGGCCCCATGGTTATGCCACTTATCACCTTCATGGGCCTCTTAGGCTCTATGATCTATAAATGAATGTTTACTTGTCATGTGTTGATCTTATGGGCCCTCAGGGTCTCATTAAATAGTCTCTATTAGTTGTACTCCATCAAATAAATTTGTCCCACTTAAGCATAGACCATTGATAACTATCTAAGAAGATGCATGCCATTAATCTAATGGATTAATGCTTTAAATCTAATAGACCTCCTTTCTATCATCAAAACGTCCTCTATAATGAAGCAAGAGTCATCAATCTTACAAGGAGAATTAACTTTAATTAGCATTGAGAAATAATAAGGGACTTAGGCTAAATATTTTGGGCTAAAGTATATTTATTATTGAAAAAAATGGCATAGGCTTTAGGTAAAAATATTTTGAGCTAAGTTTTTAGAGCACATATGAAAGGGCCTAAATAATAAAAGGACCAAATGCTAGGTTTTAACCTAGGGTTTTATCATATTAATAAACATGATAAAACCTTAGGTTAAAATCATTTCAAGCTAATTTTTATTTCACAAGGACCTATTAATATAAGTCTCTATCCTAAGGTTTATTAAATTCATATAAATACAATTGGAACCTTAGGAAATATATTTAGATTAAGGCTATGCCTACAAATATTTAGACCAAAAGATCATTTTGTTATTCAAACTCCAAAAGGTCCTAAGTGATTAAATAATTTTTGAGGGGTCCCTTTATTTATAATATGAGAATTAGACTTTAGCCATATTTACAAATAACATTCATGTGTTTAATAAATATATTTGATGATCTTAAATTTGATGGCCTCACAGACGTCAATGATGGCCTCATGGGCATCAAATGATAGTTATGATAATGCCAAATTTAAATTCTTAAATCATTGGGTTTGATAGGCTTAAAGTTGATAGTCTTGAAGACCTCAATGATAACTTTTAGCAATCAGATAATGGTGATGAGAGTGTTAATTTTAAGTTAATAAAGTCCCTTTGTTCCATAGATCTTGGATTCAATATGCTCTATCTAATCATCTAGTCTCGACTAAGTGTGGACCATTGATTAAGATCTAGGTAGAAGCATGCCATTTGTTCCTACAATCATAAAAGAGATCAAGTTAACTCGAGACCATGCAATAAAATTTTGACTAAGATAAAAGCTTAAGTCTAAAAGTTTAATAAAATAAGTCCCTTTGAATATTATATTCATAACCTAAGGTTTTATCCTAGGGTTATATTATATTAAAAATATAATCAACATTTGGATAAAAACTTAGGTTAAGTCCTATTTTTAATATGTGAGATCCTTTGTTATCAAGATCAAATGTGGTAGTGTCATGTGGTAGCTTTATAGGGATCCTAGGATTTTGACTTTTAAGTTCCATATTCACTCTATTAGATATACTCTATTTGAGTAACTGTGGACCATCAATTAAGATCTAGGTAGAAGAACTTGATTAGCTTAAGCTTTTATGGTAAAAGGGGATCTATTTAACTCAAGGATGATATTGCACCATTTGATAA
The DNA here is from genome assembly GCA_037957365.1 of Torreya grandis. Classification (NCBI taxonomy): domain Eukaryota; kingdom Viridiplantae; phylum Streptophyta; class Pinopsida; order Cupressales; family Taxaceae; genus Torreya; species Torreya grandis. Next base: position 813,669 of record JARHVA010001495.1, read on the forward strand.
TCAATAACATTTAAGTGTATAATGTTGATCATGATCATGGTGATCATATGGGATTAGTTTGATGTCTTAGGGCTTATAATTTCATTTGGGCCCTTACACTCCATTAGATCTTTCTTCACGATGAAGTGAGAGCCATTAGATCTAAAAAGAAGTGAGGTGATTAAGTTAGGAAATGAGTGAATACAAGAACTTAGGCTAAAGTTTTAATACTAATATCTTCTTTGTGTTAATAAACATGAATTAGGCCTTAGGATTAAGACTTTAGAATAAGTTCATAACAAATGGGATTAGGCTAGGAAAATAAAAGACACTACAAACATATATGTTAGACTAGTTAAAACATAGGGAATAAAAGAGAGAAAATAAAGGGGGACCAAGCATTGATTTTAGGATAAGGTTTGGTTATGTTGGAAAACATGACCAATACTTAGCATAAAAATTAGGCTTAAGTCTAAAGTTAATTCAAAATGCTCCCACAAAATTTGGTCTTGTCAAAATTTGAAATTGAATCAAGGGTTTAGACTAGGGTTTTCCAAAGGAGGGATTTATAAAATTATCCCAACTATGAGCTCTTACATCCCAAAGGCCAAAAATTCCATAAATGAGGAAGAGACCATTAACATCCCAATATGATACATAAAAGGAGTTCCATGAAACATAAAACTTTAAGACATAATAGTTAATTGTTAACAAAATTTGGTAAGATTCAAGAGAAACCTAAAGTGCTAATTTCATCAAGAATGGATAATATTTAAATTATAATAAAGTGAAAAATATCAAGATATTAAAATTAAGGTGAAAAGTGATCACAAGGGTCCCTATTTTTCAAAAATGGGGGTATGTTAACCTCAACAAATTGTGACTTCCAAGGAAAACTTAGCAATATGTTCAAACTTCAAGACTAGTTCAAATAAATAACTAGGTCATTTATTCCACTTGATTAATTCCATTATCAAGATCAGTTTATGGTTGAAATAAACCTTGCACATGTAGAATTCGCATCAAACATCAAGACATAGCCATGTTTTATGTGTGCTTTGATTCTACTTATTATTTTCCATGAGATTCAATGGGCAACTTCCAAGTTTCGTGCCTTTAATCATTTACATTGACCTATAACATGTTTAGAAGTTCATTAAGAACCATGTTTCTAGTTTAGGGAGGGATTTGGCATTACTCTACTACCAACCAGGTATCTATAGCCCTAATAGAGATGCCTTTGGATCCACTCATAGCCTTACCCCACTACTAGCTATATATACATAGCCTTAGTGGAATTACCATAATCACCTTTACTTAAAAATATTTTGATTTTACAATAAATACTTATTTTTTCTATATTTTTGATCTTTTAGGCTTTTAAAAAAGGTTGAGAACTAGGGTAGCTAGGTTTAAGGATTTTTTCAAGTGTTTGATCCTCATATAATCACCTATGATTGTAACCTATATCCCAAGCAAGGATGTTTTTTAATTTCAAGCATGCATATACCTTAATAGATTAAGATTCCATTCTATATGAGCAATTCTTATTAAAACTAGGTTTAGGTCAAGATAATGTTTAAATTCTTATGGAATGGTTAACCTATTCATGGGTCCTCACTAGTTTATTCAAATAATAACATAAATCTCACATCCCAAATCCATGGTCAACATATGTATGAGGTTCAGACCAAATTTTTTGAACTTCTAGAGTTTCAAGAAAACTAAAGAACATTGAGCTGTTTCAAGAAAACTAAAGAACATTGAGCTGAGGGATATCTTAAAAGAATTATTAGAAGCAAGGAACAAAGTAAAAAAGAAACAAACACACAATATAAATAAGAAAATAAGGATGTAAAAGGGAATCAAATAAATATATACAAACTTATTTATAAACAAGGGACAAAAATAAAAGAGTTGAAGGAAACTAACTAGCCTACCTACGTTAACTCTGACAATCTTACATATTTACTCCATGGAGTCCCTAGGAGGAGCAACATAGAAGTAATGCTTGAGATATTTCCCATTGGTGGATAGTGTGAAATATGATCCTTGTAGGTATTTGATTCTAAAGGTGTTATCTATAATGGTTTCTATAATATGATAGGGGAAAATCCATAAATGTGTGAACTTACCATGTTTTCCCTTGGGCTCAAATGATTTGTCCCAAAGAAGAACCAAATATTCTTATCTAAACACCTTGATCTTTGATTTCTTATCAAACCATCTCTTTATTGTAGTGTGGTGTCTACTAAATCTATAAAAAGCCTTTTGTCATGCATCTTCCATTTGAATAATGTCCAATAGCCTTGATTTTGCAAATTATTTGTCTTCCTCCATATACTCTTGTATAAAATTGTAGGTTGGTAGCTTGAGTGTGATGGGGAATATAGGCTCTTGGACATACACCAATAAGAAAGGATATGCTTTAAGATATTTCTTGAACCTTTTTCTATCTTTCCAAAGGGCATACTTGAGAAGCTTATACCAAGTTCTAAGTTTATTTGTAGTAGATTTCTTAATGGATTTCATCAAGTTCTTGTTTGTTGATGTAGATACCCCATTGCCTTAAGGGTAATGGTTGGATGAGAACTTGAGGATAATACTATTATCATATTCTCACTCTATCATCTCTATGGATATGAATTTTGGCCCATTTTCACATACCAAAGAGACCAGAGTTCTAAATTTGGTGCATATGTTTTCTTCTAAAAAACATGATCACCTCTTCTATTCTGCATTGTTTGGTTGCTACTACCTCATTCTACCTTATGAAATAGTTAGTATATATCAGAACATACTTATGACCTTTTAATTAATTGGGGTTGATTACCCCCACATAGTCCAATCCCCACTAGGCAGAAGGTTTGTCAATCATGACAAGTTGTAAAGGCATTGTTGCCTTAGGATTTTTTGTGCTAAAGATCTAACTGAATGGAATTGTCTCACATGTCTATGAGTATTCCTGAAGATGGTGGGATAATATTTTCCATCCCTAAGGATATTATGAGATATTGTTTTCCTAGATGGATGCCTACTTCCCAACTTCTTAAGGAAAGTGTTCATTATTTTAGTAGCTTCTTCCTTGGAGACACATCTCAAGTAAACACCTTCAAAATTATTTTGGTATAGAAATCCATTATTGATCAAATAATGAGTTTTTTTGAGTCTTAAAACTCTATTCTACTCTTTGGTTAACCCTACAAGATAAGTTCCATTGATTAGTAAATAAATGATGGAGTCATACCATTCATTAGCTTGGAATTTTTGTTGATCAACTTACATAATAATTAGCTTAGTGATGGTATTGAAATTATTTGAATCAAACGGTAACATCTTACTAGTTTTGAATTTTTCATCTCTATGTCATATTCTTGAAAGAAAAACATCCACTTACCTCTTCAATCTCTAGGTTGACATTGTCTCAACATTAGTTTAGTGGTTAGATATAGTAAAATTTCATGTACTTTGTTTCTAAGAATGTAGTGCCTAAATTTCATGACTAATTTAACTAATGTAAAGGCTTATTTATTAATCAAAGGGTAGTTTAACTCAAAAAAATTTAGATTAGAACTCATAAAAGCAATTGGATGGTCAAATCCTTCTATTTTATGATAAAAATTAGAGATAAAAACTACAACAATAGTGTGGTCAAAGAACAAAGAGTATAGATAAAAATTCTTTGAAAAGTTAGGACTTATTAAAAATGGAGCTTGATTGATTGCACTTTTGATGTATTCAAAGGCCTTTTTGATTCCTTATTACATGAGACTTTAGAATCCTTCTTTAGTATATCATTCAATGGGTTGACAATCTCTATGAAACTATAAATGAATTTTATCACAAAGTTTATTTTACCAAAAAATGATTCCAATTCCTTTCTACTATTGGGAGGCTCTATCTTAGATATATCTTCAACTCTTTTAGGATCTATGGAAATTCCATCTTTAGTTATAACATGGCCTACTACTTTACCTTTAGTAATATAAAAAATGATCTTCTTATGGTTAATGGAGTTTCTATACCTTCTGCATCTTTCAAATACCTATTGTAAATGCATGAAATGGTCCTCCTTATTCTTGTAGAAAATAGTTAGATAGTCCATGTAAATAATGATACACTTACCAATTAAGTCTTGGAATGCATGGTCCATGGCCTTTTGAAAAGTGGCTCCTAAATTTATCAGTCCAAAAGGCATTCTCTTATATGCAAAGGTGCCCCACTTAGTTGTCAATGTTATCTTCATTATATCATCCTTATCTACTAGCACCTAATTATATCCTAAAAATACATCAAGAAATGGCATCATGGATAAATCAAAAACAAATTGTATCACTTGTTCAAGAGAGGGAAGAGGATAATTATCCTTTTTAGATGATTTGTTTATATTTCTAAAGACAATACACAATCTAATTTCACCATTCTTTTTTACTGACTAGCACTAGATTGGCCACCCAAGTAGAGTGCCTAATGGGAAATACAATTCTATCATCTAACAATCTCTTGACTTATTTTAAAATCATGGGTTCTAAGATAGGATTCTTAGGTCTTTGTTTTTTCTTGAAAGGTTTTCAAATCTCCTTGAGAGGTATGGTATGGGTGATGAGTCTAAGATCAAAAATTTTCAAGTCATCATAAGAACAAGTTATGACATCTTTGTATTTTGTCAATAACTCTTTTGTTCTCTTACTTTCATCACTTTTACAATATTTTCCAATGTTAACTAGCTAAGGTTGATATTGAGGTCCAAGATCAACTATGTTTTAATATTTTCCACTTACTTTGGAAACCTTAGAAGCTTTAGCTAGCTTATCTTGATCAAATAATCTTTCCAAATCAATCATCCCTTTGGGGATCTTGTTGTCATTTATCTAAATGACTTTACCATCAAACTTTCATTCTCTAAATTCATTTTCATTAGCCTCATCAATGATCTAAACCTCAAATGATCTTGAGCTAGTTATAAAGTTCAATATTTGTTGGTCATCACTAAAGACCTATAAATGGTTCACATTGTCTGGGATAGAAGGGCAATGTAGCAATTCAATAATAAATTTTGGTGAATCTTGGTCAGGCATGAGATTATCTATAATAGAGGCAAGCCCATCAGCAACTTTATTTTTCTCCTTAGGGATATAAACAATATTGAAGCCATTGTAATATTCCACTAGGTCTCAGACTCTAAATTTGTACCTCTTAAGGTATGATAGTTTACACTGATATTTGATTCTTACTTGGTTTATTACTAATTATGAATCACCATTAACTAATAGTTCCTTGACCTTATTTTTTATGGAAAATTTTAGACCCAAGATGAGGGCCTCATATTTTTCAAGTTTATTGGTGCATGGAAATTGGAGTCAAGAAGAATAATGATATTTATTACCAACAAGATCAATTACGAAGACACCTACTCTAAATCTAGATTTACACCTAGCCCAGAAAAATATAATTTCCATAATCTAGGTACAACATTAGAAGCTTTAGGGTCACATAACATGACAGTTTCTAGAGTGAAAACTCCTACATCACAATCAATTATGTTGACCCTTTCATTGATAACATTGTAATTTGTAATCATATGTTTCATTCTTGGCTCCCTTTTAAATCTGATCTAGTTGGGAACTCCCTTCTAAGGTAGCCATAGGTGTGAACAGTCGATGGACATATATCCATTTAAAGACTTTGTCCATTCTCTGCTCAAAATTAGTCTATATGTTTTAGGGATATCTACCACTTAGATATCAATAAATTATTAGACACTTGGCTTAAAAGCTAGCTACATGTGGACATTTAACAATTCTCCAACCACCTTGACCCTAGACTTATCTAATTGGGTGATAACCCTATCATATTTAATGAGGTTCAAACCAAGATATTTACAAATACCTACAAACATAATATTTGTATAGGTACTAGAATCTAACAAATAGCTATGCATGTTATTAACAAACACTCTAACCATAAGTAAGAAGGGTGGGGACTCTTTTTTGTCTTTTTACATAGCCATAATGGCATTGTTAGTCTTAGACATCTTGCTAGATTTATTGGACAAGGATTCCAATAATAGATCCCTTTGCTTTATGATTTATGTCAATTCATACATAGTAATATTATATTTAATTATTTTCATGCCCTCTACAATATTATAGCTTGTCCTATTAGAAGAATTAGAAGTATCAGTTCAAGGTTTAGAAGTCCTTCCCTTTGAAGGCTCTAGATTATTGTCTAAAGTGGTATCTGGAGGATTACCAAAGTTATTTAGAGGAGGATAAGTAGTTAAAGGCTACCTCTATTCTCTATTTCTTAGAGGATATGTTTTTTTTATGAATTGTGGAAAGTCATGGACTTCTTCAAGAACATCATCAAGTTCATTATCTTCTTGGAAGGGGAAATCAAACACTTCCACCATAAAGGTCTAGTTAGTAGGCTTAAATCCTGAAGTACCTTCACTATTGTCTTTGTTAGATACAACCTCAAATGTGTCCAAATATTCTTTAAATACTTTAAAATCTTATAAAAACTCAATGCAATGAATCTCACCATACTTAGCAATACAATGGACTCTACAATAATTAGACAAGGAAATGTCAATGAGATTAATATCCATTGTCTTTTTTTAGAAGATGCTTCACTATTATTATTGTTTTGGAAACTATAATTATTAAATTCATTATTGGGCCTACTGAATATTTGAAAAGATAAGTTCCTACCAAAATTTTCTCTAGTATTACTAACCTATTTTTGTAGTTGAAGGAAGCCAGTGCTCAATCTCTAGACCATTTTTAGAATGGATTGATTCTCACTTTTGGGGGTCTCTAAATTATGAACCTAGTTGTTATTCATACCATTAGTTGGTACTAAGACCCTTTGATAATTTTCATTAAGTATATTATTAATAGGGTGATTCAATAACCACAAATTTTGGTTAAAATAAACATGTCTTAGAGGTAATTTATTTATATTTGGGAGCTGGTTGAGAGTAGACACATTCTGATTATTATTAGGGAAGACATTCAAGGTAGGTATACGCAAATTTACATTGGGATATTGTAGACACCAAAATCGTGTCTACTCCCCTGGTCATTCCACATTTTATTCTTCCACGCCTATTTCGCCCCTGTCGACCATTTCCCTACTAGCCTTGACCCTGGCAGCATGTAAAAATGAGCACAGAGCTAAAGCTAGACTCTATCCCCATTGTGCATCTGCCAACAACAGTTGTTACCTGGCTGATGTCACCGACGTCGGTCACTTATCAGCCGACGTCGGCAATCCTGCCGACGTCGATCACCTTACCATTATCCGTTATCAATTTTCATTCAGTTCCCAATCGGTTTCCCGAACGGTTATCAAACCATTTCTCAAACCGCCCCTTGCCTTCATCAGCATCTGCCGATCAATCCCGAAGGCTAATCAACTAATCAATCAATCAATCAAATCCTGAACTCTGACATTCTCACAGACTCTAGCAATCACATCAATCAACCTTGGCGATCAACTGACTCTAGCATCAACCAACTCCAGCATTCGACCAATCCGCATTAGCTTTGATCAACTTACAGCAACGCTTCAACAACTTCAACCATGGCTTTCATCACGTCTTCTAACAGGTAAGTATTTTCTCTGTTTATTTTCATTTCTTTTTTATTATTATTTGTTCATTATTTCTATCATCCTGAATCTTCAAACCACAGACCCAAGTCCTGAGTCCCTTCTTTACATCCATGCCCATAACTCTGTCCAAACTCAACCAAAACCTCCAGATTCTATCCAAACCCGACCTTACCTTGCCCAAACCTTGTCCTGACCTTATCTCGATTCTATCAGACCCTGTCTCGACCCTGTCTAGACCTTGTCCCGACCCTGTCAAAACCCTATCTCGACTCTATCAAACTTTCTGCAACTCGCCCAGATTCTGTCCGGAACCTGCCCCGACCGATGCCGGTCACTACCCCGACCGACGCCGGCACTTTGACCGACACCAGCACCACAGAGACCGACGCCGGTGACTGTGTAGAATAGTGCTGCATATCAGGTACACACTTTATTTTTCTGTCTTTTATTTATGCCATTTTATCTTTTATCACATCTACTTTCATCAAATATTATACTTTTTTATCAGTGGGTTGATATCCTTCAGGAAGTCTTCATACTTTCGGGATCGGGCGTTCGCTTGACAGCCCACCATATCCTTGTCTGACATTTTTCATCTAGTCTCTTTTTCTTCGTAGGTGTCATTCCTCCATAGCCAAAGAGGAGAACCTTTCGACGTCTGATTTTGGTGTGCACGACTATATCAGGTATCTTCTAACCTTGACCATTTCCTTAGTTTCTCATTTCTTTATCTTTGAATGTGAAAGTGAAATTTACATAGAAACATTCTGGCACACCCGGTGGGACCCTAGGTTCTTCCATGGGTTCTTTCTTTCTTTCGTTCATTTAGGCACATTAGGTTTCTTCCTTTTCACCTTCTTTCATCTCTTCTTAATGACACTATAAGCAGGACTAAAAAGAACATTTCTTTCTTTCTTGCATTTCTAGACTAGTCCAAATTCATACTCTTCAACTCTTTCTCCATTCATCTTCATACAAACAAAACATTTCGACTTGGACATTAAAACACTCTACATTGCATTTTTGATTGCCTACATCTTTTAGACCACACATAGTAATTAACAAACGCATATTGAATTAATCTAGATCACTTCATGTTACACGACCAAACCACTTGCACAAAACAAACATCTTAACTTACCTGAGACAAGGCCCGACTGGGATTTCATCCCCCAGTGGATACCTTACCCGTCTTGGCGATCCTACTTGGATTTCATCACCAAGAGGAAAGCCCACTCTGTTCTCTGGCAAAGTCTAAACTATAGGCGAAGTATATTTTGGGTAAGCGGGCCCAGCTCACCACTGGACTCATGAAGTGAGGGGAGCTTGCTCCTTAGCACCAGGCCTCGTACGAAACCTAACACAGACTTCTTGAGCACCATAACTGACCCAAAACCATCCATAGACTTCTTCTAGGACCCGACTTAAAAGCCAATCTTCCTCTACACACATTCTAAGGCATAAGCCACTATAATCCTATTTTACTCCTAGAGTTTTAGGATCTGCTTGTGTCTTCATCTTTTTAGTTCTTATCTGCTTGTTTGAGTGTGTGAGGACGTCCTTTCTTGCCTTATATGGTTTTGACACGCAGTCAAACCAAGGCTTTTCTTGACCACTCTATCTGTCAACCACCTTCGTCTACCTTGTCCTTAACCCATCCTATCATGGAGTTCCACTCAGAAACTGAAAGAACTCCTACAGGACCGACCCCAACCCCGACCCCGACTCAAACTCCCATCATCCCTGAAGGGGACCAAGATTTTGAATGATTCTTGGACCTCAATGCCGCAGCCCTTCAAAACTATCTCGCGAGAAACCCAATGCGAGACCTCTCAGGTGACATGGCGACGACATCGACACCATTCGCCACCCAGCCTTTTATGACTCAGCCTTTTGCCTCAACTGTTAACCTGACCATGGCCAATACGGAAAGTTTGGCCTCTTCATCTATTTTTAGACCGACCTCCATCGGGGTTTCGTTACCCCCTCAATCACCTGTAATTCAACCAAGTTCTACGTCATATCAGAACTTGATTGTCTTGACCCCTCACACTCTTGCGCCCATAAATGCAGGAGTGCCAACTTATCCTTCTACCAGTGCCACTACTCAACCATCTTTGGCAGTGCCTAGTCAACTTATACCTTCAACCTTCATGACGCAACCACCCTTAATCTCCACTTCTACCCCTGTGACTAGTCATCCGTATGTTGCGCCCTTATTGGTACAACTGACTACATCGTATGCCTCTTCTAGCCTTTTTCAAGTGCCTTACAATCTAGGGGGTGCCCCATCTATCAATCCATCAGCAGACGTCATTAAGATGCTAATGGATAAAATGTCCAGTCTCGAAGCCTCCATTTTTGGTTCAAGCAATACTTTGTCATACGACCAGATTTGCAACGAGCCCATTCATCCTTCCGTCCCTATCCGACCATACCCCAACCATTGGGAGCTTCCTAAATTTACTTGCTTTTAGAGTAAGGAAGACCCATAACAACATTTATGGGCATTCAGACATGCCTGTTACCTTATTGCCCACGACGATGCGTTATTATTACGCACGTTTCCTATGTCTCTTTCTGGCCCTGCCCTTGATTGGTATAACTCTCTTACCAGACATTCTATCTTTTCATTCATCCAACTCGCTCAGCTATTTCTTGACCATTTCTCTATTAACATCACTAAACAAGTCTCAATCACAGATCTCTACTCTATCAGGCAATTTGATGATGAATCTATAATTGATTTCGTCGCCCGTTGGAGAGGCCTGATTAACCAGCTCTCCTTCCCTTTACCTCAACCTGAGCTCATTGAGCTCTTTTCTCGAGCATGTGCCAGCCACATCTCTTCCACCTTGCGAGTTCTGACGTTCCACACTTTTGACGAAGCTTTCATCATGGCTTGAAAGCTTGAACTCCACACCCTTGAAGAAGATAAGGTCAAATTGCGTAATACCAATGCAAAAGCCAACGACCCTTCTTCTTCCAGACCTTCTTCTTCTGCCAACTCCCAGTCTAAAGGAGTGGCCAACACTATGGTCGTCAGATCACCATCCTCAACAACAACTAATCAATCTTAACCTTTGACATCTTCCAGCATTACCAAACAATTCCAACAACGGTATATCTAGTGTTCTTACACTCCACTTGGAGAATCATACGCTTTTGTTTTGGAAAAACTCGTCAAGCAGGGGGTCCTCAATCTCCCTCCAATCTGACCACCTCAATTCAACCCTTCAAAAGCCCTTCCTATATGGTATAGAGAGGCCGACTTCTGTCACTTTCACCGCGTCCAAGGCCACAACATTGACAACTGCAAAACCTTCAAAAACATCATCCAAGACATGATCGACAAGGGGGATCTTATTTTAGATAACCTGAATGCCCCACCAAACCAACACATCAACATCTTCAGAAACCCTTTTTCAAATCATCCACATACTCAAAACCATGTCCAGACCACGACCAATGACTCCCAAGACCATAATATTCACACTGTCAACACTATCTTACCTCTTATCTCTGATCGACCTACTTCACAGGTGGAAGACCCTTCTTCCCCTATTCGTCCATCACAGGATGAAGAACCCTCTTCTCCTATTAGTCCTCCATCGACCTCTCCCATACTGGAGGACGCCTTGACCACACCTACGCCATCAAGCCTACCTTCATCCGAAGACCTTACCTCGCCTACTCCTCAAGCACACATAGAAGGCATGATCATCCCTGCCATCTACCCACTTGAGGAGCCACGCTCTCCTATTTCTTCTCCACCAAGAGAAGACCCTGTCTCTTCGCCCATTTCAACTGAGGAAGACCCAATCACGGTTTCCTCTTGCTTTTTACTTGAGATTGTTATATCTCACTCACCTCTATCAACATCTAAACTCAAACCCACATCTAACCTCGCCTCACACAATAGTGGCCCTCGACCCAAACCAACAAAAGCCACTAGACCACACCAGAGGACTCCTCCCCCACCTTCGTCATTACCTTCAATCTTAGGCCCGCATCCATCCATTTTAATTGGAGTGCTTCCCACTCCCATATTTCATAGAGGCACATTGCCTCCATTACTCTCTCAACCTATCAGACATATATATCCTTCAAAACATCAACCAACGTCTCTTACGCCTCTCAAACCAACATCACCAACCCTCACTGCAATAAAACATCCAGATCCGTTAGCAGGTTCATATGCCTTGCTCTTACAGCAACTGTTGCAGTCGTCTCGCCTCAACGTCTCGCCTCTTAGACCATGTCAATCTCTCAGACCAAAACCACCCTGGTTCGATGACACTCGCATTTGTGCATATCATCACACGCTTAGACACGACACAGAGCACTATTGTGCCCTCAAGGTTGCCATTCGCTAATATATGGAGAATGACACCTCTCTTCTTGACCACGTTATCAATAAGCCTTCAACACTGCCCATCTCATCGACTCTTGGATCAAGACCCTCTTGGTTTGACAACTCTAAATACTGTCACTATCATCATACTCTAGGACATGACACTGAGCGTTGTTGTGCTCTTAAAGCTATCATTCATCAACAACGGAGAAAGGATTCCCTTCTCATCAAGGCTCCTCTTGACCACCCCTTCAATAAGACATCAACACTGACTCATACCTCTCCAACCTCGTCACCTAAATTGGGATCTCCACGCCAGACTATGGTCCCTTTGCTGCCTTTGACCCCCTTCTTCGACATCAACACCATCCATCTGACCACTAAACCTCAACCGACCTTAACCAATTTGTCAAACATTCTCCCTACCCGCTGGGGGAATTCAACCTTCATCCAAGCCTCTCCCAACCTTTTAACCCAGTCTTGACCACATATCAATCACTCTTTTAATCCTAAACCTCGACCAAATGTCCATCAACCCTACCTTTGACCAAACATTCAACCAGTCTCGACCAATCAATAATCAAATATCAATCAACCAAACATTCAACCAATCTTTTTATCAAAACATTCGACCAGTCTCGACTAATCAGTGACCATGTCAACCAATTTCACACTCATCAATCAACACGTGACCAATATGGAGCGAAATAAATGAGGCAAGTTTGCCCCTAATTGGCTCAAACCTTTTATTATCACGCACAAGTATGGATCAGGGACGTATCGTTTGTCTTCTCTCGATGGATGACCAGAACCTGAGCCTCTTAATGCATTGCATCTGTGACCATTCTTCTGTTAGTCGAGTACTTATTCACTTGACATTTACCTTGAGCTCATCCCTTGAGCAATCCCCATCCTCTTCATCCTTATTCCTTTCAACCCTACTCCCCTTAACAAATCCTTTATAACCCTTTTATACAGTAGGAATGCTTTGTCCTAATAAAAGGGAGCCCTTGACCCTCTATAGTCTTGTCCATGACTCACATTTCTGTCAAAAACAAATCAAGATGTCAAAATATCCAAGGTTACTAACTCAAATCAAAAGGCAGACTGCTCCCTCGAAGGACAGCTGTATTATCATTACTGTAGCTAATAGACTGATCCCTCGAAGGATAGCTATTCAAAGCCCTTATATCTAAAGCAAAATATAGACCACTTCCTCGAAGGATGGTTATGACTAAATTCTTGCTACAAACAGCAATCTTTTTTTGAAGCTTCCCGCATTGATCAGCTTCACAACATGACCACCTAGCAAATGACATCTCTCTGCAGGCTTCTCGCATTGATCAGTCTGCGCAAAAAAAAAAAAAAAAGGGGCAAAGTTATCTCTGCTCTTAAAACGGGTTATCCTATCCTTCTCTTCCTATCACCTGCTCACGGGGCTTCGAGCTCACTTAATGTCAAGTGATTCGATTACCACTCTAACACAACACTGGTCAACGATGTCATGCATGAACGGGGCTTTTGTTCTAATAACCCCTATCTATGCTGTCCCTTCTAGTCCTTGTCAATGAAAGAGCAATTTGCCTTTCACCTTTTTCTCTATATTTTGGTCACCTTCAATCCAACCTTTTTTACCAATCAATTCAAACCCGCCAACTTCAACTTTTTCATCATTTTTATCATGACATCAGTCATCATCATTGTCCACTTCACATAGTTTCTATGGACACCAATACACATGGAAACTATCGACCAGACCCAATTTATGTTAAGCATAAACCAATACTTGCTGAAGCATAAATAGACTTCAATTCATTTTAGCATATATCCATCATGACTATGGAAAATTGCTAGGGATGAAAGACCCTTGACCAATGTTACACAATACCCCATTTGGAAAGGGCTGTGACATCTTTTTCTCCTCATCCTTTTGACATTTGACCACATCCAATCATCGACCATTTTGCCCCTAGTCTGAACTACATTGGTCTGAGGCCCTACGACCAGGGCTATGTAGGCAACACTCAAATTTCTGAGGTTAGCTCGACCACCCTCGTTTGTTCATCTCTCTAATGGACAAACCTTTTTTCCTCCTTTTTGACCATGACCAGTCTATCGACCACTTCGACCACGACCAATTCCATCCCTTTGACCATTCCTCCCTTTAGGGAGAACTACATTGGCCTGAGGCCCTTCACACAAGGGCTATGTAGGCAACACTCAGATCACATGACATTTTTTGAGGTTAGCTTAGCCACATCCTTTCATCCATCCATCTGCCTCGACCAACGACCATTGGAGATCATACCTATCTCCTTCAACCTTGACCACTTCCAAGACAATGTTGCCTTGGTTTTTTTTGCATGTATGCTACCTCACAGCTGGTTAGCGAAATTGTGTGCAGACTTTTTTTGGACCCTCACAAGTATATGATCGCAAGCCGGTTGATCTATACTACTTGTGACATTTTCATGTTTCTGGGAGCACTTCCTGAGCCCAGGATACCTAGAACACGATGACCATTTGGAGCTTCAGCTTAGATTGAGTGACCCGATCAGCAGATGACTAAATGCTGGGGACTAGTTACTTCAATTTTGGTACTCCTCGACCTTTAACCTGTGACAATTGACCCGACCATCTTGTGACGTGGTAGACATGCAATCATGACTTTTACAGCATTCACCCTCACCTTTTTTTATCCATCTCTTCATCAAATCAGCACCTGATTCCCAGTTCCCTTCCCTCGACTCCTGCTTTGAGGGGGGAATAACTCATCCACAATCGGGGCAATCTATCTTTTTCCTATTTTGTCTTGTAGTTCATTCGAACAACCAACAAGATGAAATCGACCTTATCCATCACTTGGGGCAACCAACCTCCTGTTTTTGTCTTGCAGTTCATCCAGAACAACCAACAAGACAAAAAGGGGCAAATGTAGACACCAAAATTGTGTCTACTCCCCTAGTCATTCTACATTTTATTCTTCCACACCTATTTCGCCCCTATCGACCATTTCCCTACTAGCCTTGACCCTGGCAGTGTGTAAAAATGAGCACAAAGCTAAAGCTAGACTCTATCCCCATTGTGCATCTGCCGACGACAGTCGTTACCCGGCCGATGTCACCGATGTCGATCACTTATCGGCCGATGTCAGCAATCCTACCGACGTCAGTCACCTTACCGTTATCTGTTATCAATTTTCATTCGATTCCCAATTGGTTTCCCAAATGGTTATCGAACCGTCTCTCAAACTGCCCCTTGCCTTCATCAGCATCTACCGATCAATCCCGAAGGCTAATCAACTAATCAATCAATCAATCGCATCCTAAACTCTGACATTCTCACAGACTCTGGCAATCACATCAATCAACCTTGGTGATCAACTGACTCCAGCATCAACCAACTCCAGCATTTGACCAATCTGCATTAGCTTTGATCAACTTACGGCAATGCTTCAACAACTTCAACCATGGCTTTCATCACGTCTTCTGATAGGTAAGTATTTTCTCTGTTTATTTTCATTTCTTTCTGATTATTATTTGTTCATTATTTCTATCATCCCGAATCTCCAAACCACAGACCCAAGTCCTGAGTCCCTTCTTTACATCCCTGCCCATAACTCTGTCCAAACTCGACCAAAACCTCCAGATTCTGTCCAAACCTGACCTTACCTTACCCAGACCTTGTCCTGACCTTATCTCAATTCTATCAGACCCTATCTCAACCCTGTCTAGACCTTGTCTCAACCCTATCAAAACCCTGTCTTGACTCTATCAGACTTTCTGCAACTCACCCAGATTCTGTCTAAAACCTGCCCTGACCGATGCCGGTCACTACCCCGACCGACGCTGGCACTTTGACCAACGCCGGCACTACAGAGACTGATGCCGGTGACTGTGCAGACCAGTTCTGCATATCAGGTATGCACTTTATTTTTTTGTCTTTTATTTATGTCATTTTATCTTTTATCACATCTACTTTCATCAAATATTCTACTTTTTTATCAGTGGGTTGATATCCTTCTAGGAAGTCTTCGTACTTCTGGGATCAGGCATTTGCCTGATAGCCCACCATATCCTTGTCTGACATTTTTTGTCTAGTCTCTTTTTCTTCACAGGTGTCATTCCTCCATAGCCAAAGAGGAGAACCTTCCGATGTCTAATTTCGGTGCGCACAACTATATCAGGTATCTTCTAACCTTGACCATTTCCTTAGTTTCTCATTTCTTTATCTTTGAATGTGAAAGTGAAATTTACATAAAAATAGATATATTAGGCCATTTGACCTTGTATTTGCATTTAGTCATTAATTATCACATCCTCAGCATAAGATAAATATAATGTGTTCATAGGACCTAAAACCCTCTTTATGAATACTGAGGTCATGGGATCAAGAGCATCTTTGAATATTTCCAATGTTAACACCTAACTAGGTTTATAAGGTTCAATGGTTGTGTTATAAATCTTATGGAACATAGCATTAAAATACATTATAGGTTAATTGGAATTAATTTTTAGTGTGGTAAACTATTGGTATAGGACACAAGGGCTAATTATTTTTCCAAACTGGTCATTCAAGATATTATTGAATTCATTCCAGGTGGTAATGAAATCATCAAGTAGGTTTAAGAAAAATTCATATGAAGCATACTTAAATGTGAAATGAAAAAACCTAGATGCTACATCTTTATGAGTGACATTTATCAATCTTAATGCATCCTTAAATTATTTAGCATGTTCTTCTACTATTACAATACTAATAAGACCAAAAGTTAGCAAATATTTTTCTAGATTATGAGGGAGGTCATGAACCACACCTTGAACATTGATAAGATAACTTCCAAACCAAGTCATACCTTGATGAAGGTTGAATTTAGGAGTACTTATTAACACTTGGATTCACACCCTTGAGGAGATATTCAGCTTTCCTCATCCAAGGGGCATAATGGAAACATCTCTCTTGTTGTGGGTGATAATTTTATTGAGATGAATCTCTAGATAAGGGTCTATCTCCCCATGATGCACCTTTAAATATCAGTCTTTAACTTATCAAGTGTGTATGAAAAGGGTTAAGGAAAATAAATAAGAAACTAAGTGGTGATGTACCAATGTATAATTTCCTCCCAATGACTAAAACCACTACTTAAATACAAACAAAGTGTTTCTCACACAAGACACACACCTCAAGATTCATTACTACATCAATGTTTCATATGTTAAATTTGACAAGGTATATGATTCTTAGTAAGGGAATGAATAATTCAAAATAGGGATATAATATTGGAACACTTTTAGGATATCTCTACACTTATAAAAGAATACTAGGAAATACCTACAATAATCTCCTTTCTACAAGTTGGTAGACCAACAAGAGTACAAGCTAGAAAAGATAATCTTCCATTAGACTAAACCAACAAGATTCAAGTCATTACTCAATATTATAGTATATGAGTGGCAAAAATAGTTGTTTATTTATTCAAGAGTTATTAAAATACAAATTTGGCTAGAGTTTTCCCAATAACTAGTAGAGGCTACTAAACAAAAGAAAATAATGCACATATATGGCCTTTGAGAGAGAGGTCAAGCAAAGGGAGTTCAAAGTTCACTTGGACATGTGTCCATATGAGATAATCAATTAAAATTTCATGTGTAATAGAGGTGTGGTGAGATATTCCATGTTAGGAGGTCTAATTGTTTGAAACCAGTCATTAGAATGGTAAAAAGTGGCATAAAACCTCCAAAATTGGCACAAATAACTGCCTCCATCAAAGACCATTCATGAGAATTTGAAACTAAAAATAAGAGAGTTGACACATAGAAATACTTGATGGAAATATAATTCATTGTAATAGTTAGATAATGTTTTTATTAACTTTCAGTAATCCTTTAAACACCAATGTTTGTCAATTTAATGGAAGCTCTTTGATTTGGTTGGCTGCCAGTAATAACTCAAACTGTTGACCTATCCATTTTTTTCTTATTTTTCCTATACCAACTGCTTGGGATCTTTCCATTTGTTACCTCCACATTTTCCATCAAGTTCTCACCAATATTTTTGACCCAAACAACTATTTTCTATAGTTTGAAATTTACATTTTTTGGCACCACCCTTTTCATTCATTTGGGATATTTTCCTCGAACATTCCTTTTTCATAGACTTATCTTCTTTCAATTTTTTTCCCCATGGATACTTTTTTCAACATTTTTCCTGAGAGAATCATTTGGGATTTTTGCTTTTGAAAATTTCTATAGATAATTTTCCCATGAACAAGGACTTTGAAACTTTTTCCAAGTGCTCTTTAACTATTCCTTTGGTCACTTTCCGAAAAGGTACCTTTCAAATTTTATAAAATAAACTATCTAGGAAGAACACTTTGCCTAAAAACTACCCTTTAGAGGCATTAAACTGAGCCAAAATTACCCTACAAAAAAATGTTAGGGATAATTGCTACCAATATGACCTTTCATAAAAAGTGAAAATAACCCCTTTGACTTAAAAGTGGCATTCGAGATTCTTGCAAATGTCTTTCAAAAAAAGTGAACTACCCTTTATAAATATTGAAGATGACCTTTTCCTGAAATGCCCTTCTAGAAAATTACTTGGGACATTTTTTCCAAAAAAATATCCTTCAGAAATAATGAAGTGGACCATTTCCTATAGAAGCACCCTTCGAAACTTATAGACTGCCCTTCAAAATCCCCTAAAAAATCCTTTGAAATTTTTGAAATGTCCCTTTTGGAAAATTTGAGAAGTACCATTTCACCTAAGTTCCCTTTTGGAAAAATTATTTCAAACAAAATATCTGAAACAATTCCTGACACTTTGATAAAAAACCCTTACCAAAACCTTTGAAGGAAATAATACCTAGACAAAAGACTGAAACAAAGTCTCCAAATGAAATAACACATGGTATTTTTGTTATGGCTCAATGAGAAATACTCCTGAATAAAATTTATGAATATTAAACTTGGCCAAATTTGAAAGATGCAAACTTGGGAGTGAAATTTGACCAACATTCTTGGTGATTCCTAGGTATGGCACGCCTGTTATGCCTAATACTAGTTGTTTGAATCCTTTCATTGGGTATGGAGTCACACATATAGGCACCCAAAATGACTTGAACAAGCCTTTGGCTCAATGAACATAAGTTGGTTGATGCACATGCATAAAGGTAAAGACACACACCAAACAAAAGGAAGGAAACACACTTGTGCTACAAAGCACTTAGGGAACACAACAACAAACCAAAATAAACACATATGTGTTTAAATAGAACACTTAGGGAACACAAAAGCTGAAACAAAACTAGACTAAACATAGACACCTCTGTCAATATTTACAAAATAGACTTACAAGGACTAATATAAAAACTTTATATGTATCCCATTCACAAGGATAGGCAATTATTCTCCATTAATCTTGGTCATCTAAAAGGAATTGATTTACTTGCAATTGTTAATTATGTAAGGGCTGCTCCAAAAAGCATCAAACTCTTTATGTCTACTTGGTTTTGTTCTATCCTCATCCCATTTTAGAACCAAGTCCACTTCATTGAACACTCTTGTACTCGCTCTTTGTTCATAGTAATTCTTCATGAGTACTTGGTGGTGTTTCATGGTCTTATGTGCATTTTCCATTACTTCTTTTATTTGTATTAGTTTTATCAATCTAACTTCCATTGGAGTATGTTCAAGTAGTTATAGTTGATGTGAAATTCCTAGAATAGGGAGCTCTTGAGATATTTACAACCTAGCTTCTCTCCCATAAATAAGCACAAAGATAGAGTTACCAATTGATCTCTTAGGAGTAATCCTATCAGCCCATAAGGATGTCTTCAAATTGGTGTGTCATGCTCTTTGATTTTTCTCCAAAGTCCTGATGATCTTGATGAGATTCTTGTTAGTAGACTCAACCAATCCATTACCTTGAGGGTAATAGTTGGATGGGGTGCTCAAGTAAACTCCATTCCTATTTACCCACTCAAAAATTTTAGCACCCATAAAATCAAGTGCATTATCATAAATGATAGTATAGGGAACCCCAAATCTTGTTGTGATACTCTCATAAAACTCCAAGATTGTATTTTCATTTGCCTTCTTTAATACAATAGCCTCTACCCACCTTGTGAAGTAGTCATTAGTAGTCAATCTCCATTTTTGTCCAAAATTTGATGGAGGGTTGATCACACCAATTAAATCAAGGCCCCATTGCATGAAAATTTGGTCTACTTAGATAGGATTCAATGGAAGGGAAACAAGTTTCTATTTTACTACAAAGAAGGCATATTTAGGACACCTCCTAACCCAAGAGTAGCAATCCTTGAAAAGGTTAGGCCAATAATACCCAGCCCTCATTATCTTTGTAGTTATTATTTTTGGGGAGAAATGACCTCCATCTACACAATTGTGAAACTTTTCCAGCAATATGCCAAACTGATCATTGTCAACACACCTTAGTATCACACCATTCACATCTTTCCAAAAGATAATACCATCTATAAGACAATATGGAATGGTTTGAAATCTAAAGTACCTTCTTTATGACTTGTTCAAACCATTAGGACAATCACCATTTTAGAGGAAACCAATGATATCTTTTGTCCAACTTTGAATTGGTATGTGACTAGATGGTTGGGGATGAACTTTATTAACCAAGACTTCTTCCCTTAGACCTTAAGGATTTAAATCTAGATGGTCACACAACCCCTTTCCTCTTACCAAGGTTTGTTATCTTGATATCAATATCATACTCCATTACCTTTGTGATCTACCCAGCTCTCTTCTCATTGAAGTCTTTGCTTAGGAAGAACTCTTTGGTGCTAGGATAAGAGACCATGACATGTATTTTTTTATTTTAAACCATGTTCATGAAATTTTCCAAACCTCATATCATAATTAGATCTTGATTCTCAATAAATATGTACTTGACCTCATAATCTTCCAATCCTTGACTAAAGAATATAATGGGTTGTTCAATTTCCTCATCATTATTTTTCATAAGCATAGATGAGATTGTGTAAAGGTTAGAAAAATTATAGAGTATGAAATCCTTGAAAAAGTTTGGGTTCAAGAGAGTCGAAGAGTGTGTAATTACTTATTTGATTGCATTAAAAATATTCTTACCTTCCTTTGTCCAATTAAAAGCTTGGTTCTTCTTGAGCATGGTTGTGATAGGCTTCACCAAATTAGAAAATCCTAGAATAATCCATCTTATAAAGTTGATCTTTTCTAATAAACTTTTCAAACCTTTCTTGTGTAGAGGCAAAGATAATCCTAGAATGCCTTCAATCCTTTCAATATCAATAGACAAGCCTTCTTTTGACACAATGTGACCCAATAACTTACCTTCATGAATATCAAAGATAATTTTTTTTTAGATTAAGAGAAACTCAAAACTCTCTACACTTCTCAGAGACTTTCCTTAGATGTTTCATGTGGTCATTAGCATCCTTGGAGAAAACTATTAAATCATCAAGGTATATAAGCAAAAACTCATTGATCAAACCTGTAAAGGCCATGTCCATTTCTCTTTGGAAGGTATCACCAGCATTAGATAAACCAAAAGGCATCTTTCTATATGAAAATTTCCCCTATTTTTTGGTGAATGTCATCTTGAATTGATCCTCCTCATTCACCAATATTTGGTTATAACCTGAATAGCCATCAAGTAGTGAAAAACATTAAGAACCTAAAACCACTTACAAATTTTGCTCTATGGAAGGTAGTGGATAATGGTCTTTGAGTGAAACTCGATAGAGATCCCTAAAGTCCACATAAATTCTATCTCATTTTGAATGGGTACAAGGTTAGCTACTGAAGTTGCGTGTTTAATAGGAAAAATAATCCTAGACTCAATCAATTTGGTGAGCTCTTTTTTAATTAGTTCCTCTATCTTTGGATTTATAGGCCTTTGCTTTTGCCTAACTAGTTTAGATTCATGTTTTAACTCAATGGTGTGATGATCTAGACATGGATCAAACCCTTTCAAATCCTTTTATTCCCAAGCAATTATATCATGAAAATATTTACACAATTCAATGAAGGCTCACCTTTTGGAAAGAGAACATATCTTACCAATTTTTAGAAGTTTATCCTTAAATATCAATATCTTTTCATAATTATCTTCCTTTGTAGAAATTATTACCATTTCCTTCCTTATTTGATTATTTTCACTGAATACACTCTCTAAAGTAACCAGCCCCTTTGGTATCTTTTTTGTCTTCCACTGAATAACTTGTTCTTCATATTGATTGTGAATTTTCTTTTGGTTCTTTGAATAAAATTTTGATTTATTTTGTATGAAGTGTACAATGTTTCTATCACTCTCAAACACTTGTAAAGATACTTCATTATCTATAATATAAGGTCTCACAATGACCTTGATGTGAGGTTGTTCCTTCTCTTTACTTACATCAGCAACTATATCAAAGTGTGCTCCTATCACAACCAACCTATTAATATGTTTATTTGAGTCTCTTGGTATAGGTTGGATATTGAAAGAATCAAAGTTAATAATTATATCCCACACCCTATGCTTGTAGGACTTAAGAAAAGGGTTATTGGCTATATCTTGGTTTCTCACTTGATGTATAATCTTTTCACTATCCCCATATACCTTTGAATAATTGATTCCTTTTCTATTTACCCTTCGGAGGCCATGAACCAAGCCTTCATATTCTACCACATTTCAATTAAAACTAAAATGGAATATATATGAAGATTAATGTTGGTCCTTTGAGGTAAAAACAACATGACACTAGATCCTACCCCTACCTTGATTCTAGAGCCATCAAAAAACATTTCCCATATCCCTTCAAGTTCATGATCCTCATTAGTGAGTGATGCTATAGGAATGTTCTTCTCATGCATAAAATATACCCATAATTCAATTTATTCTATGAATTCATAGGGGTCGTGCTCATAAGTTTCAACACCATACTCATCAATAAAGAGGTAAAAAATACCTTCATGGGGAAAGGATGTTTCACCACCAATGGTACCTTAGTCTTGCTCACTAATCATACAATTTTGATTTGAATTTATCTCCACATATGGTTCAATATGGAACCTTGCCAAGGGATGTATTATTATATTTACTTTAGCTCCGTATATTTTTATAAAATCTAGAAAAGACCAATCAATTTTAAGGCACCCTCCAATATTAGCCATGAAATCTCTTGAAAAGAAAATAGCAAAATGAGCTAGAAGATCAACCACCACAATGTCTTGTAGGATGGGGAAAGCTGGAAAATCATGCAAGAAAACATTAAAACATTTAAAAAATCACACCATCTTGGCTAAAGTTCCATCAATTTAAAACACACCCTTACTATGAAGGCCATATTTCAGTCTCAACTTATTAGCAACCACTTTAGGCATAACTATGGTACTAGCTCCACTATCCATAATGTAATTATGAACCAATTTGTCTCCCATAATGAGTGTGAGATATAAAATTGGAGGCTTTTCATGTTTTTTGTATGGTTCTAGGACAAACTTAGGTGTGTTGGTAAGGGTTACACCATTGTGTCCTAAAACTTGAGGGGCTACACAAATGTTTGAGAGTTGTTCTTGTAAAAGTTCCTTTTGGCCAGGAATATGCAATACTTCCTAAAGACAAATTCTTATCTTGGTATTCTTTAAAGAATAAATAATG
This sequence comes from Torreya grandis, assembly GCA_037957365.1. Lineage (NCBI taxonomy): Eukaryota > Viridiplantae > Streptophyta > Pinopsida > Cupressales > Taxaceae > Torreya > Torreya grandis. The sequence goes on from JARHVA010001495.1 coordinate 837,274, forward strand.
TTTAGAGAGGAATTATTCACCTTGTCTTTCATTTTTGAAGGCAATGAGGGAGACTAAACTTGTTGTAATGGAGGTTTGGTAGCTTTGCTCACATTTTGACTTTGAGGAGTAGTGTGACTAGTAGGATCTATTACATTGGGATTCACACCTTATGGCCTTAAAGATGCATAATTTGGAGTCACATGCTTAGATAACATCTTAAATAGCTCATTTTTTAGCTCTTGTTTTAGCTACTACTGATGTACTTTGATTCAACACATAGTCATCTTATTTTTGAAAGTTCATGAGAATAATACCTTGGCTACTACCTTGTCCATGAGTGTTCACTTGTATGAGTTGTTATTCTTATGATGTAAGGTATAAAGTAGCTCCTTATTATGACACTGAAGCATGAAAACCTTCTGCAACATCATACTCAAATTGATGTTGAGATTGTCCCCAGTGATTCATATGATCTTCTCGTTAAACCAAATTAGTATGGATTGGAACAATAGCCCTTGTAAATGGAATATAATTGGGATTATAGGCATTGGGATACTTATTAAAATCTTCTTAACCTTGTCTTCTTCCTTGATAGTTGTATTAGGGTGGAGGTCTATATCATTATTGGGGATAGTATTAAGGATTGGGTGAAGCACTTGCATGTAATTGGGCTTGTTTGAGCTAGGCTTACAATGCTCTAATCAATTCATATTTATCAATAGTATTATCCAAATTCTTGGGAGTGGTTTTAGGATTGACATTAGCATTAGGAACTTGTGTTGTACTTGGATTTTCAACTAAACCATGAGACAACAAGGGCATGGAATATCTAAGGGGTAATCTTTCAACTTGTATCGAACTATTCTCAGCTTTAATGGCTATCTCATATGCCTTAGGTAAATTAAATCCTCCCATTGATTGCAACAAGACTGCCACATTAGTTTCAATAGCCTTAAGATAGTTGGGGAACACAAAGCTTGGAGGAGGCCTCACGATAGGTGGTAACTTATGGCATGTTATTTTAAATCTCTCATTGAAATCTCCCATGGATTCATTAGGACCTTTCTTTATCACATTCAACTAGTGCATTAATGAAGAGTGACCACTCTTATTCTCAAACCTACTCACCACTAATTCCCCAAAGTCATCCCAATTCATGATGCAACCACATTCCAAAGTTATATACCATACAAGTTCCTTACCCTTCAAGGACATGCCAAGAAATATAATGGCTATGTTGGCTTGAGTAACATTATAAAAATTAGAAAATTTTGAAATGACCCTTATGTGATCAGATGGGGTAATAGGACCCTCTCTATTGAACCTAGGAAGATTTTTGGTAGTATTGGGAGGAATATGATCATATGTAGGAAGGTTAATTAGATTTTGGGTGTTTAAGGCTGAGAAAGGATGTTGCCTAGCCATATCTTCTCCTTCTTATTGGTCTCCTGTAATGTCCCTTACTTAGGGGCTCCTTTATCTACACAATAAGCTTTGATACCACTGTAATGTCCCTTACTTAGGGGCTCCTTTATCTACACAATAAGCTCTGATACCACTGTAATATCCCCTTCAAATAGGGAATATATATATTCATAAAACTCTGATCACAGATACAAACTTGCAGAATAGATTCAAATAAGCATACACAAATCACAGTATAATCTCTCAATAGCAATTAAAGATCACATTACTTGTTCTTCTGGACGATTACACAATTGAGTCTCTGTTATACAAATAAAAGAATATTAAAATCTGGTCTTAAAAACCTTGAATTCATGCAAACTGGGAAATAACTTGCAATTCTGGAAGTCTCAGCCTTTCTGTGTCGACACACAGGCGCCGTCGTCGGTCGATATATCACCGACATCGGTCACTGTCGGTCAGCTTTCTGCCGACGTCGGTCTTCAGTCGACCGATGTCGGTCATTGTAGCCCTTCCTCTACCGAGGTCAGTGCCTGATGCGCTCTGTACGGACCTGTACGGACTTGGTACGGCCGCCAACCTGTCTCTTCTTAACCCCTGATAGCTGAACAGCCTGATCTCACGAATATAGATTCTAACACAAGATCTATCTCTGTATAACTTATTAGATCAAAACTAAATAAAGAAAATACCTGAAAAGCTCTGTGATAAACTTCTGTGTGAAGTTATGTCTCAACCCTGGAATTCTGTGATAACTTCCGGATGAAGCTATCTCTCAAATCTGTATCTCTGTGATAACTTCTGGATGAAGCTATCTCTCAATTTGGCAATAAATCAGTTGATATCTCATAGCCTCTAAATCACACACAATGAAGAGGGAACGTTCTCCACTGCAATGGAATCCTGGAACCCTTGGCTCAGTCTTCACAGAAGAATTACTTCAATTTTCAATAATCAATAATCTATGCATAATCCCATAATGGCCTCCATATGAAACCCTTATACCCTCAAAAGATATGCCTGCCCTAATTAGGGTTTTCTTAAATTAGCATTAGGGTTTCTAATTTAGAATTAGAGCAAATAATTAATAATTAATAATTAATTATTAATGAGACCAAATAATTAATATTTGATTAAATCAATCAAATATTAATATCTCCCTCAATATACGTCGGATCCTCAAACCGATCGAAGCAGGTGAATCAGGGAGTGATTCCGCATATGACCATACCAAAATAAATACGCTCCGCTGCATATCAAATATCCCTAAAAAGTAGGAGCTCAGGCTAAATGTGTCCGAAAGAGCCCGAATGAAAATCAAATATAGAAATCCTGTGAATCAAAGTCAATCCAAGCTCCATTATGACCCTCTATCCATCCTATTAGCCTACGAAGGTCGTATAATAGGCCAATCATCACATCTGTCAATGTCCATGAAAAAGGGGACATGACAATCCGCCCCTCCAAAAATTGCTTGTCCCCAAGCAATCTCAGAACAATGAACTACTCGATCCACCTGGATCCCAAGGAAAAAATTGTGTAACATCCATCATGTCACCAATTAACCCATGTGAATAAATCATCAACATCCACAGCATCAACAGTATCAAAATTAGCAACTGAAAAACTGCACTCGACACCCAAACAACTATCTGAAGACCAACTGTAGATGCCGGTAGAAGAAACCACTCTGTGGGACTCAAGCCAACTAAAATATCAACTCTATCAAAATTCAAGTCCCTATCTAACTGATACTCACATCCAACTGGACCATGGATATGACAATTATTGGTATCTGAATCACTGACACCAAAACTAATCTCTAGATGCAAAGAAAAATAAGGAGCATAACTCACCGTATGATGCTGGTAAGAAACCCCAAACTCTGCTATTGGCACACTATTGCCAAACTGGGACTCAATGGATGGATCCAATCTCGGCTCAACAAACATCACCTCAACATCCCTGTAAGGTAACATAGTAGAAAGGGTTCGTAAAATCTCCTCACCCAATCTGTTAATAGCACTAGAACCTCGGACAAGAACACCTTCTGTCATCTTATGTGAGTCTAGATGAACACCTGCACTATCTAGAAAATACTCCATGAATGGTTCAGTGCAGTAGAAATTATATGTGGAAGCATCAACATACTCCCCCACACACTCCAACTGATCTCTCTGTAAAGGAGGCACAACCAACTGTACCACACTGTCATCCGTGTGAGAATAATCAATCTGGAGACATGACTCCACTGGTATCTCAAACTCATCAGAATCAGCAAGATCCAAATCCTGTATATGTGTATCAGCCTCAGCAATATGCTCCTCAGCAACAACTGCAAGAATGTACTCATCACCAACCACCTCAATATACAAATGATCAATGTCAAAGCTCATATCAACAGATGGAGTATCAACAACTATAGCATCACTGTCTAACTCTTCCATACAAAAAGAAACAACCAGTGAAACTAAGTCCTCAAAACTGTCCACTGCATTCTCCTGAGTATCATCTGCAATAATAGGATCCTGGGACTCTGCTACAATCTCTGTCATAACTGAGAGATCATCAACCCTCAGTGCACTAACATCTGAGCCCACTTGTACACTCTGAGTGCAAGCATCTAACTCATCATCATCTTCACTATATCCTATCTCATAATCATAATAATCATGGGACATGCTACTCTCTTGTCGAAGTGATCTGTAGTGCTCTCTCCTATGCTTAACAAAGCGATCAAAAGGCAACAACTTCTGAATTTGAGGTGGTACTAACTCCCACTCCTCATTCGATGTCATATACCGTGCGGGTTTGTTTTTGGATGTAGGATATGAAAGAGATTCATTCAACCTCTTCAAACTTAGTTTCAACTTCCTCATATCATAGTCCCATCGACTCTGAGTATATGAAGTCATCATGATACTTTACCCAAGCTACCCAACAGGATGGCAAGACATTAGTTCTGATGTGCCCAACAGGATGGCAGGAATTTAGCTCTGATACCACTGTAATGTCCCTTACTTAGGGGCTCCTTTATCTACACAATAAGCTCTGATACCACTGTAATGTCCCTTACTTAGGGGCTCCTTTATCTACACAATAAGCTCTGATACCACTGTAATATCCCCTTCAAATAGGGAATATATATATTCATAAAACTCTGATCACAGATACAAACTTGCAGAATAGATTCAAATAAGCATACACAAATCACAGTATAATCTCTCAATAGCAATTAAAGATCACATTACTTGTTCTTCTGGATGATTACACAATTGAGTCTCTGTTATACAAATAAAAGAATATTAAAATCTGGTCTTAAAAACCTTGAATTCATGCAAACTGGGAAATAACTTGCAATTCTGGAAGTCTCGGCCTTTCTGTGTCGACACACAGGTGCCATCGTCGGTCGATATATCACCGACGTCAGTCACTGTCGGTCGGCTTTCTGCCGATGTCGGTCTTCAGTCGACCGATGACGGTCACTGTAGCCCTTCCTCTGCCAAGGTCAGTGCCTGATGTGCTCTGTACGGACCTGTACGGACTTGGTACGGCCGCCAACCTGTCTCTTCTTAACCCCTGATAGCTGAACAGCCTGATCTCACGAATATAGATTCTAACACAAGATCTATCTCTGTATAACTTATTAGATCAAAACTAAATAAAGAAAATACCTGAAAAGCTCTGTGATAAACTTCTGTGTGAAGTTATCTCTCAACCCTGGAATTCTGTGATAACTTCTGGATGAAGCTATCTCTCAGATCTGTATCTCTGTGATAACTTCTGGATGAAGCTATCTCTCAATTTGGCAATAAATCAGCTGATATCTCACAGCCTCTAAATCACACACAATGAAGAGGGAACGTTCTCCACTGCAATGGAATCCTGAACCCTTGGCTCAGTCTTCACAGAAGAATTACTTCAATTTTCAATAATCAATAATCTATGCATAATCCCATAATGGCCTCCATATGAAACCCTTATACCCTCAAAAGATATGCCTGCCCTAATTAGGGTTTTCTTAAATTAGCATTAGGGTTTCTAATTTAGAATTAGAGCAAATAATTAATAATTAATTATTAATGAGACCAAATAATTAATATTTGATTAAATCAATCAAATATTAATATCTCCCTCAATATACGTCGGATCCTCAAACCGATCAAAGCAGGTGAATCAGGGAGTGATTCCGCATATGACCATACCAAAATAAATACGCTCCGCTACATATCAAATATCCCTAAAAAGTAGGAGCTCAGGCCAAATGTGTCCGAAAGAGCCCAAATGAAAATCAAATGTAGAAATCCTGTGAATCAAAGTCAATCCAAGCTCCATTATGACCCTCTATCCATCCTATTAGCCTACGAAGGTCGTATAATAGGCCAATCATCACATCTATCAATGTCCATGAAAAAGGGGACATGACATCTCCTATCTCTTCCACTTCTTTTTTATCCTCTTCAAGACATTCTTGTTTAGGATCTCTAAAAGTTAAGAAAGGTTCAGGGTGTTGTTTTTCAAGAGAAGTTTTAGGTAGAGGAACTTGATTGAAAAATATACTAGAAGATGATCTAGTGAAGACCATGAAGTATAGTGTGGAAAAATTGATCTACAACCATAAATTCTCACCTTTTAGAGTCACTAAATGCTAGATTAGGAACACTTCTATAACCTTGGGCATTTCAAGGCTTACATTCACCTTCACATGGAAATAGTTATCACTAACTATCCCATTAGGCATGCTAGAACTTTTGACACTTGGATTCACACCCTTTAGGATATGTTCATGTATCCTCATCCAAGTGGCACAATGGAAACATCTCTCTTGATATGGATGATAATTTCACTATGATGAATCTCTAGATAAGGGGCTAGCTCCCCTTGATGTACCTTTAAATCTCACTCTCTAACTTATCAATTATGTATGAAAATGGTTAAGGAAAACAACTAAGAAACCAAGTGGCAATGCACCAATGTATAATTCCCTCCTAATTGATTGAAACCACTACTTAAAGATAAACAAAGTGTTTATCACACAAGACTCACAACTTAGGATTCATCGCTACATCAATGTTTCATATGCTAGATTTGACAAGGTATATGATTATTAAGAAGGGAATGAATGATTCCAAAGAGGGATAAAATCATGGACCACTTCTAAGATATCTCTACACTTAGAAAATAATACTAGTAAAGACTTGAAATAATCTCCTTTTTAAAAATTGATAGACCATCAAGAGTATAATCTATAAAAGATAATCTTTCACTAGACTAGACCAATAAGATTTAAGTCATTACTAAATATTACAACATATGAGTGGCAACAACAATTATATATTTATTCAAAATTTCTTCAATTAGAATTCTATCTAGATTTTTCCAAATAACCAGTAGAGGCTACTAAACAAGGGAAAAGAATGCATATATATAGCCTTTGAGAGAGAGGTCAAGAAAAGGGAGTTCAAGGGTCACTTGCACATGTGTATATATGAGAGAATTAGTTAAAATTACATGTGGAAGAGATGTGAGGTGAGATATGCCATGTTAGAAGGTCTAATTTTTCAAAACTAGTCATAAGAATGGAAAAAAGTGGTACAAAACCTTTAGAATTGGCATAGGAAACTACCTCCATCAAAGACCATCCATGAGCGTTCGAAACTAAAAATAAGAGATTCAACACATAACACTACTTGATGGAGATGAAACTCATTTAAATAGTTAGAGAATGTTTTTCCTAACTACTAGTCATCCTTTAGACACCTATGTTATTCAATTTCATGGAAGCTCTTTGATTTGGTTGGCTACCAACAATAACTTGAATTGTCAACCTGACCACTTTTTGCTTGTTTTGCCTACACCAAATGCTCAAGATCTTGTCATTTATTACCTCCATATTTTACTTTAGGTCCTCACCAATATTTTTGAATCCAATGGCTATTTTTTGTTGTTTGAAATTGATGTTTGAGGGCCATCACCTTTTTCATTCAGTCAAGATATTTTCCTCAGACATTCCTTTTTCATAGACTTATCTACTTTTAGGTTTTTTCCCTATAGATACTTTGTTTCAACATTTTCTCATGAGATAATTCATTCAATATTTTTTATTTTGAAATTTTTTGTGAACAATTTTCCCATGAACAAGGTCTTCAAAACTTTTGCCAAGTGCTCTATGATTATTCCTTTGGTCACTTTTTCAAAAGGTACCCTTTAGATTTTTTGAAATGGACAATCTGGGAAGGACACATTAGCTAAAAAAATACCCTTTGGAAACTTTTAATTGAGCCAAAAGTGCCCTTTGGAAAAATGTTAGGGGCACTTGCTACCAATAGGACCTTTCAAAAAAAATTGAAAATTACCACTTTAACTCGAAAGTGGCCTTGAGATTATTGCAAATATATTTTGAAAAAAATGAAGTACCCTTCAGAAATATTGAATATAACCTTTTCTCAAAGTGACCTTTAAGAAATTTACTTAGGACAATTTTCTAAAAAATTATCATTTGAAAAGAATGAAGTGGACCATTTTTTGTAGAAACACCCTTCAAAACTTGTAGATTACCCTTCATAAAATTTGAAAATGATCCCCTAAAAAATTCCTTCAAATTTTTTGAAATGTCTCTTTTGGAAAAATTGAGAAGTACCATTTTTCCTAAGTGCCCTTTCAAAAAAATTGTTTCAGACAAAATGTCCAAAAAAAATCCTGACAATTTGAATTAAAAACCGAAAACAAAACCTCCAAAGGAAATAAAACCTAGGTAAAATACCAAAACAAAGTCTCCAAATGAAATAATACTCGATATTTTTGTTGTGGCTCAACGAGAAATACTCCTTCCAAAGAAAATTTATAAATACTATACTTGGTCAAATTTGAAAGATGTAAACTTGGGAGTGAAATTTGACAAATAGTACCTTGGAGTAGTTATGTTAGTAAAGACTTTGAACATATATGCCGATCTTTGTCTCACCTAGCTTTCTTGTGGATGTCTAGTTACAATAGGGGTTCTCTTATTTTTAAATGTGATCTTATCTATATTCTTGGTAATTATAGCTTGAGGAATTTAGATCCTATTTTAAATATGATGTATCAAATCAGTCGTTACAAGTAATAGGGATTCAAATTTCACATTAAGAATTTTTTTCAAATATTATTGTAAATAATAATGAAAGACATCATTTTTAAACTAAACTAGCTTATAAATGTGTCCAATTATGTAATTATGATCAATATTTATAGTTCTAAGCTCAAATGAACCCAAATATATAAAATATCTACCAACCTTTAATCAAAACAAGCTATTCTAACCTCAAATACTTGGGATCTTTAGATTTCAAGCTATCTTTACCAAAATTACACATCTATCATCAAATATTCTTGATCTTCATCTAAAGGAAGCACAAAGAAGGGTCATAGACCACAAAGATTAGTGATCTTCACACTTTTGAGTAAATACTATGTAAATGTGTAATGATAACACCAACCTTAGATCAAAACATGCCAAAATTAGCAAAAATCAACAAATTCACAAAGATGCCCTCCTTCTAGCACCAATAGAGCTCATCCTATTGATGTCTCTTAGTGTATCATAAGTGATCTTAGTGTTTAAAGAACACTTCTCATTTTTTAACTCTAAGAATTCTAAGCATGAGTAGCATTTTTTAGTAATCTAGTTACCTATGGTGAGATAAAGGTAGATAAAATTAAACTATTCTACAAATTTATATTGATTGATGGTTGGGAGCTACCATGGTCATTAATCTATGCAAATTTAGAAGCAACTATGTTTATATTAGTAAATAATGATAAAATTTATACACTAAATATTAAACCAAGTGAATTTTTACAATGGAATATAAACTAGAGTGATTTGGTAAAAAAAAGAATCAAAAGGAAGGGTAGGGTAGAAAGAAAGTATGTAATTATTGATCTTTGCCTCAAACATCATGACACAGTTTTAATTTCAATTGAATGTGCATTTAAACATTAAATAATATGGAATAGTAAAAAATAAAATCCCACCATACACCAAGAAAATATCTTAGGAGAGTATAAAATAATACAAGTATGAACTAACTTTGCTTTAAAGTTTTACTGATGCATTGAAATAGAATTTGCATATCCAAATGTAGATCAAAGAAAATGAGGCAAAGTCTAAGAACATTCAACTAGTCTAACCTCAACACAAATTAACAACCCTATATTAAAGATGCACATTCATAATTCATATAAACCATTCAAATTTAAGACTTAGAATAACCAATTGAGAGAAAAGCCATGTAATAATTGATACAAACAAATTTGGACAAACTTTTTAGTATTCTTTGCTTATATTAATTACTTAAAAGTATAAAAGTTTTATCTCAAAACTCTCTCTCCTTACACAATGGTAATACTAAATTTTATAAGAGAATAAGGTATTATACCAGTCAATCATTAGATTAGACATATACAAATATAAGGACAACTATACTTTTACATAGTTTTATAATACATTTCCTTTTCCAAAATGGACTGACCTATAGGAAAATATGCTAAAAAACTAGCATATCCATTTACAAAAGAATATTCCACCTTCAAATATTATAAAGATTTAAATATAGTGGAATATCATTAATTATTTGGTGGGCCCTAAGATGAAGGGATCCTTTGTTACTCCTAAAGAAACTCCATGGCCCTTTAATGTTGTTCACTAACTAGCTCCAAATCGATAGATGATTTTAAAATATACTCATCTTCTCAGTCAACCAGGTCATTTAAATCCTTGTAATTCCTTTCCATGGTCTCCTTAATTCTCCTAAATAAAAAAATGTTCTCCTTAATAGAATAACATGCCCATTATTTATATATTATCTCCTCCAGATTGACCTTGAATTTTTCTTCTTACTTTTTGCATTATCAAAGTGGTTTTGTGCTTATACTCATCATCATCAATGATGCCTAGGGAGATGGATTTTCTTGGGTTAGCTAGCATGGTACTAAGGAGTTATTCTATTATATTTATCATCTCCTCAGCATCCTTCATGAGTCTCTCTAAGATCTTTGACTAAGTACTCAACCTTTGGATGTTATCAACAACTATCCCCAATATTTCATTCAAGTGGGCTAGGCTAATGGTTTTTAAGCTAGGAATCCTACCCTTAATTAGTATGTTGATAGTCTCCCTTATTTTATATTTTAATCTTTGCCATTGGGTTATCAATCCTTTGGCTATTTCACCTTGCTAGGTTAATGCACTTTTCCTTAGATTCATAGACTTCAAGGAGTCAAACATGTCATATAAATATGCTTCAAACATCTTTATTATTATTTTTGAGACCAGTAGGATGGTTTGATTCTCAACATTTTCTTTTTGTTAGTCCAAGTTTTTGATCCTCTACTTCATACCTTTAATACCTACTTTGAGCTAAGATGAATGAGCATTAGCTAATCCTTCTATGTCCTACTCATGAATTAGCTTTTCATCAGGACTTTGACCTCCAATGGGAGCTAAACCAACAAGTGGTTTAACCTTCTAAAATGTGAATTCCTCACTTCTAACCATGATCTTTTTATTGGTTACCCTTTCCAATCCTATTGTTTTTGGATTGAACTACACACTAACTATTGACTCTATGATCTTTAGGGGTTTTAGGACCTCCATCCATGTGCTTCTTGAAGCTCTAAGAGTTTCTACTTGAGAAATTAATCCTTGAAATACAATTATTGTTCTCTCTTATTCTTATTTCATCAAAGTCAATATCCATGGTTTGACCTCCTCATCAACATCAATGTGGACTATCTAGGTTAAGGCCCATTAATGTTGTAAGATAGGATCTTCTAGATTTTCCAATAAATGAAACATTATGGGAAGACTCACCCATATATTGGATATTCATCACAGAGAAGTTGACTTCACTCATAGGGTGAGTGAGAGTTAATTTAGGCTTCTTAATCCCAACTAGAACTAATGCCAATTCAACCTTCTTTTTGAGGGGTGCAATTAGAACTAAGTACAAAAAAACCTCCTTCCCTCTATCTTGTTTTACTTCCTCACCCTAGCCTTAATTTTACTTAGCCTATTTTTCTTCATCTAACTGATACACCTCAGCTAGTACTTTGAGGGCATCCTCTACTATCTCATTAGGTTCCAATTCAATCATATATATGAACTCTATTAGAGACTCTAGCATTTTAGGGTGGGTGAAAAATGATCCTCCTTCACCAAGTATCTCTTTTAGTTTTTATTTTCAAGTTCTTTATGCAACCTATGTCTGAGGATGTTGCTTTACAACTTGTGGTTATTCTAGAGGGGGTCTAGAGGATGGTCTAGAGAAAAATTGATATTTCAGGGCCCCATTTTCCATACCTCACTTGGTGGCTTGTCATGTCCCCTAGCCAACTCAGGCTCCAGCTTAATGTTATCCTCTTAAACTTGGATAATACCTCTAAGAAACCTAAGTCCTTTATGTATAGTGTGTCATGGGCACCAAGATGTTGTTCATAGGCCTTATTTATGGTTTTGGACTTTAGATGTTTTGTGACACTATAATGAGGGTCCTACTACCTCAATTCATCTATTTTTAGGTTAAATTAGTCCTTGTGTCTGGAAATTACATTCACATGCTCCCAATTTTGAAGCATAGTTATGTTTATTATTAAAGGAAAGGGATGAAGGAGGCCCTTAATTTTTCTTAAAAAATCCATCTATACCATGAAGAATTTGGTATGTAACTTATTTTTCTACTATTTTTATGGGAAAATAGATGGGTAATGTGTAGGATTGTGTCAAAGTCCCTTCTATCCTTATTAATATGCAATATAGGTAGAACTAGATATCCCATATTAACTCCACATATTTCTTAACCAAGGGGATGACCTTGCTCATGGGGATCCCTATGATGGCTTCCAATAGAGCTAGATAAACACAATCACAAATGAACTTCATGTTTTGTCTATATTTGAATATGTGTAGCTTAGAATACTAATGGGAAATAGTCTACCTCCATTTAGGGGACCATTTCTTAATGTCAGGTATCTTAGTGGTGGCCAAGAGGGCATATAGGAGATAGGACATCATGTAGAAATGATTGTTGGTTTTATTCTTAATGATTGTGAATTATGATTTCAAATAGATGTTAATAATCTCACCCAATGGGGGAGTGAGTCCCTTCTCCACCACGAAGTAAACATAGGGTACCTAGATTTTATCAATATGTGTGGTGGAGGGGGGCTCTAGATAACCTATTCATTAAGGTCATAATTATCTTAATCTTATCCCTCAATTAGATAATAGGGATCTTCCCAGTGGGTTCTTGGATTAATTGGTTCTTGGTAAGCAACCATGGGGTAATGATTGTGTTTAATTTGTGCTTTTTAATCTAGTCTCTAATTATGGGAAAGTCTATCTAGGGCTTGCCTAGTTTGTAGTATCTCTCAAATTCTAGGAGGAAAATGTATGCTACATTTATGAAAGTACACTTATAGACTATCTAATCTTGCTCAATTTTAAAATCAGTAAAAATGGGGGTTAAAACATTGATTTAGTGTAATACCTCAAGTTTTATAGCAACATAGTGGAGACTAGTCATCTAGATGGAGACTAGGTCATTGTACCTTTATAGTATTGTAGCATTTTTCTAGTCTTCCTTAGTAATGGATTGCATTTACTCAATAGTCTAGAAAATCTCAAACTAGATCTTATTTATATTTTTTAATGGTGTAGCATCAAAGTTAGTAGCCTTAAAGACCCTTTCTTCATTGTTTAAAGTCAGATATAACTCTATCTTTTCTCTTTGTTACTAATTTCAAGCTGTCATGTCTATAAAATTTGTAAATTTCTCACTAGTGGATTGTAAGTAGCTTTTGAGTCAATTTGATCTCACTCAAATTTCAATTTAACTCTTCTTGGATTGACTATGATTAATATAATTTAAAATTAGGGATTCTTTTGGAGGCTAGGGCTTTTTTAAACCTTTAATGGTGATGGCTATTTGGACATAGACTAATTCATGTCTCAGATTTGATTGATAACTCTATATTTATACCTTTACATTTTTATGTAGATAAAATATTTAATTTTTTTAATTTTGTGCTTATGTGGTGCCTAAATGGCATCCATTTATAAATTTTCATAGCATTTTTAATAAATGCCTTAAAGGAACTAGCCATTGTCTTTAAAAAATCTAACTTTTCCTTTGTGCCATTGGATCCTTGTTTATGGATTAATACAAACCATTGATCTTGATCTTGGGACATGAGTTTTATTAGATGTTTTATGTGAGGCCCAATGGCTATGCCACTTAGCACCTTTTTAGGCCTCCTAGACTCTATGGTCTATCATTGAACACACTCATTGTGTGTTAATCCTACAAGCCCTAAGGGTCTCATTGAATAGTCTTTATTAGTTTCACCTCATCAAATCAAATGGTACCACTAAGTACAAACCATTAATCACTATCCATGTGGATGTATATCATTAGTTTTATATATAAAGGCTTTATATTTGACATATGTCCTTCGTGTCATCAAATTATCCTTCATGATGAAGTGAGAGTCATAGATCTTGTAAGGAGCACAAACTTTAATTAGCATCGAGACACCAAAAGGGACTTAGGCTAGATATTTCAGACTAAAGTATATTTTGTATTAATAAAAATGACATAGAATTAAGGCTAAAATATTTAGAGCTAAGTTTTTAGAGCATATATGAAAGGGGCTTGAATAATAAAAGGACAAAATTTTAGGGTTTAACCTAGGGTTTTATTGTAATAATAAACATGATAAAACCTTAGGTTAAAAAAATTTAAGCTAAGTTTTATTTCATAAGGACATCCTAATATAATTTTATAGGCTAAGGTTTATTTAATTCACATAAACATAATTTGAACCTTATGAAATAGATTTAGATTAAGGCTATGTCTACAAATATTTAAACCACAAGATCATTTTATTATTAAAAGTCCAAAAGGTCCTTAGTGCTTGAATACTTTTTGAGGGGTCCCTTGATTTGAAATATTATTAGTAGACTTTATCCATGTTTTCAAAGCATATTCATGTGTTTAATAGATATATTTGATGAGATTAAATTTGATAGCCTCATGGACATCAGTGATGGCCTTATGAGGATCAAATGATGGTTGCAAGAACATCAAATTTAAGCTCATGAATCATAGGGTTTGATGGGATTAAAGTTGATGGTCTCATATACATCAAATGATGATGATGGGAATTTTAATTTTAATCTCATGAATTCCTTTTTGTTATAGATCTTGGATTCAATACGATCCATCCAATCATCTAGTCTCAATTAAGTGTCCACCATAGATTAAGGTCTAGGTAAAAACACACCATTGGTTCCTACAATCATAAAGGAAATCAAATTAACTTGGGACCATGTCATAGAATTTAAACTAATATAAAATCCTAAGTCTAAAATCATAACAAAGTAATTCCCTTTGAATATTATAGCCGTAACCTAAGGTTTTAGCCTAAGGTTCTATTATATTAAAAATACAATGAACCTTAGGTTAAAATCTTAGGTTAAGTCCTATTTTTTATGTGTGGGACCCTTTATTATCAAGCTAAAATGTCAGAGTACCATGTGGTGGCTCTATGGGGCTCTTAAGATTTTGATGTTTTAGTGGCATATTGGCTCTATTAGATGTACTCTATGAAATTTATCTTGGATCATCAATTAATATCTGAGTAGAAGTAATTGACTATCTTAAGCTTGTATTGTAAATTGGGATCCATTTAACTTGAGGATGATCTCATGTAATTCTATCATTGATCTCATTTAAGCATAAATATTTGATCATAATACTAGTGATCATATGAGATTAGTTTGGTGGATCAGGGATTCTAAGTCCATCAAGCCCCTTACGCTCAGTCAAAACTTTCTTTGTGATGAAGTGAGAGCCATTAAATCTACAAAGAAGCAAGGTGTTTAAACTAGGATTTGGGTTAGTATAGGAACTTAGGTTAATGTTTTAATACTAAGGTCTTTTTTGTGTTAATAAACATGAATGAGGCCTTAGGATTAATAATTTAGAATAAGTACATAACAAAGGGGACTAGGCTAGGAAAATAAAAGACCCTGTAAACATATACGTTAGACCTAGTTAAAACATAGGTAACAGAAGAGGGATAATAAAGGGGGATGAAGCATCACTTTAGGCTAGGGTTTGGTTGTGTTGAAAAACATGACCAAGCCTTAGCATAAAAATTAGGCTTAAGTCCAAAGTTAATTCAAAATGCTCCTAGTAAATCTATTCCTGCCAAAATTTGAAATTAAACTAAGGGTCTAGACTAGGGTTTCCCAAATGAGGGTTTGAAAAAATGATCCCAACTGTGGGATCTTATAACCAAAAGGATGAAAACACCTTGAATGAGGAGGAGACCATGAAAATCCTATTATGATCTATAAAATGAGATCCATAAAACCTATAATTTAAGACATAAAAGTCAATTTTTAGCAACATTAGGCAAGGTTAAATCAAAACCCCTAAAAAATGGGTTAATTTCATCAGGCATTGATAATATTCATATTTTAATAAAGTGCAAAATATCAAGCTATTAGTGTTAAAGTTCAAAGTGATTACAAGGATCCCTATTTTTTAGAAATCAGGGTATGTTGACCTCAAACTAGTTTAATTGAATGACTTTTTAGCAAAATTTTCAAATTTCTTAGTAAAATCACTTAACAGTGTTTTTATAGGTTTTATGCACAAAAAAATAATTATAAATAATATTGGTGAAATTGTAACTATTTTTATGAAATCATAATAAAATGTAGCCAAATCATCATATTTCTAGTTTAATATGATTTTTTTGTATTATTTTTATATAGGTTTTCTTTTTTATCTTTATCTTTATTGATTTTAATATTTTATTTCTTATCTTTTTATCTTCTATTTTTTGAATTTTTATAGAATAGTAGAATATTTTCATTTAAATACAAAGCTTTCTCAGTGAAATTGACTTCATTTTTAATTAAAATGTCATCTTAATTGATGAATTGGTTCTAAGTAGTGAAATCATCCATTATTTTAGCGAAATTGTCCACTATTTTGATTAAATCATTATGGTGAATTTTTCTAATTTTTTACAAAGTCGTTTTCTGTTTTGATGGAACTATTTCCTACATATTTTTATTTGTTGTTTTTTTTTAATCTTTTTGTCTTTATTTTAACTAATTTTAATCCTTACCACTTTTTAAATATGCTTCTCACAAACTACTTATTGTTTTTGTGCATCCTCACTTGTCAAATACATAAATAAAATAAAATAACTTTTAAACTTACTAACTTTTTTCATTTTTAAGTTTTTACTTGCTCAATTAATTTTAGTTTGTCTAATTTGGTTTTCTAACATTTCTTTTTTAGAATCTTTATATAAATCTCATTTTTTGAAATTCACTCGCATCTACTTAATTTTATTTAAACAAGTTTTTGTATGTGTTACTAGTAAATGGTGTATTCTCTTTCCTCACACCACCTAAGTGGTGATATTGGAAATGAAAAGTAGTCCTGGTAAATTTTATATCCCAATAGTCATATTAGATTATGTTATTTCCTTCCACCACATAAATATTGAGCTTATAAATAAAAAATAATCTGAGTCTTTTTATTTTTTAATTTCTAAGAGCTTTATCAGCCATCAATTTCATCACCATAGGGTAGGCCAAACCCCATGTACTATAAGGGTATATAAATTAAGGATCATATGTTTCAATTACCTAATCAATTGTCTATTTTACCAGTGGCATGACATGAGAGGGTCTCATCCTTAAGTACATAGGGTTTCAATAGCTACCTCAAGGTTACATTTTTTTGTGGCACTTTATTGAAATCCTATGGCTAGAGAGGGCACATGGGGACTAGAACTTTTTCTGTAGACTATTAATCTTCATATTCCATGGTCTTCAACCTCATTGTACTAAAATTTGGATAGAGGGCATCCCCTATTTAAAATTTTGAAACCTATAAGCCATAGGTAGTTATTTTTCTATTTGATTCATGGTGCACTTGAGAGAATTATATCGTAAAATGAACCCTTGAAATTGGGTTTAATGGGATACATGCACAAAAACCTCTATATTTAGTGTTTTTAAATATTAGGCTAACACTATATAATAGGCAGTTAAGTATATATGAGATCTTACAAATCACTCAACACCTCACCTATTATTATACTTTGAAATTGTGGTTTGTTTGTTTATGTTCATAATTTTAAATATTTTACATTTTATGTTGTATGTTTTAATTTTTCCTCCTTGTGATATACCAATGATCAAATATTTTTCCTTTGTGTTAAGTTAAATACACTTTTTATGAAAACTAATGATCAAACATTTAAAAAGTCTAAGTTAAAATCCATTCCATCAATACATTTTATCTTGAGTAGGGTGATATTGAGGTCGAAATAAAAATTCTTAATCCATAGAGATCTTGAATCAAACCACTTAGATTTAAGTGTGTCAAAAGCATTATCAATATAAACCATCTGGGATCAAACATATTAATTCAAACTTATAGTTAGTCCTAACTATGTTGGGTCACAGCCTATTTTGATTCAAAATCAAACAACCCATCTAAAATATCTTGGATCAATCCATTATGAATCCTAACTATATTACGTCATAAATACACTAATCTATTATGTATCTTAACTATCTTAGGTCATAGATACATCAATTCATTGTATATCCTAACAATATTGGACCACAAATACATCAATCCATTCTTTTTCCTAACTATATTGGGCCATAAATCCAATAATCCATTGTGCATCCTAACTTTATTGGGTAAATATTCCATCAATCCATTGTGTATCCTAACTATCTTGGGTTACAAATCCAATATTTAATTATTTATCATAACTAGCTTGAGACATAAATCCAACAATCCATTGTGTATCCTAAATATCATTGGTCAAAAATCCATCCATCCATTATGTATCCTATCTTGTTTCATAATTCATTTATCCATCTTTAATCCTAACAATCTTGGATCCAAACCCAATCCTAGGTTGCATACATAGATCCTCATATTACCCCAGCTATCTAACTCCAAGAATATTTTAATAACATGGGAAATATGGAATAACCTTTTGGTAGAGACCCCTTTCACTTATAAAACCAAGAAGACCATGTGGAAATAAATAATGATTATAACCTTGTTCATTATAGTGAACACAGTCCCAAAAATAATTATCCACCTAAAAATGTTCCTAACCAAGTATAAATCTACCTCCTAACACATAAATATAAATTATTTTTACATATTCTAGGGGTACGTTCTAAAATGCCTCTATAGTTTAATATTATAGACTTGTATTACATTATCCAAAGATAGAAACCCCTTCTAAATGTGATCAAGATCCACCTAGCACTTCCTTAGATAAAGGAAATATAATCTTTGAATCCTTTCATGAGAATTCAAACAATGTTTCTTACATTCATGACAATAAATGGAAAGTAATTCTAGAGAACCAACCTCAAAAAATGAACCTTTTTATTTATCCAAATATGTCCAAAAATTGACACAATAGGAAGTAGATCTTCAACCTAAGATCAATACTTTAAATCCCAAAGTCAACAAAACCAATAAAAATTAATAAAATAGTCAAAAATAGTCCCCATCCTCATCCCTCAAGGATAAATTATTTGTTCAAGAATGGAAAAATATGAAGGACCAGATCTAAGGATTGCAATATAAGAGTCTATCCTCAAGTAAAAAATTTAATTTTGAATGATTCTTCCCTTATAATTTTTACATAAATATGATGAAAGTATCTTTTCCCTCCCATTTGAAACCTCAAAATTTAGATAAATAAAAATTTAAATGTGACCCTAGGGATCATATCAAAGATCTATACATTACTTGCTAAGAGGTTGCTTATAGTGAAAACTAATTACTTTAGCTCTTCCCACATAATATAAATGGTCAGGCTCTAGAATGGTTCTTATGTTTACCCAAGGGATCAATCACTAACTTTCATATCTCTTAAATAGATTTCTTTTAAAATTTATCATACAAATTATAAAATGAATTGACCATGCCATATCTATACAATTATAAGAAACAAAATGGATAAATTTTCTCCTCATTCTTACAAAGATGGTGTGCCTTAGCTAACCATTTTCCTTGGTCACTACCTAAAAAAATAGTCCATTATCATTTTCATGAAAAATCCTAAATTTTATATGTCTTATCACCTCCAACTTATTTGTGTCAACTCTTTTTATGAAATAATTGAGAAACCAAATTCAAATATAAAGGTAACTTATCACTAAGTTTCCTATCAAACTTTTCAAAAAAAAAAAAAAAAAACAAACAAACTCAAACTAATAAACCCAAGTTTTTCAATAAGAATAAGAATGTGGTAGGTGATGGTATTACCTATGTTAAGTTCATTAAAAACATTTAGAGTATAACTAACGTAACTCTATCAAGTGGTCAAACTATACAAGGGGTAATATGAATGAATTATACTTATTTGAATGACCCCCTTAATGTAATTTTCCAACAATTAGCAAGTACTAACATGATGGTATTCCAAATATAACTCACCCAATTAGCAAGTACTAACATGATGGTATCATCCATGGAACTCACCCTAGTTGGAAAGTTTCTAGGAGCTAGACCAAATATAGATTCACTCAGATCTATGATCAAAAAGAAATGGACTGTGAGTGGAGAAGTAGACATTGCACCAATGGTGAATGGTTTTTTCTCTTTCATCTTCAATTGTAAAGAATATTTGAATAAGGTTCTTAGTGAAGGGCCTTGGTCTTTTGGAAAATACACTCTTATAATCAAGAAATGGGAACCAAAAATGGATTTATCAGACTCTTTCTTCTTAACTACCCCTATATGGGCTAGACTGCCTGGTCTTCCATTAGAATTCTGGCATGAGGACATTTTCAATGGAATTGCTAGTTCATTTGGTGAGTTAGTGGCTGTGGATAACACCACGGCTTCAAGAACTAAACTCCAAAGTGCCAGAATTTATGTTAAAGTGGCAAACTTGAACCATCTCCCAAAAAAAGTGGAATTAATTTCTAAGCTTGGTAAGAAAACCCAAGAGATTATCTTTGAAGATTTTCCAAATTCTTTCTATGCATGTAAGAAATAGGGGCATTGGGTCAAGAATTTCCCCAACAGGGGTAGATCCCATCCAACAAATTTTTAGGAAGGGAAAAATATAAAGATTCAACAAAAGAAAATATGGAAGGTAAAAGAGGACTATCGAAAGATAGGGAAGAAAAAAGAAGCTTTAGTAGATCTACACACAGAAGAGGATAAAATTTATACAATAGAAGAAGATGGTGACCTAAATTTATTAAGAGCAATAGAGCCCTTATTAAAAAAAATTAGTCCCCTAATGGAAGAGAAGGGGATGAAATCAGAGAACAAAAAACCAGATCATCTAATAGAAGAAGAAGCTAATTTTCTAAACCAGATTACCCAAAGTTTAGAAAATCAACTTTTTAAGGTAAAGGATATTGAAGGATTAGAGGAAGGAGAAGTATTACCTGAAGGGGGGAATAATATAGAAGGAGAGATGTGTGAAGCCCAGATGGGGGAAAAGTAGGAGGCATCAAAGGATGAAAATAACACTCCAGTGAAAGAGGCCCTAATGGCAAAAGAAGAGAAAGAGACTGGTAAAAACTCAAAAAACCAAAAGATAAAAGGTGAGAAAAAGAACAATACAAAACACATGGCGATGAGAAATGGCAGTGCGAAAGGAAATGGTCCTCTTAGGAGCAAAGAAGGAAAAGGAACTGAACTGCAAGCCAAATTAAAATCGGATGTAGGATATCTAGATAAACCTGGGAAAAAATCTGCAAAGAGGAATAGAGAGATGGAAAGCAAGCACAATATAGCAGATGGAAAGTAGGCAACCCTACCGAAATGGCTCCATAACAATAAAAACCAATGAGAATTCTTAGCTGGAATATTGGGGGGCTAAATAGCATATATAAAGTAGATTTAGTTAGGAATTTTGTCAGAGAGCAAAAGTCGGACTTCCTTTTGCTCCAAGAAACCAAAATGAGTAAAGAGAAATTAGAAAAGATCAAAGATTTTAAAAATTATACTATTAAGGCTAGCAGCTCTGAAGGTGCTTCAGGGGGAACCATGATGCTATGGAAAAAAACAAATATTCTGGTTCTATTTTGATGGAAAGTAAAAAAAATTTGGCTGTTAAAATAACTAGTTTTGACCAAAAGGAAAGATGGTATGTTGTAAATATCTATGCTCCCAATGCCAAGAACCGAAGGAAAAAGGTTTGGGAAACCTTCTCAAATCTCAGAAGCAAAGATTATTGTGGGCAATGGATTATAATGGGAGATTTTAATGTTCCTCTCTATGATTATGAGAAAAAGGGTGGTAATACTATTCAAATGGAAGGGAGATTTGATCTCATGGAGTTTATAAGTAAAGAAGGCTTAATGGATGTGGAGCTGCAAGGAATTCAATATACTTGGAGCAATAAGAGACTTGATAATGAATGTATATAGGCCAAGCTTGATAGGGCTCTCATTTCCCCAGACTGGACAACGATTACACTTGTAAATTGGAAGCATGCCATAGAATAGGCTCGGATCATTTCCCTCTTATTTTCACAGCGGTCAAATTGAACCAAAAAAAGAATCATCCGTTTAGATTTGAAAAGATGTGGATGCAGCACCCACAGTTTGAAAGCAAAATAAAAGAGTGGTGGAATATACCTATTGAGGGAACAACTCTCTTTAGAGTTGCTTCCAAGCTCAACAATGTTAAAAAGGAAGTTAAGAAATGGAATAAGGATTGTTTTGGAAATATCTTTGAGAAAAAGAAGACTATTAAGGAAGAAATTAGTAGAATTCAGGAAAAAAATCAATAAAACGGTTATACTTCTGACTTCCATAGAGAAGAAAGTGAACAATTGGTTCAATACCAAGATATTATAACAAAGGAAGAAACCTATTGGAGACAAAGATCTAGGGTGCAATGGTTGAAAGAAGGAGACAAAAATACAAAGCTTTTCCATCTTTCCACTCTAAAACACAGAGCTAAAACTCATATTCAACACTTGAAAAAAGGAGATCAAAAGATAACAGAGGAAAAGGAAATAAAGGAGGAAATGCTTTCATTTTTCTCCTCCCTAATGAAGGCTAATAAAAACATCAACTTGAAAAGTCAGGCTGATATCCTATGTGTGGTTCCTCCTTTAGTCTCAAAGGAGTAAAATAACATGTTATGTTCCATACCTAAGGAGGAGGAAATCATCAAAGTAGTTAGATCTTTAGGAGGAGATAAAGCACCTGGACCAGATGGTTTTCCCATGTTCTTTTTTCAAAAGCTCTAGAAACTTATTGGCAAAGATGTCAGTAATGCGGTGAAGGAATTCTTTGGAGCCAAACAGATGCTGAAGGAAGTTAATGCCACTTTTCTGTGTCTAATTCCAAAAAAAGCTGGAGATGACAGTCCTGATCAGTTTAGACTGATTAGCCTATGTAACTCCTTCTATAAGATAATATCCAAAGTTCTAACAACCAGATTAATTCAAGTGATCCCGTTGATAATAGCTGATCAACAAAATGGATTCATTCTAGGCAGACAAATCCTCAATTTTGTAATAATGGTGCATGAGAATATTCACTCGCTGTTCAGCTCAAACAATGAGGGGTTCATAATGAAAGTGGATATTGCTAAAGCATATGACAGGGTGGATTGGTTATTCCTTTCTAAAAGCCTTACTGCCTTTGGCTTTGAACAAAGAGTGGTTGACATGATCAAGCAGTTGATATCTACTACTTCTATTGTTGTGTTGGTAAATGGGAGTTCGTCTCATTTTTTCTATCCGTCAAGGGGATTAAGACAGGGGGATCCTATTTCCCCTATTCTGTTTATAATTATCGCTGATAGTATGGGGTGATACTTAGGGGACTTAGTTAGTAAAGGTTTATTTAAGGCCCTGAAACCCTCTTCGCATCCTTTAATATGTTCCCATGGTCAATCTGTTGACGATACTATCTTCATGGGGCAATCTGAAGTCACAGAGGCCAAAACTTTAAAGGAAGCTATAAATTTATATTCTTTTGCCTCTGGACAACTGATAAACTAGAACAAAAGTGTAGTATTCTTTACTAATACCCCAAGTCACAGACATAACAAAATAGCAAAAAACCTTGAATGTTCCATAGGATCTTTTCCTTCCTCTTACCTTGGTCTCCCTTTTGGGATGAAATTTCCTGAAGCTTTCTGGGAAGGACTTATTAACAAATTTAGTAATAAATTAGCGGGATGGAAAGGTAGTTTTCTAAGCCAAGCTGGAAAGCTCACCCTCCTCAAAGCAAGTCTTTAAAGCATACCCACGTATGCTTTGAGTCTTTTCAAAATCCCCACTAAATTTGCTGAAGCTATTGAAAAAATTCAGAGAAATTTTCTTTGGTCAGGTACTGAGGAGAAAAGAAGAATGCCATTAATAGCATGGGATAACATCTGTAAACCTGTCAGGGAAGGTGGACTAGGAATAAGGAAAATTAGAAGTATGAACACAACTCTCTTAGCTAAGCAGGGTTGGAGGGTTTATCAAGAAAATAAAGAGTGGAGCAAAATATGGAAGCACAAATACTTATTTAAGGCAAAGTCACTCCCTGAATTCTTTTCTAATCTGGACATTTCCCATCCTTCTACCATATGGGGGGCAGTCCAGGGGACTAAACATGTTTTAGAAGAAGGAAGTTCTTGGAAATTTGGCAATGGCAAAAAGGTGAAATTTTGGTTAACCAATACTGGCAGAACAACTCCTGGGTGAACCTCACTGACTATGATCAAGATTTCAAGGATATTCAACTATCTTTAAATGCTATATCTCTATACCCTAATCTTGAAGATAAGATTGTTTGGCACAATGAGCCAAGCAGACAGTTTAAAGTTTCTTCCATTTTCACTTCAAATGGAAATGGCAACAAACCACTGTGGATGAAGGCTTGGATCAAGGGGCTCATCCCTAAAATCAAAATCTTTTTTTGGACCCTTCTCTAAAACAAAATCTTAACTTTGGACAATTTACAGAAAAGAGGAATATATATTGTGAATAGGTGTATTCTTTGTAAGAAGGGCCTTGAAGATAGAGATCATTTGTTCGTAAACTGTTCTTTTACATAGCTATTCTGGAAAGAGATCCTCAATCTGTGGGGCATCGCATGGATCCATCATAAAAACATGGAATTATCTCTTAAAAGTTGGTACTGCCCCTCCAAGAATTCTAAAGTATTTTTTTTATGGAAACTTACTCTTCCCCATATTTGGTGGGGAATATGGAAGGAAAGAAATAACGAGATTTTTAGAAATAAAGAACTCCCTAGATGGGTGGTAGGACAGAACATCATTAGAGCTATTAAGTAGAATTTTTTATCACAAAATAATCCAAGCTCAACTCTCCAAGTGGATAATCCCTTAAGTATGAAAAATTCTAAAGGTAAACCTGATAATCCCAGATTAGGAGTTACATGGAATGTTCCCCCTCAAGGGTGGATTAAAGGAAACTTTGATTGGGCTGCTAAAGTGAATTTGGGGAATGCAGGTTGTGGTGAAGTCTTGAAAAACCATACGAGAAAGGTTATTGATGCTATTGCAATCCCCATCAGTAAATTGAATTGTCACATTGCCAAAGCTACTGTTGCCCTTCAGACCATCAAAATAGCTATGGATTTGGGATATCCCAAATTGTGGCTAGAAGGGGACTCATTGAACATCATAAATATTCTTAACAATAAAAATAATGTGTCTTGGACTATAGAGGCTATGGTAATGGAGATGAAAACCTTAATAAAAAAATTTGATAAAGTGACTATAACCCACACCTATCGTGAAGCCAATGGAGTTGCAGATTGGTTAGCAAACTATGCAGTCTGGACAGGACAAAAAGTGAGGTGGCAAGAAACATTAGAAAAGAATGTGGAACTAAGGGCACTCATTCTTCATGATGCAAATCATGCAAAGGAGGGAAATATTAGATTGTAATATAAATATAATGAGTAGGAGGAGTGGCTTCGCAGGGAAAGGTCTATAATCATTAAAGAGGAAGGCTCTTGAGAGTGAGAAGTGGATCCTGAACGTGCCCAAACAAAGCCGACTTTCAAATCAAATTGGTAGCAGGTGGGATCATTGTAAAGTTCATAAGGACTGGGTTTCAAAGGATATGAGTATGGCTCATGAAAGGAAGGAGGAACCAAGGAAGTAGGAACCCAAAAATTGTGATGAATGGAGAGAGAAACAAGATGTCTGGAGAATTCTATAGAAAGGAAAAGTCGTGAACTATATGGAAAGGCTACAAGGGTCAAAACCGCATATCACTATGGCTTTTTTCAAAAATTGGATTGATGAAAGGGTCACTTTGCATGGTATCACAGTGAACCTAACTGAGGATTTTATAGCAGAGGTTACAGGGCTGCCTACAGATGGACTTAAATTCTCCAAGCAGACAAGCATTTCGAACGAGGCCTTTTGTAAGTTCCCCAAGACGGATGTGGAAGAGCAAAAGCTGGTCAAGAATGGGGATTTCTATGAATTGGAATAGATTAAGGGGATATGGAGGGATGTCTTATGCTGTATAAGGGAGTATTTCATCCTGGATGGAAGAAGCAAGAGAGTGCATAAATTCCACTTTGTTTTCCTTCATCATTTCAGACACAAGGTAAGATTGTCTTTTCCCTTTTACCTGTGCTTTTCTTTGGTCCAAAGTTTATTTGCTCACAGGAAGAAGGAAACACATCCTATCCTACATGAAGGCCTAATTCTGTTAATCAAAGGCTACTATAAGAATAAAGCTATGGTTAAGAACCCTAACCAGGGGAAAAATAAGGAGTCTGGGAGCAGAAAGAGTGAAATTGTAAAAGGGAAAGACAAAATCAAGTTCCCCAGTGCCAAAAAATAGAATGTAGAAGAAGATACAGAGTGGGAGAGAATTGATAAACCTAAGAAGGAAAATTTGGAAGAAGAAGAAGGTACTGAAAGCTGGAATACAAATTCAAATAAGGACAAAGAATGTCAAGAGAAGAATGAGAAAGGAGTCAGTAAAGAGGAGGAATCTAAAAATAGTAAAGAAGAAACTAAGGAAAATCAGAAAGTGTCAGAGGAAGATATTGTCCAGGATGGCCCTGTTGAGGACCCTATTTCAAGAAATGAAAGGGAAAATACAGTTCAAGATGACAATCAAGAAATGGATATGGAAATTAAAACTGGAATAAAAGAACAGTATCAAAGGGGCTGAGAGGATCACTTTGAAGAAGGTGGGAACAGTCCCAATAAGAATTCTGAGGAATGGAGAGAGAAAAGGCAAAATGATGGAATGCACACACCTATGAGTTGGGTTAATTTCAAAGCAGAGGCTTCTCTCCAACTTGATTCTTGGATGTGTAAGGAGATTAAGGATCTCAAAAGGAAAGTGGAAATTATGGAAGATAACTAGAAAGCTGCATGGAACAAAATTAACAACATGGAAAAATAGATAAGAGATATCCCAGTTAAGCTCAAAAATTACGAGAATAACCTTCGGGAACTCATTAGGGAGAATAGAACAAAATTGGAGGAAGTAACGTCCAACATTTGTGCTGCAGCTGCCAATATTGGAAAAAGAGCTAGCGAGGAGACCAAATCTTTGGAGGGGCCTAGCAAAAGGATGAGACAAAGCTCAAGAAAGAAGGCTACACAAGAGGGAGCCAAGTTGGTGGCAATTACCACTGAGGATACTGTTGTGAAAGGTAAAGAAACTGTGAAAATGATTTTGGAACTGGAAGAATAGTCTAGTTCTTCTTGTTGGTTATGTTTTTTGGTCCTGTTCTCTAGTTTCTTTTTGTAATCTTCTATCTATGGTGTAGCCGGATCTATGTTAAATTTGGGTTTTAACCAGTGGTCTCTCTAGTGGTTTCAGGTCCATATAAAACCTATTTTTGCTACTTCTCCTTAGTAGTTTTTAGGTTCTGCCTGTGGACATTGAAGCTTTATCTTTCTTTCCTTGTACTTGGGTTTCGGGATCCCATCAAAACCTATTTTTACCTTTATCTAAAACATGATGGTATTCCTAAAAACTAATTTTTTTAAATTAAAATGGTCCTAAACCTCTTTGGTATAAAGAATATAAATATTTTGTGTACCATAGAGTCAAAATTCATGACACTAATAGATTTATAAAACACAAAAAATATTTCTAATATATTATTGATCATGGTGATGTATAAATAGAGAATAGTGCTTCTACATCTAATAATCAAAATATATGGTTTTGTCATGATCCATTTTTGAAACATGACCAAGATCATTCCAAAATAACTCAAGGTCAAACCATTAATGTCAACTCAACCGAACATACACATCCATTTGATTCCATTTTTACCCATGTCCAAAATATGGATAACCATGTTTCTATAATCAAAGTTAAAGCCCAAGATCTCATATTCACTACTAGGTGTGAAAACATCACTCCCTAGTTCTCCTTTGCCTACTTCTAGGGTAAAATAGAATACCATTTAGTAGATTTAGAAGACACCAATCCAAATATATTTTTAGGACCTTGTCAAAACATCCACTACCTATAAAGATATTTTATATAAAATATTGTAGGATTCAAGAGTTCCTAGGGATATCAACCCATCAAATTTCTAAGCCCTTATAGGGAATTTTTCCTTCAATAATCAGGTCACTTTTTATCACACTGATATATCCCTTATTGGTTCATCTCAAAATTTTCTCTTTTATATTGAAGTAATTATCTCAAAACAAAAAGTAAAGAGGATATTTATAGACAATGGATATAGTTTGAACTTTTTTACATTAATCTTGATCAAACATCTTTGTTATTTAATATCATCACAAGAAGCCAATACCATAACTATAAAGGATTATGATAATGCAGAGTGTGAGTTAACATGAACTATACATATTTCCATTATGGTGAGGCATGTTATATAAAAAATCTTAATACATGTCTTAGATATTGAACCTCAATATAACCTCCTCCTTGGCCAGCCATGGATTAGTATCATAAACTTTGTTCCCTCCACACTCTATCAATGTATAAAATTTTATCATTATAGATGGAAGTCACTATTCCTACTGATCTTCAACCCTTTCAATATTTTAAATTATTGGAAGAAATATACCACAAAACAAGTTTTTTACCCATTAAAATGATAAATATGAAACAAATGAGGAATAACCAAAGCACAAAAACTACGTCCATATAGATGAGTTACCATCCACATCTATAAGCTAGCCATCTAAACTAAAATCCAACAATCTAAATCCAAAATCTTACCATCTACATCCAAATACACAACTCCATCAACAAAATAGAAGTTTAATGTTTTTAAAAATACATTGGAGAATATGAAATCTAGGATACCTTCTATTTAGGTGAAATTCGTATGTCTCTAAACAACCATGGTAGACCCTAGTATAAGAAAGAAACACAAATTGATCATCGGTTTAGTAAAATTTATTTTTAATGGTAGATTAATTATAGATGGATAATTCAAAGATTATAATTCTTCAGGGATTTAAAATGATGATCTTGAAATTTTTATTTAAAAGTAATACATTTTTAGAGTTACAATCACTAGGGGGTGAATCGGTGATGTAAGATATTTCAAAATTCAATTTCAATCCTTTCAAACTCTTAATAAATGAACATAAGCATTCATAAATAATACAATATGTTCATAACAATGAATAATAAAGATGATATAGGATCACACACATAACATCAAATCTACATGGGAAACCCTCTTGGGAAATAAAATAAACTCTCAATCCGACAAACACATGGACTACTTATCCTATAATATGATCACAAACATGATACCTTTTAGTGAATCACTCACTTCACAAGCAGTACCCATCCCTAAGTATGAAAAATCACCCACTTGTTCTAGATGTTGAGCACCCACAAAACACCTAAGAAATTAACATCTCCAAAACATTTATTATAGATCAATTTGATTGGATAAATAATGTTTAACACCTCTCTTTCAACTCATCACATGCATTCAAATATTATCATACAAGAAATGTATCCAAACACCTATTTTGTATCTCTTTAGTCTTCTTCACTCATCCTCAATTAGATTTCTACTTCAGTCCATCCATTGATTAGACTCCCTCTGATCTCTTTCCTTCATCTCTATATCCTACTCTCTTAGTTCAAACATACAAGTCCAAAAACCATTTCCTTCATCTCCATTATTTATAGTCTTCATGAATATAAACTTATAGGTCAACCATGATACTTTTATTAATACTTAAGACTTATATTATGTTAATACATAGCTCAAATTCATTATCACAAGTTGGCCATAGCATCCATGGGTCACACTTAAGAAACTACATCTCTCAATTAGGCCTTAGTATACTTTATAGGTCTCATATAGATCTATTCACCCATTTAACACTCCAAGAAAATTAAGAACATATGATCAATTTGAAATACTTGGGTCAACTCCATATGACCTTTATGACATCTTCATGTGAATAAATCCACCAAAACACTCTTCTACTAAAGCCAAATTTTCTCAACCATTATTATGTACATACAATCACCATGAATAAACATATAATCAACATTAGATCTCAATAAATTTAACTATATAAACAATCAAACCTTATAACAAGATTATTTAGATGTAACTTGAAGTCCTTTACAACTTTTATTTTTACTTCATTAATAAATTCATCTTGAAACAAAAGTTATGGCTAAAAATCTAAGCATTGGTTTTCCTTCACAAATTTGAATATTTAGATTCCAATGCTCACTATTTAGACACTAAACATCAAGCACCTTAACCTCATCTTGTGTTACCTAGAAACTATGGACAAATACCCACCATTGATCTCATCTAAGTAGATTTATATTTATCTTGAAATTTTCATCATTGATCTTAGATCAGAGCTCTCATAATTGTGCCACTTGGTAGCTCTACATGCCTTCTACACATTTGACTCTTTGACTCAACCCACATTGTCAATCTCTATCTATATGAACACCTATGAATGGCTGATCTTATGTCAACTCAATGAGATAGTGACACTTGTCACCAACACATGAAATCTTAGAATCTTTGATATTTTGACTAAATACATACTATTGGATCAAGATTTGGATGATGAATGCTAACCATTAGATCAACTGACTAGTGACTCAAACTTCAATGTAGTTAAGCTTGATGGTCTCTCACCCATCATAGTTTTCAAGAGTAATATTTAAGGTTTATAAATTATGCTATAAAACACTTAAAGATTCCAAATTTTTAGGGTATATTCTTGGAACTATATATAATATCTCCATGAAATTATTTGACCTCGATTAGATTTTTGAGTACCTAGAATAAATGCACAAACTTGTTGGTTCATTCATATCTGCATGATGTGTAGTGACAGTCTAGCTTTCCTTAAGCTAGAAATGCAAGTTTTTAGTTCCAAATGATCAAGTGACACACCATAACTTCACCAAGGAATATATGGATGCCTCATAACTTCTTTATCCTTACATACCTACAAATGTGCCATATCTCTCCAAACCATTAATCTGATCACTTTATCATTAATGCATTATTACCACATGCTCTTTGTGATATTAATGTCAACCAAACATCAATGACTATACTAAAAAATCTCTCACTTTGTCATTGATGGAAAAAATCCCTCAAAATTACTTATTATTTATTTTAGCTTCTTCATTATGATCTGTATGCCTCTTTAACATTAATGACAGAGGGTTTCTTCCTCAACAAGCCAACAATAATTCCTCAACATTATGTATTCATTAAAATACTATTAAGGTGCCTAAGATATTTACATAATTTTAGGCATATGAATCAATTACTTCCTCTTTGACATGCACTAATCTTGACTTGGATTTCTCTAATCCTTGAACCTGATAAACTACTCATAAGGCTTAGAAATATACCCCTAACATCAATCTCCATCTCATGTCATATATTATTTGATATATAACAATATAAATTTGGGATTTTTTAATCCTTGGACCTATTTCCCTACATAACTCACAATATCTATTTACTTATGCATGAAGATTCAATACCTTGTCAAAATACAAGACGTGGTTTGGTCAAGTCATCATGCCAATCTTCTTGAATTCACAATTATATTAAACATATTCACACTTATATCATTACTTAAGAATCTTCACATATGCTCCTCATTACATCATGCACATCTTCTTCAAGCCACACAAGCTAACTGAGTTATCTCCCCCTTAGACAAACACATCTTCAAATGATATTCTTGTCTACAAATTGCTTATCCTTGTCTTGACTAATGAACCTCTTGAATCAACAATCAAACTATTTTAACCTTCACAAATTACTTCATATAAAAGTTTATTTTTTCATGAAATTTTTATTACACTTTACTTTCAAGCTATGTACTAATTAGCACTTTGATCATTACCTAGAGCACACAAACTTGCTTGCACACAAAATATGTCTCCTAAGAAGCATAGGTAGAGACACAAACTTTTCATATAGGGACTAAATCTTCCAAAACTTATGAGATTCCCATATCTCCGTACTCTCACTTGACTTGCAATCCTTCCTCCTATTTAGATTGTCTTTTAATGAGTTCTTAACCTTATCCTTTTCTTTTATCTTAGGATCCTACTTGATTTCTTCATCCATTTAGGTAGATAATGCTTATTCCTTGATACATGAATTTGTTTCCTACTTTATCATGGAAAATAATCCACTTTGATCTTGTTTTTCATTTACCGGATTAGACCTCCATTCACTATGACTCCTCTTCATGATAGGATTGATAATTTTTGAAGTAGAATAATAATCATTCTTGTAGAACCTTGATATGTGACCTCTCTCATGAAATTTGAAACAAATTAGGTTTATTAGACTCTACATACCTTGCAATCTTTACTTTTCATGCTTATGTACCTAATCATTTGGTATCTTGATGAAGATATTACAAAACTTTACAATATGACTAGATCCTTGACACTTGTAGCAAAAAATGTCACTCTTTCCTTGTGAACCTATTGAATATCTTGAGTGATGATGTTCTTCATTTTTTCCATTGTATTTCTCATAATTCCATGCATATTAATTCCTTGAGGAACATTTACAATCTTTTGACCCCTGACCAAACTGATTGTAGGAGTAACAATGACCATTGAAATTTGCTTACCTCATAACATTTGGTTTTTTGATCTAATTTGTCTTCATTATACTAATACCTTTATTCCTTGATTGATGACTAATCTTCAAAGTCTAATTGTCCTTTTTCACTATAGCCTTTATCTTGTCTTGATTTACATGCTATTTTTATTCTTTATATCTAAGACCAATTATACCACTTGTATTATTTTGACTACTCAAAATATTTTCAAGATCATTTGATCTCTTTTCAAACTTCACAAATGACTTTACCTTACAATATGTCTTGTATAACTTAGATTTTAATGACTCAATTTTAAAAAAATATGTTAATATCTCATCTTCTTTGGTTTTTATGTTTGTAGACATAGTTTCTAATTAACTATTAGGCTGCTTGAAAATATTTTCATGTTTCCTAGTGTCATCACTCATTATTGCTTTAAACACACTAAGTTACTCTTCATAGTCCTTGATTTGTAACATCATATTATTGTCCTTTTTTATATAAATATTCATATCTTTAAGAGTATTCATCAATGCATCCTTGTTATCTAAATCATTAATTATATCTTTTCTTATGGATTGATTTAGTTTCATCTTTAATGACTGTATCTCTGATTGATACAAGCTACACTCTTCATCCTTATTCTTTACTTCTTCATTAAAATTATAAAGTTGAGTTTCAATTTTTTGTGTGATCTCATAATTCTCCTTGACTTCGTTACTCAGCCTTCCTTTAAAATTCCAATATTCTCCTCATAGTATTCAATCAAAGAATCTTGTTTTCTATTCTTTCTTTATATTATCTTCATTTCTTCCATAGTATATAGATATTTATCTTCAAGAGTAGATTTATCATCTTCTTCCTCTGAGTTATCTCCACCAAAGAATTCTTTGCTTAAATAACATTCACCTTTATCATCATTAAGAGCCATAAACAATATCCCATGTCCTCATTATGAAAAGAATCATCATTATTAGATGTGGTTACTTCTTTTTCTACAGATGAATTACTATCTTCTTCATGGTAAAGGCTCTTACTACCCTTGTATGATTCCTTCTTTCCATTTTTATTATTGAATAACTTTCTATACTTGTCAGGACCCTAATTTCTCTTATGTTCATCCTGACGAGATTATTTATGTTTAACCCTTTATCCATTTAGACATATAACTATAAAATAACCAACTTTACCACATGAAAAACATTTGAAATGAATTTTTCCATCACACTTACCTAATCCTACATTCAATTTTATTACAATCATGGCTTCAAGTTGATTTTAATTAAGACCAAAATCTTCAAGACTTAATTTGTTCTTAGATTTTATCACTTTGAATACCTTGAAGACTGATTCCTTCTTAGAATGTCTTTCCTAATCAACTCTCATCTCATAGGTAGTAAGGATGCCATGCAATTCATCCATCTTCATCTGAGTGATATCATGACTTTCTTTTACAACAAAATCCTTTGAATCAAACTTGAGTTTAAGAGTCATTAATACATTTTGTACTATAGTATATTCATTAATCACCTCTCCAAAACCTTTGATCATGTTTACTACCTCATCAAACCTTAGAAGATAAGATGACATAGTATATTATTCCTTCATTTTGAGACATTAAAATTAACTTCAGTAGGTCTACAACTTAGATAGTTTTACTTTATAGACTCCTTCATAGATAGTCTATAATTTGACCCAAATTTCTTTGGAAAAAATACAATGGATCACTTTGGTTAATTCAACCTCAAATAGACTACAAATGATATCACTCATAGCTTTAGAATTATTCTCACTCAACTTCTTATCAGTAGCACTAGTTAGATGCATATTTGGTGTAGTATAACCATCCATAATAGATTTCTAAATATCAAACTATAGATAAATGATGTATGTCCACATCTTTGTACTCCAAAAATAGTTGGTGTAGTATAACCATCCATAATAGATTTCTAAATATCAAACTATAGATAAATGATGTATGTCCACATCTTTGTACTCCAAAAACCATAATTTGACCCATTAAATAATGGTTCTTATTGTTAACTTTCCATATTACACCTTAGATCACCTTCAAGTGGTTAAACTTACAATGAAGTTCCTTCTCTAATACTAAATATTAGAGGTACAATCACTCAGAGGGGGGATGTGAATTAGTGATGCAAGATATTTCAAAATTCAATTGTATTCTTTTAAAACTCTTAATTAATGACTAGAAGCATTCATAAAGAATACAAGATGTTCATAATAATGAATAATAAAGATGATGAAAGATCACACACCTAACATTATATCTACATGGGAAATCCTCTTGCAGATTAAAACCCACTATGAAGATTACAAACACATGGACTACTTATCCTTTAAGATGATCACAAACATGAGACATTTTAGTGAAGCACCCACTTCACAAAGAGAACCCACCCCTAAGTATTAATAATCACCCAATTATTCTATATGTTAACCACCCACACAATACATAATAAATCAATAGCTCTATAATTTTGATTGTAGATAAATCTCATTGGATAAATAATGCTTAACACCTCTCTTTCAACTCGTCACACACATTTAAACTTGCTCATATAATCAATGCATCCAAACACCTCTTTTATATCTATCTAATCTTGTTTGATCATCCTCAATCAACTCTATACTTCAATCCATCCACTGAGCATACTCCATTTGATCTCTTTCCTTCATCTCTATATTTTGCTCTCTCAATTCACACATACAAGTTTGGAAACCATTACCTTGATCTCCACTATTTATAGAATCTTCATGAATATAAACTTCTAGGTCAGCCATGATATGTGTTTTAATCCTTAAAACTTATATTATGCTAAGACATATCTCAAATTATCTATCACAGGCTGGCCATAACATCCATAGTTCACACACTTAAGCAATTTTGCCTTTTAACTAGGCCTTAGTAGCCCTTATAAGTGGCATGGATACCTATTCACCCATTTATAAATACATCAATCAAATTAAGAACATACGATCAGTTTGAAATACCTATGTCCACTCCATATGACCCTTATGACATATTTATATTAATACATCTACCAAATACTCTTTTACTAAAGCATAATTTACTCAAACAATATTTTATGCATACAATCACTATGAAAGAACATAGAATCAACTTTAGATATTAATAACATTGATTGTATAAATAATCAAACCTTTTAACTAGATTATTTGAATGTGACTTGAAGTCCTTTACAAATTTGATTTTTACTACATCAAGAAATCTATCTTAGATCAAAAGTTATAGCTCAAAAACTAAGCATTGGTTTTCCTTCACAAATTTGAATATTTAAATTCCAATGCTCACTATTCAAACACTAAATATCAATAACCTTAACCCCATCTCATGTTCCCTTAAAACTATAGAGAAATACACACCATTGTTCTCCTCTAAGTATCTTTATATTTATCTTGAAATGTTTACCATTGATCTTAGATCAAAGCTTCTATAATTGTGACACTTGGTAGATCTACATGCCTTCTACACATTTAACTCTTTGACTTGACCCTCACCATCAATATCTTTCTATAAGAACACCTACAAACCATTGATCTTATATCAAATCAATGACATAATGACACTTATTGCTAGTGCATTAAATCTTATACTCTTTGACATATTGATTAAATATGCACCATTGGATCAATATTTATATGATGAATGCTCACCATTATATCAACTGACTAGAGACCAAGACTTCAAAATACTTAAACTTGATGGTCTCTGGCCCATTATAGTCTACAATAATAACTTTAAAGGTTTATAAATTTATCTATAAAATGCTTCAAGATTCCAAATTTTTAGGGTACCTTCTTGTAACTATAGACAACATATCATAAAATTCATTGGCCTTGGTTAACTTTTTTATTACCTAAAATAAATGCATAAAATTTTTGGTTCATTCATATCTACATGATGTGCAATGATGGTGTGGCTTCTCTTAAGCTATAAGATGAAATTTTCTTATTCTAAATGATCAAGTTACACACCATAACTTCACCAAGGCATCTACGAATGGCTCATAACTTTTTTTTTTCCTTATAGACCTACAAATGTGTTATATCTCTCTAAACCATCAATCTGATCACTTTGTCATTAATGCATTAGTACCACATGCTCTTTTAGACATCAATAACAAACAATTATAAATGATTGTACTCAAACAATATATAATATACCCAAATCCATCATGTGTAATACTATGAATTATAAATGCAAAGGTCTTGGTCTGTATGAACAAGGCCTATAAAATCAATATTTATTAAAGTAATTGAGGAACAATAATGTATTGGATATAAATTGTTTAGTTTGGAACTACATAATTACATCAATTATTCTTAATTATGTCTAAATATTACTATTATGATAATGAAAGGAGTTTTGTACATAGCCACTATAAAGACCTTTCATCCACAAACCTTTTTCATGACATAGTTTTGTTAACCCCTGAACTCCAACACCATCAACTCATAACTTAGGACAAACAAAATATACCTTCAATTGACCATTTACAAAATTATGAATCAATAATTGAATTCTTAGGTCTCAAGGTGAATATTCCAATGTGTGATAAAAAAAATTTACCATCAAATTGACCAATTATACATATTTTAGGGAACATGTAGGAACTCGGTAGTTATAATAAAGTTAAGTATCATAACAATAAAAAAGTTAAATCCTCTAATGAAAACTTATTTGAAGCACTATAAAATGAATACAATCCAAATCAAGAAGTAATAGATGAGTTTCTTATCCTCTCATACATATTTTAAACATGAGTCCACATTATTGATTGAAGAAACTATAGATGTTAATGTTGGCATGGATGAAGAACCTAAAAATTTTAAACTTGATCCTTCTAACATAATTATCATATATTTTTTCTTGGTCATATGAGGATATGCCTATATTGGAACCATCACTTGTAGTGAGTCACCTTGTTGTCTATGAGGATGATGAACCCATCAAACAAAAACTAATAAAAATTCATCCTAAGGTATCAAAATTTATGATAAAATATTTTAAAAAATAATTTGAGACAAGATTCATTAGACCTATTAACTATTCAAAGTGGATCTCTAATGTAATTTAAATTAGTAAGAATCTAGCAAGAATTAGGGTATGCGCATACTTTTAAGATATCAACAAAGTATGTACAAATGGTGTCTTTCCACTCCTAAACATTGATATGAGTTTATTATCCACAAAGAGTCATGAAATTTTTTCACTCATGAATGTTTTTTAGGGATATGACCAAATAAATATTTCTCCTAAAGTGCAACACAAAACAACATTCATAATGTCTTGGGGTACATTTTGTAACAAAGTCATGCCTTTTGGTATTAAAAATGTTGGATCAATGTATCAACATGAAATGAAATTCATATTCCATGATATTATTCATGACATTATTGAGGATTATATAGTTGATATCTGATTTAAAAATAAAAGAAGGGCTGATCATCCCACCATGCTACACTAGATCATTTAAAGGTTGAGATAATATAGGGTTTGTTTAAATCTAATGAAATGTGTTTTTTGGGTCACATTAGGAAAGCTCTTGGGATTTATTATATCATGAATAGGTATAGAAGTTGACCCAAAAAATATTTAGATCTATAATATATATTCCTCCACTAGACAAGCTCAAACATATTCATGGTTCATAAGGAAATATTTAGGCCATCCAAAGATTCATATCCCAACTTGTTGATATATATGTCATTTATCTAAAAATATTATTTATAAAAAATATCCTTTAATTAGAATGAACAATGTCAATGAGCATATTCTAATCTCAAACAATATTTATCTAATCCTCCATTTTTTATTCCACCTACTCTAGGGAAGATGTTAATGTTATGTACTTTAGCTACACAGTATGTCATGGGGGAACTCTAAACATAACATGATGTACAAGGGACTAGGAGGAAATTTATTACTTAAGGATGATTTTGATATCATATGAACTCAGTTATTCCACTATTGAAAAATCATATTTAGAAGTTTTTTTTTCTTCCTAAAAACTTATTGTATTCTTAGAAATCAAACTAAGATAATTGATTGGTAAGTTTATAAAAAAAATATAAAAAGACAAATTCTTGTAGATCAGCTAGTAAAAACTCCCTTGATAGATGAAAAATAATTAATTATGGAATTTCTTGATGATTTTATTCTATCTTGAGAGGATTCTTCAAAATTGTAATTATACTTTGATGGCTCCTTCACAAATCATGGCTTAGGGGAATGTATTTTTATCATCACTCCACAAGGTGATCTCATCCCAAAATCATTTTGAATAGGATTTCCTTACACAAATAACATTGTAAATTATGAACCCTTACTTCTAATTTGAAATAAACCATTCAATGGAGTATTTAAAACCTTTTAGTATATGATGACTCACGTATTATCATAAAATAAGTCAATTATGAATATTAATCCAAAGCTGATATCTTTTTCCTTAAAAATGGATGGCTGATAGTTCAAAACAATCCTTATAGCATATTCAGTTTGAGAAGTTCTACTTGAAAATAGTAAATTAGTAGATGAAATGGCCATAATAAGTTCTATTCTTGACATGCATCTAGATGTCAATCAAAGTAACTTCTTGGTTGAATACTTAATGATTCCATCATATGAAAGCCATGATTATAAAATGGTTTTTGAGATTGTTGGTCTGAATTCCCCTTGGTACTAAGAATATACACCTCCATACATGATAACCTCATACCTCCAAATTTATCCCATAACCATAAAAATCATTTATCCAACACATTTCTAATTTCACACTTCTTAGTAACACCTTATATCATAGATGCTATGATGGATATTTTATGTAATATTTAAATTCATGTGAGCTTACATTATGTCTTAATGAGGTTCATAATGTAATTTTTGGTTAACACACTAATTTAATCATCTTTCATAATAAACTTATAATAATTGGATATTATTAGCATACAATGGAAATCATTTCTTGCCACTATGCTAAAACATATGTCATGTCAAAAACATGGGGATCTCATTCATGATTTGTAACAATTTTTGCAAGCTATTTCCACTCCATGATCTCCCACATGAGGGATTAATATCATTGGTAAAATCAATCCTAATTATTTTGATGGCCCTAAACACATCATAAACACCACTGAATATGTCACCAAATGTGTGGAGTAAATCCCACTTACCTATATAATTGGAAAATAGAAATCCAAGTTTATTCTGAATCATACTTTTTATCATTACAGTATCTCATACACTATCATTTATGATAATAGTAATTCATTTAAGAATAAATAACTAAAAGAAATTTACCATCAATTTCATATCAAACATAAGTGTTCCACCCCATATTATCCACAAGGTAATGGCTAAGCAAAGGCATCCAACAAGAACATCTTCAAAATAATTAAATGGTTTGTTAATGATGTTGTCCATGATTTCTATTTATAACTTTATCTTACCTTATGGGATTATCATACTAGTATCTGTACACCTACAGGGGAAACCCATTACTCCCTTATCTATAAAATGAAATATATTTTACCAGTTGAGATCAAATTTACATTATTATTTATTTCCTTACATGAATTGATGATGAGGAATATAGAGCCTCAAGATTTAATGAGCTAGACCTTATAGATTAAAAATGACTCTATCTACTTGATCACCTACATGTATATCACAAATGGAATCATTTAAATTATAATAAGAAAATAAAAACCAATTAATTTACAATCATAGATCTTATTCTAAAAGATAATCAAATGAACATTAATGATGATTTCAAAAAAATAATCCTAACTAGTTAGTCCCTTACATTATCATAGCCAAGTATGGATTAGGTGCTTATAAATTCATAATTGAGGATGAAGAGACTGATAAGCCTATGAACATCATGCATCTTAATCACTTTAATTATTCAATGTATCTAGTGCTATTATCATGTATATAAAATAAAAAAATAAAAATCATCAAAACATTAAAAAAACTCTTATGGTGCTTTGGGAAATTACCATGGTGAATACTAGTTTTTAGAAACATAATAACATATATTATCAGTAAATTTCCATTCCTACATAGGGTCATTAATCATTCATACAATTCCACCCTTCATTTATCCAATTGTACAATCCCCATATCACCAAGGTTATTTTAGTCTTATCAAATCACCATAAATTTGATCTAATTTTGTCCTTGATGAATACAAAAATGAAGTTTTGACCCATGTTTTGTAAGGATCTTCATTTTTTTTGATTTCATAGCATGCCTTAATTCATCAAAAATTAATGAACCTCTTTTTGGGACTCTTACTACAATAATTATTATGCTCTCAATAATTGTTATCAACAATCTCAAGTTACCTTGGTGGTTTGTATCAATTTGTGTGTTAAACTAGACCTTGCATTGACCTTTGTTGGATAAACCATAGTCATGTGATAAAACATCACATAAGATACTTAGTGTGAAAGTAGAGTCTTGACCTCTTAGTTTCTTTTGTAAAATTTATCTTTCTTAACTCTTTTAAGCTGATTTATGGGTCATCTTTATTTGTATGCTTATTATACTTTTGAATCCTACCATATGTATACAACCATGTGAGAAAAAATCATATTTAACACTTTGTCAAAAAATGACTTCTTAATACACTTTTGACACTTAGACTAATCCCTAAAAAATTGGTGTAATTCCTTGATTAGGTATGTTATAGGTATTTAAAAAATCTCCAAGTTTTTAAAATTAATCAAGATTATAAACCCTAATTAGGTCTTTAGGTAAAAATATGCATACTTTACTTGTAATTAGGTTAATTTATTCATTTTGGTCTTACTCAAATTTTTCTTAGTCCCATAGACCTAATCAGGATTTAAAACCTAATTAGTTCTAAGGAGGATCATTTTTATTTGCTTTTTTAATTAGATAAATTTTTTTGATTAGGTTTATGTGATTAAATAGGTAAGACTTTAGTGCTAATCAAGATCATCAAGCTTGTTTAAGTCTTTATTTGAACAATTGGGAAACATTAGTGTTGTTCAATGTTCAAACCCTAATTAGGTCTATCAAATGAATCCTAATCCCATTCCTTATTAATATGGGAACAGTCCTTAACTAGGTCAATGAACCTATTCCCATAACCATTAAATGTTAATTAGGGCCCAATCCCTAACTAGGTTATCGATACTTGGTCTCACTAATCTTAACTCTAATTGAGGGGAAATCCTTGACTAGGTTGGTGATAATCTCCCCCCCCCAAAAAAAAAATCATTTTTAATCAAGTTTTATACCTTGATTGGGTATATGAGCCCTTATTTTCACTCCCATAGTCCTATGTGGGGTTATGATGCCTAGATATTATGTGAAGCATGTGGGCTATTTCACATAATGTGGTGATAAATATTCTACCACTTATAATGTAGCACTCCTCACTTTAATTCCCATAGTTCTAATTAGGGTTCCCAAGCTTGATTATGTCTTGACCCTCAATTTAAAATTTAGTGTTATTAATTCATGGAAATATCATTTGGTATTTAGGATCATTTTGATCATCTCCTAGTTCTAATTGAGAGTTGAAAGACTAATTAGAATTAAAATTCTAAATTTTAAAAAATGTGTATTTAAAAATTGTCTATGTGTCTCCCAAAAGCATGATTAGGTTTTTTAACAATATCTTAGGCCTTAGATTGTCAATTTTTTAAACCATTCACATTTCCAAAAATATCACACTAGCCTAGACATTTTATTATTGTTAATTTTGGTAAATTTTACCTATAATAAATGTTGACCAAATTTGACCCTACAGGTCAAATTAGGATCCCTATAAGTAAAAACTTGAGTTTTAGGTGTTTTATGGGTCTAATATATATGTATTAAGGTGTAACATATGTCATTTTATGTTATTTAATGTATATTAGTATTTTCTATTAGTCATTTAGTCCTTATATCATTTTGAGTCATTTTAGGGTCAAAAAAGGAGAGTTTAATGACTTTTATGGCCTCCTTCGGAAATGTGAAGGTTAAAAAAAGGTGATTTCATACCACATGTATCCTAATATGTCTTACTCAACTATTGGTGACTGAAAGTGGTAGGTTCTTTAGAAGAATGGGTAGTTTTTTTGGGAAAAGAGGAGTTTGGCACTTGTACGACCCATGGAAAAGTGTTCCACATGGAAGAAGCTTATGGAACATACCTTAATATTCCACACATTTATATCAATGATTTAAATGATTTTTAAGTGATAATAAGGTCCCAAAACTGATCTACTCCTTTTTTCCATTCTAGACACATAGAATGAATCTTTAGGTTTGTACTTGGTATAGATAGTTGGAGAAATTCTAGGTCCAATGCCATTGGGAGGTGAAAGTGCACTAAGAGAGATTAATTTACATAAAAATATTTATAATAATTGTGTCATGTTATTTATCAGCCATCCTCATGAAGTTAAATATGTTCTTTTGCTAACCAATTTATGTACCCTATATTTTTTGTCTCAGTTTGAGCAGGTTTGTACAATAAAATTGATAAGGTGATTTCAAAATTATTTTTAATATATCCCCTCATATTCACCATGTTTTTTTTCATGTTAAAATATTTTTATATGATCCAAGTACCTCATATTTTAAGTGAATACAATTCTCCATTTAATAGGCATGTTTCACCATTTTCAGATCTCCATGATTTGAGAATGAATCCTAAAGGTTATGATAGGTTTATTTAAATATTTTAAATGTAATATAATTTCTCACACCTTTTTAATCTCATTATGTTATCAAATTTTCATGAGGATGTAGTCATAAAATACCAGACAGTTAGTTTACTATATGGATGTCATATACAACCATTTGATGGGTTGTGTTAAAGCTTGAACACATTAATAAGAGAGTGAAAGATAATTCCA
Source organism: Torreya grandis (assembly GCA_037957365.1). Classification (NCBI taxonomy): domain Eukaryota; kingdom Viridiplantae; phylum Streptophyta; class Pinopsida; order Cupressales; family Taxaceae; genus Torreya; species Torreya grandis. Next base: position 880,761 of record JARHVA010001495.1, read on the forward strand.
TGGTGATATAAAATTATTTATCACATGGGTGACCAATTTAATTATATAAAATTATGTATGGATAACATGAGGTAACCTTTTAGCACTTAACATAGTCCCCTACCTGCAGACAACTCCATCTTCACCTATAGGGGATTCCATGATGGCGTCATGCTATGATGAGAGATTTAGTGGTTATTTAAATATATTTGAGGTGTGAATAGATAATTTATATGTTTAAAATATCTATGAAACCCATTTAAGGCCAATTACAATGTTATTATCCAAATTTACACCTTACTACTTGTATACACTGAAACAACCACCTACAAGTGGTCCTTGATAGTAAATTAAGGTGTCATATGGGTAATTGAATCATGATGAACCTTATATTTGATTTATATGGTGTTAATTATATCATTTAAAACATTTTTGAAATGATAACTGGATTATAAGAGAGGAATTTAACTCCAAAGGTGAAATGGATATGTTTAGAGTTTTTCCCCAAAAGATCAAAATAGAGATCCTTAGTGTTTTGATGGTATCTCATAAAAGGGTTAAAAATAAATCTTATTCATATTTATTAATATATATTTTATTCCCCATATATGAAAATTACCTTGAAAGGTTTTAAGGATAGAGGGTTAGTGCAGGATGGTGATTGAGAGGCCTAAAATTGTTTATAAAAACATTGAACTTAGGCATTGATGTCTATAAGTTTGATCCAAGGGAGGCCTTTTTCATCCAAAGTTAAATAATAGACTATTAACCATATTTAAATGTTTAAAATGGTTTAAATTGGTAATAATGATCTAAAATACCATTAAGAAGAGATTTTAAGTGGTGTTTTTCTTCCCATACACACCTGTAGTCCATATAAATAGACTAAATGTCAAATATGGGGATTTTGAGTATGGGAAATGCATAAAAGTGAATTAAATGAATGTAAAAAATAATCATGATACTAAGGGAACAAATAGGGTGTTTTATTTTGTTTCAATTTTAAACTAAGCAAATATGCACCTATAGGACCCCACATAGTCAACTATAGTTGACTATGAGGGGTACAGAACAAACAACCTAGGTTTATTGAGGTGTATAAGACATAAAGATGAAAAAAATGGCCTAAAAAATATAAAATTACTCTAATGGGTCATAATTAGTATGTGTAAATTGTCTTGTATGTTAAATCATGAAAATTAAACTATAGTTATGGCCCCTATTCTACGAAAAACACAGTTAGTTGTGAATGTGAGAGACAATGAACAAAAGGTGATGGTTATTGATAAAGGTGTATAAAAACATGATAAAAATTGATCCTAATAGGTAAAAAGTGACTCCAATATTTCAAGGAGTATTTTTAAATTATCTCAAGCTAAATTCATGAAAGGTAACGCAGTCTAAAGCAAAACATAGTCAAGGTTTATAAATACAGTCTTGAGATTCAAGGATGGAAGGGGGTTTTAGAGAGTTGAAGTTATAAATATACATGAGGGATATTAAAAATTACCATGAGTGTCTATGGACGTTTTTTAAAATTCAAATAAAGTAAATGTAAGGTCTTTAATCAGACAAACATAGCCCACATGCTAAAACCTTGTACAATTTGCCTTCTTCCTAGTCTATCTTGGGTTTTTATGCATTTGAGGAGTAAAATGACCTTTTATAAAGATTATTTTTGGTGTATAATGTCCCATAACTTATTTAATATCCTTAAATATTTATTCTTTCTAGATAAAAAGGAAATATACACTCTATTTTGTCTCAGAAAGAGGGTACTTCCCCTTATGCAAAACTAGTAGGTTTAGAGGAAAGTGTATAGAGGGATGAACCAAGGGTTGTTTTTACCTTAAAATTAGTTGTGTGGACTTTTATAGACCTATTAAAATATTAATAACCTCTCATATAAGGATTAAACTAAATAGGTTGTTCTAGATTGCTAAGTTTGCAAGTAGGCCAAAAGGTAGGATTTTGCCCTAAAGACCAAATGTGAGATCAATTTCACTTATATCCATAGGAATGATTATAAAATGTTTATGGGATGACCATAGAGGTTTATGATCAATTTTAATAAAAATAATCTTAATAAGATGATCTAAAATACAATGGTTGTAGGTAGGCTATTGGACATGGTTTAGGCATATTATCCAAATGAGGTTCATTCACACTTATAGCATGAGATATGTATTTAAACCAATTGGGACATGTTTTTAAGGTCATATAAGATATGTTAAATCTATTGGGATGCAAAGGAAACCATAAGGAAGCAATTTTTGGGGTTCAAGAATAAGTTAGGCCTATTAGAATGGAGAGAAGAGATTGATAGGCTAGCTTTGGAATTTCATATCTCTCTTGGTTCTTTACATGGGGGTCAAATGATTTTAGATGTGTTATAAAGGGTCATAAAAATCACATTAGTGAATTTTATTTAAAATTATAATGTCCCAAATTTATGAATAAATCTTAAGGTCTTAAACTATCTTAAACCCTTACAGGGACCTGATTGGAGAAATGAAGTTTGAGATACATACAAATGGACCAATTTTACCATGAAATTGTTTGGAAATTTTAGGTAACTCACTTAGGATCCTCCCCATCCTACTGGATTGTATAGAATCTATACAAACAAGGTATAAATAAGGTTTTCTTGACTATTTTGTGCATTATTAAGATTATAGGAACATTAAAGAGAAGCAATCAAGTTTGAGGGGAATATAAATAATTTTAATAACTCAATATGGTCATTGATTACTTCATCAAAAATCTTAAGTTCCTCAACTGAGCACTTCATCTTAGCTAGTCAAAATAGGCATCATGACCAAGTTAGTGAGAAGGGTGGAAAACTTTAATTGGGATAATTTTAAGGTGTTCCTAATGCTTATAAGGACATGGAAGGTCTCAAAAAAATTCATCCACTCCATCCCATTAATTTTCGTGGGAAATTAAAACAAATTTTGAGGCCAAGTGTGTAGGGTGCATGAAAGAAGAGTTTTTTGGACTGTAGATGATGATGACTCACTTCTAGATAATTGGGACTACAACTAATACATGGAGAGGAATGTTTAAAATCCTTCCCTATAATTCAAATCATCTTACCTATCCATAATTATTTTTTGGATGTTCAAATAGGTTCAAATCATGAAGGCAATTTTTTGAGCTATAATAAGGAGTTTTAAGCCACTTTACAAAAGTTTCATGCCTTGTATGGACACTTATACTTCCTAACCTTACATGGTTTATCCCAAATCATTTTATAATTCACAATTAACTAATTTTATCATCTTGACACGTGTCATTATTTCCCTTGGACTTCTCTCTTCTCCTCTCTCTCTCTCTCTCAAGTTATATAAGAACTAACCATTTTGGCCATTATAGCTTATGTTCCACCTAAGTATGGTGAAGCGCTGCTCATTTGTATACTATTTGGTCAATAATACTACTGATTTTTACCTCTTCATGAATGTTATAGTGTTTTTTTAATTGGATGATGGATCTTGATTAGTGAATACTATGGAATCCTTAGCATGTTATCTCATTCTTTTACCCTATTTACAATTGAAAAGCTTCTTATAGGGCATGTGAAGTGTTTTAGGAAGTGTCAAGGTTTAGTGAGTTATTCTATTCACTAGTGTCATTCAAGTCATCTTATTTAGTCATCCTAGCTTAAACATACATCCATAACCTCATAATGTAACATTAATGTGAGAAGATTTAGATTGAAGTATATGTTTGGTTAGTCTCTTGGTTCGTGTGTAACATGTAGCTAGTTAGAAGTAATAAATATATTTGGTGTATCACCTCCCTCAAGATAGTTTGATTTTATTTATCTCTCCCCCTTTCCCTCCCCACAAGTTTAGGTGTAGTAGTGATCCAAAGTGGTACATCAAGGGAACTATCCCTACCCAGAGATTTACCTCATTCATAAGCTACCCACAAGCCTAGAGATGTTTCAATTGTGCCACTTGGATGAAGAGAGCTAAGACATCTTCTCAAAGCATGAAAATACATGTGACAACAATAATATTGTTCACATTTTCATCTTTTTCTTGTGTAAAATAGTTTTTAATTTAAATATTCAACTTGTTTATTTTTGTGTTTTTGTAAAAAATGAGAAAAGTGGTGGGAAAATGGAGAGGTTTTGGAGGGAAAAAATTAATAGCCTTTTTGGAGGGAAAATATTGCTATATATTACTAAATGACAAATATTACAAGGGTTAGCTCATTTTTCCTCCTCAGAGACATTTGCACCAATCATATTTTTTGGCATTTGTTTTTAAATATATATCCCTCTCCTATTTGACATGTCATTATGTTATAAAATTATATATTTAGATGATCAAAATCACCTCAACTTTGTAATCAAAATGAATATATTGATCAGTAAAATACTATGGAATTCTTTATTTACAATCTACACATGTAAATGGTGGTTGTAATTCTTCTTCTTCATAACATGTGTTCCTCAAAATATTACAACTTTTTTGGTGTTTGTGCACATGTTGGCTAGTAAGGAGACCAATTTTATGGGTACATTCAATTAAGAGCAAACACATCTTCATTATTTTAGGCTTTTATTTCTTTTTCCCTCTCTTTATTTTCCCTCTCTTTTTCACTTTTTTAATCTCTTTGTTATCTAGGGTTAGCATAGGATTTGAATGAAATTTTATTTTATAATTTCATCTTTATTACAACATATTTTCTATTAGCATTAATTTATTCTTGTATATACATACATACATACATATATATATATATATATATATATATATATATATATATATATATATATATATATATATATAATGAATGAAAATTTAAATCAATCATGCTCTCATTTAATTGAAACCTATAAAATCTAATTTTATTCATTTTGGCACATCCAAGAATGCATAGTTATATTATTTCTTAAAACATAATGAAAACCCACATATTTAAAAAAACTAAAATGGCATACCATATAAATCTATTAATATATCAGATCATTGTAAAATTCAAGTTACAATATTCCAAACTATCAAAGGCCCCTTGAATTAAAATATTTATGCATGGACCAACTAGGTCACCCAATATGTTGTGACCTAGAAATAACATACCTTGGGAAGACCCTATGGGTCTCCTTCTAAGAAAGGTTGGATAAGTGACCATTTCACTGAAGTTGGTGTTTCAAATGACCTATCAAAAAACTAGTGCTAGGAGGAATATTAATGTAATATTCTAATCTTTCACTTATTTTGGGTCTTTTATCCCCTCCTTTACACTTCCCCATCGGGTTGTTTGATTTAAATAAATGTTAATAGATTGATACTAGAAGGTATGATTGGTAATATTTGATATTTATCATTATTTTTGGTCTCAAATACATCCTTTGCACTTTCCCCACCTTTTTACATGCTTGAAATGCACATCAACAGGATGGCACTAGGAAAGATTGAACTAGAAGCAAATCAAAAAATTAAACTTCAACTCCTAGAGGTGTTGCCCAAAATGATATTATATATACTAATACTAGAAAACTAAAAGTTTAAACTCACCAATGGATTTTTCCTAGATTAATGGAGGTGGTTGTCTTATGAACATTCCATTTCTTTTTCATGACTTTCCTAGGAATCCTAATAAATTATGTATAAAATAAACACATGGTGGTATTTGAACTAATTAAGAACACATTTAAGTACTCAAGTATGCCATTATCTAGACTCAAATACTACATGAATATGTTGAATGTATCTTATTTCTTTTCTCTTTAGATGAGGTTACTTACAAATAATATCTTGACTTGTTGAATAGGTGTATCACCTCATGGGATACCTTTTAAAATTATATTTTCACCATTTTAATATGCTCACCAACTATCCTACCCTATACTATAAATTTATTATATCTTGTAGGGAGCCTAGTGAAGCCATGAGTGCATTAAATGTTCACTTTCATCAATTATACAAGAAGTTAAAATATCTATTTCTTCAAATATATTTAGTTGTGATCAAGATCTATTTAAAAATGTTGGACCCCTAAATTCCATGCTCATACAAAGGACTTCATCCACTCTTGTGTTATTAGCACTGACTTACCAAGAATCCTTTTCCTTTGAATAATAATCAATGCCACATGTTCATCATGTAGACCTATTTTATTCATTAGGACAGCTAGGTGTTTACACCCAAAATACTTCAATTTACTTGACTAAAAATCAACTTATGGACCAATTCACACCTCATAGTCAAGCATTACCTCAAACTTATAATTAATAAAACCTACTTGGGACCAAGGAGAAACATAATAGTATGTTTAATGTATGTAATTTTGATAATTCTACATTTAATCAATAGGTTATTTTCCATTATTTTACTGATCAAGCATATTTAACTTTTGTTTTTAATCAAGCATCATTCATTATAAGAGACTCCCAAGAAATAATGCACTGGTTAACTTATTAGAAAATGATCCCACGTCCATAATTTGGGGCCTACAGATGTAGAAATTAAATACGTATTGAAGCATTCATATTACTAGAGAACATTCTATTTTTGAGGTGAGAATAAGTTTGAGAGATTACTGATGAGGATGAGTTTCATGAAAAATTTAAATCAATCATTTTAGGTGATTTCATGACTGTAAACTAGAGTATCAAAGCATTACACACACAAGAATATAAATAATAAACTAACTATAATTAACCTCTATAATAAGTGGAAATTTTTTAGAATTTTAATGAATAAAATGCATGTTATTCATATGAAACAAACCTATTATATGTTTTTATTCCTACATTTGAAAATTTGACTCCAAATGATAAATAATTTAATCACAATAATCAAACTCTCATCTTGAACTGGAATAAAACAACATTGATCTTAGTTGTCAAAATGAATAAGATGAATTAAATGAGCTCAAAATAGAGTATATCTAACTCTAAGGAAAACTTAATTTTTATCTAGTTGGCATAGATCTAAATGGTGAAATCATGAGCTTTTTCACAATTGAAGAGTAGTATTTTCATATTTTTGATGATTATTCTCACCATTAGATTATTTAGATCAATCTATAGATTATGAATGCAATAGTATGGTTTTAATTCTAGTAGTAGAGCTAATCAAATAAAAAATGAATAATCATGAACATAGTGGTTAAAATAAATAATTGAGACTGGTGGGAGTCAGATTTGACAATAATTTGATCCATTACAACTCTTTATATACTTCAACCACTAAAAATAAAACTAGAATCTCATTAACTTGAGAAGAATAGAGTTTGTGCCTTCTGAGTGATGAGAATGAAAAGAAATATGTTGCCACCACATTCATAACATAAATATAGTAGCCCAAAATTAACTTATTGATTAGCTACCAAAAATCATATATCTTTGCTAGTTTGCGTGTTCTAATCTATCTAGTATGTGTTGATAACCACATATATCCCTTATCAAAATTCAATGTATGAGTATAAGTATTTATCCAATCTTATCTTAAGTGATTTTTGTAAATTAAATGTAAGCACGTTTCTAAATTCAGTGTTGAGAATTAGTTTAATTTACATGATAACATCATAGGTAAGTCTTTTTAATATAGTTTCCATGAGCATAAATTGAAACAATATAATGAACATGTATTTAAATTTGGTAAGATTCCTACCATATTTATAAAAAACCTAAACATCAATATGTTATGTCCAAGTGTCTAATAAGTGAGGATGTCCTATGTCTTATCCATGATAAATTCCTCAAAATCATGCTTTTACATTTTAATTGGCCTCAAAAGATCTTACAAATATCTTCTCTTTAATTTCCTTCATTTATTTTTAAATTTTTTTCATGTTTTATTTTGTTATTTTTATTTCTTTTCATCATCAGTTTGACCTCATTATTTATCTATTTATTGTCTAGCATATATATTTTTCCATGTGGGTTTTATTTTCACTTGTATTTTCACCCTTTGAGGAATTTCCTAAGCTCTCCTCATCCATGTGGTGAAATTCAAACACCTCTAGGCTTGTGGGTAGCCTAAGGATGAGGTGAAAATCTAGATAGGGCTAGCTCCCTTGATGTACAACTTTGGATTGATACTACACCTAAATTTTGGGGTGAAAAGGGAGAGAGAAAGATAAAATCAAACTATCCTAAGGGAGGTGATACACCAAATATATTGATGACTTCCATCCAGCTGTATGTTACACATGAAATTAAGGGACAAACTAAACATACACTTCTCCAATTTGCATCTTCTCACGTCAATGTTACATTATGAGGTTATAGATAAATGTGAAAATATAGGAGGAATATATAAGAGGCCTTGAATGTCACTAATTAAAATCATAACTCACTCAATCCTTGAAATTTCCTATAACACATCACATGCTTTGTAGGAAGAATCTTTCCAACTAAAAATAAGATGCAAGAATGAGACATGCTAAGGAATCCATACTCTTCACTAAGTAAGATCGAACATTTAAGTAAAAAACACTAATAATAGTAATTAATAGGTAAAAATTATTAGTATTATTGATCAAATGGTATGAAAATGAGTAGGGATTCACCATACTCAGGTGGAGCATAAGTTACAATGGCTAAAATAGCTAGTTCTTATATAACTTGAGAGAGAGAGGAGAAGAGATAAGTCTAAGGGTCACACAAAAACTATTCAAGTTGAAAAAATTAGTTACTTGTGCATGAGAAGAGGATATGGGGTGAGCTATGTAATTTTAGTAAGTAAAAATGTCAATCCAAGTCGTAAACCTTATGAAAAGTGGCATGAATCTGTTCATTCTAGCTCAAAACACTGCCTTCATGATTATCCCTATTTAACCATTCCAAAACTAATTAGGGCTAGGTATTATGATTGGTATGAATGATAATTGTCTCAAGCATGCCTCTTCATGCATGTTTTATATACTTAGTCATTTGGAATCATCCTAAAAAGAGCTATCATCATCTCTTATATAAAAAACTCCTTCTTCACGCACCTAACACACTTGGCCTCAAAATTGGCTTTAGTTTCCCATACAAATATATGGGAGGGAGTTTATGACACTTTAATACACCCTCCATGGCATTATAATCATAAAGAACACCATAAAATCACCTCACTTGAAGATCTCTACCCTTTTCAATAACTTGTCCAATATGCCAGTTTTGACTGGTTGAGATGAGACCTCTAGTCTAGACACTTAGGATTTTTTATTTGGAATAAAACTACCATAGGCAGTTATTAAAAGTAATAATATTCCCTCCAAACTTTATTTCATATTTAGAATCTTCTTGTAGCCTACACAATATACAAAACTATAAGGAAAATCCTATTTTACACCCTATCCATACAAGTCCATATAACCAAAAAGCACAATAATTAGCTTGATTGAGTCCTTTTAAATTTCCAATCATCATCCTAGTCAAACTAGTCATTATATTAGTTATCCAACTCCATTTCTCTAAACTAGTCACTACCAAGGGTTTGTAAGGGTTTTAACTTGTTTGACCTCTTAAGATTCATTCATAAATCTCTAACATCCAACTTGTAAACAAATTATAGAAATTATTTTTTCAAGACATTCATAAACATCCCTAAACTCCTATATCCTCCAAGAAGATGTGAGGATTTGAATATATCTTATCAAGCTTTTCTTTCCTTTTTTTGCAAGATTGAGTGGGTTTTGAGTTAAAAAATCATTTTTTGTGGATTCCCATACAATTTTGAGGTTTTAATGTACATTTAGTGACATTATTAACATTTTAAATTAGTTTATAGTTCATATATAATTCTATAAGTGCAATTGGCCTCTTATTTGGGCACTAGGCCTAATACTTATCTAGTAAGCTTGCTTGAATTCTCATGGTTTGCACCATCCAATTGAGTTTATTTGCATTTAAATAGATCATACACCTCTAATATTACTATAAAAACATGTTTCAACAAATTTTAATTACCACCTAATCCTATACATGAAAATGTCCTCTCATTTGGGCTTTGGGCCTAGACATGCTTAGTAGAGCTGACTACAAACTTAGCCATCTAGACCATCTTTCTTGTTTCCATAATTTATTGAGGTGTTATCAATTATTTTTTGTGTCTTAAAAATTCCTAAAATTTTCATCCAACTCCTTGGTCATTGTTCATGCCCTTTTCCCCAAAACCTACCAGTTTTGTCCTTAACAAAATGCCCTCTGTCTAAGATAAAACAAAGGGTAATCCCTATATTCCCAAAAAAATTGAATATTTTATGATCCTCCTCAAGTAATATATGTTACATAAATAAACATTTAGATCTTTTTGATCTCATATGACCTACTACTTAAAAAAGCAAATAGACTTCTGGAAGTAGACTGTGCATAGTGCTTTTGTACCCTAATGATTGTGAGATGCATTAGAGAAAGTTTATGTTATATATCCTTGATATAAATATATCATTATATTTAAATTATCCTTTTCAATCAATTACAATCATCATTTCATTTTCAACCCTTTCTAAAACCTCTCATGGTCATGTACTCTATTTGACTAGTTAAGGTTCTTGTAGGTGGTTGTGCATGGTTTGAAGCCTATGTATGGTTACTAAATAACTAATTGATATTTTATTGACCACACCCCATAATATAATTTCCAATTAAATCTACATTCATGCCTTGATATGGTTTCAACTACTTGTTCAAACTCATTCTCCCAATCAACCACACCTAATTCTATTTTTGTTTTAGAGGGGGTCATATGAAGTATAAATTACATATTTTAGACATTGAAAAATTTAATAATATTCCACTATACCTTATAAGACCATTTATAAATTATTTAAACTCTTTTACTCTTGTTACCTAGGCTAGATCATCATTGGGACAAGGTTTTTTGCTCACTATTTTAGACTGTAGAATGTACTTTTTATTTAAAAAGTGCCTATAGGTGTGTGTATATGGATTAGGCTAGAGAATAGGGTATAAAAATTCATCCTAGGTATTTTTTAATCATTTATCACCTATTTTAATTCATACTCATGTAATTCAAGTATCTAAATATCACTCTCTAGTATGCTACCTATTACAATCATTTATAATGGTTGTAGATGGACATTAGCTTCAATTGAGCCTAGTCATAGTGTTTAGAATCCCAAATTGAATAATTTAGGTCAAAAATTAAACATTTATACTTGAATTAAACTTGAAGTTATTTAATAACCACTTAGACACCACCTATCAGCCCATTGTTTTCATACCCTATTGTAGATGGATGTTTAGGTTATTGTACAGACTATAAGTTTGTGTAGGAAGTAAAACACAAAGTCTCATTCCTCCTATGATATTTTAGACCATAAATGTCACTTTGAACCATTTTTAATCATTAAAAAATGCGTAAATGTCAATTTTAATCTTTATTTGAAGGTCTCATTGTAACTCACAACTATAGATAACACTGCATGTATTTAGTGCTTTTGAGGGAATCTTTAGGACCCTGAAAAACCATACTCCACTCATTTTTTACAACTCAAACTTTTCAAGGATATTTTCGTATGTGGTATATACATGAATATATAATAATTATTCATAAATTACATTGGGAACCTTACCAAAAAATGTCAACAAAACCTCTTAGACCTTTGTTTTGCATTTTCAAGGAAAAGGGGCCTAAACTCAATCATATCATGTTTTAAAGGTTTCTATAATTAACATTTCAAATTTTACACATAAAATAGGTTTTATTATTATTAAATCACATTATAGGATTAAATTTAAATATTATAATACCAAAATTCCCCATGTTAAGACTTTCATAACTCTGTAAGTACGACGTGTAGGTGTACATTCTAATGTGCAGGCAACAAATATGAGGATGTGATGTGTAGTGATATCGTGGAATATCATTATGACCAAAATACATTATTTTTAAATGAATAAAACAATATATAATGGTATAAAATACTTTAGGAATGTTTTCATATCACGTTTCAATGCTTGAAAACTCATGTAGGCACATATTAATGGTAGACTGAATGTAAAGGTTGCACATGACTACACATTTCCTATTTTTGTATCAAATTAAGGATTGAATAACCATTTAATGATGTTAAAGGATACTTAAATACTTTAAAACCTTCAATACACCATTTTGAACATTTTTATAGGCCCCATTCATGTACTTCACCATAACTGCAAGTAGGAGTGAGAAAGAAGCTGACTAACTATAATAGTGAACAACAAGTTTATTCCAAGCATGATGTAGTGGGATAAAACATGAAATAAGGTGATAAAGAGAATATTTTAATCATAAAATTTAACCATAAAAATCCCTTGGAGTCATTAACCAAGAATTAAAAACAAAGAAATGGTGGAAACCTATCTATCATCCCATATGAGACCAATTTGCAAACCTAAAGTGATTGGCTCATAAAATCAACATTAAACATGAAAAAAAAAATGTAAATTATTTGAGGAGGAGTCCAAAATAATCTATAACTAACTTAAGAAACTAGTTTTTAAGGAATTTCCTAAGAGGTGGCAACACCTATAGGGTGCATGAAATAACAAGCAGAAAAGTATAGTCAACTTATTGAGGATGGTTCACAAAGAACAAGCCATAATTATTCAAAATATTTATATGTAGATTAATTTTTATAAGTTTAATACAACCTAATAGAATTATTTGACTTGAAACATCTTCATCTGTCTGAAGTAAGTAAAAACCTAAAGGTCACTTTTACATGTCTAGCAAAACAAAGATGGAGTAGAATTATTTTGGGCCAAAAATGGAACTTTCAAAGAAAATAAAATGTTGGAATGAGTGTGAGGAATATAAATGGATGTTCCATGAACTTTTACCATGTGTAACACTTCCCCATGACTTTTATAAGTTCCATTTTCTTTTCCTTTCTCAAGAAAACTACATTTTCGTCTAATAAACCTACCACTTTTCAGTTATGTCAATTTATTAAGACTTGTTGGTACACATGATATGTGAAATAATATTTTTGAACTTTCAAATTTCCAAATAAGTTTGTACAACTCATTAAATGCACATTTTTGACCTCAAAATGAGTAAAATGACTAAGGACCAAGGCTAGTATAACATTAAATGGCATTAATTAACCTATAAAACACCTTGTTACATGTGTATTATACAACTAAAATATCTAGAAGTCAATTTTTTACCTAGGGGTGCCCCAATTGGACCTAAAAGTCAAATTTGGTCAACAAATTAGTGACTCATAGGGGTAGTAAGTCTGCTATGCTAACTAGACCAGTAGCCTTATCAGTCCATTAGGCTTAGGGAGTAATTTTAAGTCTAATACATAACAATAGGACTTTGACCATAGGATTTTATCAATACAAGACAACTAATTACGTCAACCACACAAAATAAAGGACACATATAAGTAAATCAAACATACTAACAACACACACACACACACACACACACACACACACACACACACTCAAGGTACTTAGGGAAAGCATAGATCAAACATTATGTATAAATACCAACTAAACATACCTCATTTCTAGGATCAAAAGGAAAAATTCTTGAATCATCATCATGGTGAGATAAAACATAGTATCAAGCATATTTCTCATTGGATTAAATAATGTATGGATTAGACTTATTCCTTGGCACTTCACTTGATCCGATCTCAATTAGATCATACTTAAATAGGTCTCTAATTTAGATATATTCCTATTGAACATGTTCACATAATTCATACTACTTTCCACTCTTCATTTCATTGTCACTTTGTATCTCCTTAATAGGCATGACTTTAAGAGGACTAGTTTCATATTCCTTAGAAGATTGAGGCCAATAGGACCTTGTTCCATCTTTAAAGAGATGATGTGTTTTTCCCAAATGGTTATGAGTTTGATATCCCATCTTTATGAATTCAAAAATGTCATTATGGTATATATACTCTTCTTAAAAGGATAGATTTGAAAGGTTGATTTTCCTTTGCATACTTACTTAAGTGCCACAACTGCATCCTCCATCTTTGACGAGATCATATCCTCCTTGAAGAGGACTATAGACTATTCCAATGAGTATAAACAAACCATCCCAGGTATGATTAGGATCTTGTTATTTTTCATCCATGATGTCTTGCATAGTGATGGAAGAATCAATGACTATTTCTTCCTCTTTGGCAAAAGAAAAATATTCATCCTCATCAATCCAATTTGAAGAATCAACTCAAGAAGTCACCTCTTCTTCATCATTTAGGATCCCCCAAGGGAAATTAATTTCCATATTAAATAACATATAATGGATTTTATTCTCAAGGGATTTAAGGTCCTCCATTTTTTTCTCCTTCTTGGTGATGCTAAGACTAGACATCTTGAAGTCATGTGACTTACTCTAATGAGGATGCCAAAGAGTTATGCTTTCTTCAAGCAAGATTTTTGAGTTTTGGTCAACCAATATTTTTCCTTAGGTTCCCATGCCATAGGTCCATAAATTAAAAGGGTTATTGGGTGAGGACAAGACGAACTAGTTGGTGGAGGTGGCACATAGAATGAAATATCAAATTGAGAGTGAAATGTAGGGGCTTTTTTGGATGCTCTTGAGGAAGGGGAGGCAGATAATGGGCAAAAAAAATTTATTTTCTTCCTTCCACTTGAAAATTACTTCATTAAAATGTGATTTATCTTTATTACTCTCTTTAAGAAGGTTGAATGGGGTGTGTTTAGGTATATGATATTCTTTTAGGTCTAAACCTTCCATCACACCTTGATTTATCACTTTCATCTTTGCATTTAACTCTTTGATTTGCTTGGTTTGGTTCTCTTGGAAAAATCTTTCTTGAAGCTCATATGAATAATCATGAGTATGAGGAGTACATGAGGGCTGACATGGAACACAATAAGCTTCATGAAGAATGGTGGGTTAGACTTGAAAATGATCAACTTCATTCTCAACCTCACACTCCTTAACAATGATTCTATATTATTTCTTTCCCCATGACTTCACTATATTATTCTAGATTAGAATGTTAAGATTATAATGTTTTTCTTGAGGAAGGGTGGGAGGGGATTGTATAGGATCAAGATCCTCCTCAAATTCACACTCTTTTTCAAGACTCTTCTCCTCTTTATTTCCCCTTGACTTCATTATATTATTCCATCATAAAATGTTAGGATTGGAAGTATTTTTTTGAGGTGGTAGGGATGCAATGTGAGAGGGAAATGAGGACTTGAAATCTACTCCCTTTGTAGCCAACATAGACTGATGCATATTCATATTAGCTAACTCAATTTACTTATCAATATTAGCTTCAAACATAAAGTTTATCCTTTCAAATCTCTCTTCTAATTTATTGGGTAAAGGATGCCTTTCATATAATTTATTGGGCTCATGAGTATGGATCAAATATGGTTGCTAGGGAACTTGGGGAAGTGGATATAAAGGTTTTTAGGTTTTGTGATGTTTATTTTTATAAACTCTTAGCTTATATTCTAATCAAGAAAATAGGCCACTCACATCAGACATCTCACTTGTGAGCCTTTGCCAAGTGGCTCTCGCAATAGGCACCCACTCTTTTTTGACCAACTCTAATACATTTCTCACCTTATGAATAAGATCAATAAGAACATCTTGGCCACATCCATTTATAGTATTAAGATCCAACATATACCTCTTATATCCCAAGAGTGTTTTATTGAAAGGGGAAATGGATGGAGCTAAGACGTGGATAGGTTGACTAGGAGAAGTGAGATATTGAGGAGGCTGGCTATAAGATTGATAAAACTCATGAC
This sequence comes from Torreya grandis, assembly GCA_037957365.1. Taxonomy (NCBI): domain Eukaryota; kingdom Viridiplantae; phylum Streptophyta; class Pinopsida; order Cupressales; family Taxaceae; genus Torreya; species Torreya grandis. The sequence goes on from JARHVA010001495.1 coordinate 896,455, forward strand.
AAGGATGGATATAGTGTTGATAAGGTTCATGATGGGGTTGGAAATGGTCATTATAATACTGGTAATAATCATACCAAGGTTTATTAATAACTTTTTCTTATTTCTATGGAAACTTCAAGCTTCAAAAGGAAACTTGGGCTGCTTGACCAGATGATATATCTTTGGAGTCACCATTAATGCTTTGATAGATGCCTCCAAAGGCTAATTATTGAGAGAAAACACTAAAAATATCTTAAATTCTTGGAATAAGAGTCTAAATAGGTGTGATAAAAACTATTTTCATTTGTATTTAAAACCTTTGAGGAGATTCCTAAGATCTCCTCATCCAAGTGGCACAATAGAAACACCTCTAGGCTTGTGGGTAGCTTAAGGATGAGGTGAATCTCTAGATAGGGCTAGCTCCCTTGATGTACCATTTTGGATTTCTATTATACCTAAAATTTGGGGGTGAAAAGGGAGAGATAGAACTTAAATAAAAATATCCTAATAGAGGATATACCCCAAATATATTGATGACTTTCAACCAGCTACATGTTACACATGAAATCAAGGTACAAACTAAACATACACTTCTCTAATTTGCATCTTCTCACATCAATGTTATATTATGAGGTTATGGATAAATGTGTAAATATATAATTACTAGATAGATGAATTTAATTAGAATAATAAAAAATTTAACTCAAATAATCCTTGACATTTCCTAGAACACTTCACATGCCCTACAAGAAGAAGCTTTTTAACTGCAAATAAGATGCAAGAATGAGACATGTTAAGGGATCCATATTCTTCACTAATAAAGCTCCAAAATTAAACTCAAATAAACTAAAAATAGTCATGAAAAGGTACAAAATAGTAGACTTATTGATCAATTGTATTAAAATGAGTAGGGTTTTTCCATACCTAGGTGGAACATAAGTTACAATGGCTAAAATGGCTAGTTCTTATAGAACTTGAGAGCGAGAGGAGAAGAGAGAAGTCCAAGGGTCACACAATTTTTTTTAAAGCTAATAACATTAGTTATTTATGCATGGGAAGAGGATATGGGATGAACCATGAAATTTTAGGAAGTACAAATGTCAATCTAAGTCATAAACCTCATGAAAAGTGGCATGATTCTCTTTATTCTGTCTTAGAAAACTAAGTTCATGATTATCCATTTTTTTAGCATCCTAAAACTGATTAGGGACAACTATTATTATTAGGATTAATGGTAAGGGTTTCAATCATATCTATTCATGCATTTTTTGTAGACCTAGTCATTTGGTATCATCCCAAAATGAGCTATCATCATCTATTATCCAAAAAACTCTTCCTTCATGCACCCTATACACTTGGCATCAAAAATGTCTTTAGATTATTATAAAAATTAATGGGAGGTATTGTATGACACCTTAAAATACCTTCCACTTCCTTATAAGTGTTAGTGACACCTTAAAATCACCTCACTTGAAGATCTTTACCCTTTTCACTAGCTTATCCAATATGCCAGTTTTGATAGGCTAAGATGAGAGTTATATTATAGACACTTAGGAGTTTTTATTTATAAATAAATTACCATATGGATTTATTAAAATTATTTATCTTCCATCCAAACTTTATTTCATCTTCAGGCTCTTCTTTTATCCTTCACAATACACAAAAATATCAAGAAAAAACTATTTTTTACCCTATCTATATAAGTCTGTACAACCAAAAAGCATGGGAAGTATATTTAAGTATTAATTTTCAATTTAAAATAATAATCTTGGTCAAAATATTATTCATATTATCTATCCAACTCAATTTCTTTAAACTAGTCACTAGCAAGGGTTTGTAAGGGTTTTATCTTATTTGACCTCTTAAGGTTCATTCATAAAGCTCTGACATCAAAATTGCAAGAAAATTCCACAAATTTATTTTTAAAGACCTTAATAAAAATACTTTAACTCTCCTAGCCTCCATGAAAACCCTCTAAGAATATGTGAGCATTTGCAAACATATTATCAAGCTTTTCCATCCATTTGTTATAAGTCTGAGTTGGTTTTGAGGTTAAAAATTGTTTTTTATGGCTTCCCATATAATTTTGAGGTTTTAATGTACATTTAGTGACCATGTTAACATGTTAAAATAGTTTATATCTCATATATAATTCTATAATTGTAATTGACCTCTTATTTGGGCACTAGGCCTAATGTTTATCTAGTAAACATGCTTGTATTCTCATGGTTTAGACCATATGAATAAGTTTATTTGAATCTAAATATCTAATAAACATTTTATATTACTCTAAAAACATGTTTTAACAAGTTATAATTCCCACCAAATTCTATAGGTGAAAATGTCCTCTCATTCGGGCTTTAGGACTAAACATGCTTAGTAGGGCTGACTATAAACTTATCCGTCTAGACCATCTTGATTGGTTCCCTAATTTTGTGAGGCATTATCCATGATTTTTCATGTGTCTTAAAACTTTCTACACCTTTTAATTTTTAATGAGTTCCTTGGTAATTCTTCATCCACTTTTCCCTAAAACCTTATGGTTTTATTCTTAAGGGAAAGCCTTCTATTTGAGATAAAATAGAGGGCACTCCCCTATATTCCTAGACAAAATTGAATATTTTACGATCCTCTTCAATTCATGGAGGTGATATACATAAATATTTATCTCTTGGTTAGGTCATATTTTGTAACAACTCCTTAAATAACCAAACTAACTTTTAGAAACAGACTATGCATAGTGCTTTTCTACCCTAATGACCATGAGATGTATTAGAAAAAGTTTTTATTTTATCTCCTTTATCTAAAGATATACATATATTTACATGATCCTTTTCAATACATTCCAATCACCTTTTCATTTTCAACCCTTTCTAAAACATCTCATGGCCATGTACTCTATTTGACTTTTCAAGGTTGTATATTTTGTGTTTCCTCTTCCAAAAGCGGCTCTTGTAGGTAGTTATGCATGGTTTGAAGCCTAGGTATGGTGATTAAGAAGCATATTAATATTTTCCTAACCAAACCCTATTATTTAAATCCCAATTAAAGTTACATGCATGCCTTGATATGGTTTTAATTGCTTAATCAAACTCACTCTCCCACTCAGCCACAACTGAGTTTTTGCTTTGAAGGCGGTCATATGAAGTAGACACTGCATATTTTAGACATTAAATAAAATTAACTTATACATTATATGACCATATAAAAATTATTTTAAACTCTTTTACTCATGTTGCCTAGGCTAGATCATCACTTAGACAAGGCTTTTTGCTTACTATTGTAGATTATAGACTGTACTTTTTGTTTTGAAAGTGTATGTAGGTGTGTGTATAAGGATTTGGCATTAAAACAAGGTATAAATAACCTAATTGAATATATTTTAATAATTTATTACCTATTTTCTTTCATACTCATGCAATTCAAGCATCCAAATATCACTCTCTAGCATGTTGCATGTCATAATCATTTATAATGGTTTTAGGTGGACATTAGCTTCAACAGAGCTTGGTCATAGTGTTTATAAGACATAATTTAATCCTTTAGGTCAAAAATTAAAAAAATATACTTGAATTCAACTTTAATATATTTAAACTCCACTTGGACACCACCTATCATCCCATTGTCTACATACCCTACTATAGGTGGATGTTAAGGTTATTGTACGAACTGTATGTATGTTTAGAAAGCAAAATATAAAGTATCATTCCTCCTATGATATTTTATACCATATATGTCCTTTTTACCATTTCTAATCATTCAAACATGTAGAAAGGTAAATTTTCATATCTATGTGAAGGTCTCATTATATCTCATAATTGTAGATAACACTGCATGTATTTATTACTTTTGAGGGCATATTTAGGACCCTCAAAAACCATCCTCCACTTATATTTTCCCATAAAAAATTTCAAGGATATTTTTCTATATGGTAGCTAAAATACTATACCATAAGGATGCATAAATAACATTAGGAACCTTTTCTCAAGATATCAATAAAACCTTTAAGATCTTTGTTTTGCATTTTTAAGGAAATGGGGCCTAAACTCATTCATATCATGTTTTAAAGGTTTATCTAATTAAAATTTCCAATTTTACACCTTAAATAAGTTATTTTATGATTAACTCACATGCTAATATTCAAGGGAAATATTTATCATACCCAACTTCCCCATATTAAGACTTTGATAACTCTATAAGCACCACCTATAGGTGCATATTCTAATGTGCAGGTAACAAGTATAAGGATGTGATGGGTAGTGATATAATGGATTATAATTATGAAAAAAATACATGATTTTAAAATGACTAAAAATATATATCATTGTCTAAAATTATTGAGGATGTTTTCCATATCATGTTTCAATGGTTGAAAATGCTTGTAGGCACATATTAATGGTAGACTAAATGCAAAAGTTACACATGATTACACATTCCATATTTTTGTATCAAATGAAATATTGACACACCATTTAATTAATTTAAAGTATACATAAATACTTTAAAACATTTAATAAACCCTTGTGGACATGTTTATAGGTCCCATGCACGTACCTAACCATAACTACAAGTAGGAGTGAGAAAGAAGCTGATCGAGTATAACATCATACTACAAGTTATTCAAAGCATGATGTAGTCAGATATAGAATGAATGGAGGTTATAAAAAATAATATTTTAATGATGAAAATGGAACAATCACAATCCCTTGGAGTCACTAACCAAGCATGAAAAATAGGAAATGGTGGAAACCTGCTTGTCATCCCATATGAGACCAATTTACAAACATGGAGTGATTGGATCACCAAATCAACTTTAAACGTGAAAAAAAAAGAATGGTAATAATTTTAGGAGGTAAAAATAATATATAAATAGGATAATAAACTATTTTAATGAACTTACCCAAAATGGAGCAAGATCTATAAGGTGCATCAAACAATAAGTAGAAAAGTACAATCAACCTCATGAGGATGGTTCATGAATAAAGAGACACCATTATTCAAAATATTTATATGTAAATTAATTTATATGACTTAACACAACCTCCCAAAATCATTTGACCTGAAACATCTTCACCTATCCATATAGAGCAAAAACCTAAAGGTTAATTCTACATGTCTAGGAAAGCAATGATGGAGTAGAACTGTTAAGGGCCAAAAATGGAACTTCCAAAGTATATATTAAATTGACCATACAAGTTCTATTTTCTTATCCTTTCTCAAGAAAACTACTTTTTCTTTTAATGAACATACCATTTTTTAGTTATGTCAATTTAATAAAACCTATTGGGACACATAGGATGTGAAATCATTTTACATAACCTTCAAACTTCCCAATAAGTCTATATGACTCACTAAATGCACCTTTTTTGACCTCAAAATGACCCAAAACTACTAAAAGGACTAAAATGACTAAGGACTTAGGCTAGTATAACATTAAATGATATTAACTAACCTATAAAACACCTAGTGACATATGTATTAGACACCTAAAACATTTAAAGGTTATGTTTTTACCTAGAGGTACTCCAATTTAACCTAAAATTCAAATTTGGTCAATAAATTAGTGACTCATAGGTGTAGTATGCCTACTATGATAACTAAACTAGTAGTTTTATCAATCGATTTCGATTAGGGAGTCATTTTAAGTCTAAGACACAATAAGAGGACTTTTAACATAGTATTTTATCAAGAAAATATAACTAATTACCTCAAACACATAAAATAAAGGACACACATAAGCAAAGACAACATACTAACAAGACATGCACACAAATGTACTTAAGGTACTTAGGGAAATCAAATATCAACTATTATGCACAAATATAAACTAAAAATACCTTTGTTCTAGGATCAAAAGGAAAACTTCTTGAATCATCTTCATGGTGAGATGAAACATAGTGCCAAGCATGTTTCTCCTTGGATTGAAAACTTTGAGGATTAGACTAATTCCTTAGCACTTCACTTGGTCTGATCTCAAGTAGATAAACATTAAATAGGTCTCTAATTTATAAATATTCATCTTGATCATGTTAAAATAATTTATACTACTACCCACTCTTCATTTCATGGTTAATTTATATCTCCTTAGTAGGCATGGCTTCAAGAGGAGTAGTTTCATATTCCTTAGAAGATTGAGGCCAATATGAGCTTATTCCATCCTTCAAGAGCTGATGTGTTTCTCCAAATTGGTTGAGAGGATGATATCCCATATTTATGACTTAAAACATGTCATCATTAAATTTATATGCTTATTAAAATGATATCTTTGAAAGTTTTCTTCTCCTTTGCTTACTTACTTGAGTACCAAAGCTGCCTTCTCCATCTTTGATCAGATCATAGACTTTTTGAAGAGGAGTATAGCTTGATCTAATGATTAAAAACAAATCATCCCAATGATTATTATGATCTTTTTATTTTTCATCCATGATGTCTTGAATAGTGATGGAATAATTAATGACTATTTCTTCCTCTTTGGCAAAAGGAAAACATTCTTCCTCATCAACCCAATTTGAAGATTTAACACAAGAAGTCACCTCTTATTCGTTATTTATGATACCTTGAGGTCTCTCAATTTTCATCTCAGCTATCATATCATGAATTTAATTCTCAAGGGATACAATATCCTCCATTTCTTTATCCTTCTTGGTGATGCCAAGATTAGGCATCTTCAAGTCATGTGACTTAGTCCAATGAGGTTGCCAAGGAGTTGGGATTTCTTCAAGAATGATTTCTAAATTTTTATCAACCAACCAATCAACATTAGGTTCCCATACCATAGGTACATAAATTAAAATGGCTATTGTGTGAGTGCAAGATGAAATAGTTGGTGGAGGTGGCACATAGAACTCAAAATTAGATTGAGAGTGAAATGTAGTGGCTTTATTTGGAATCTCTTAAGGAAGGGGAGGCAAACCTTAAGATAAAAATCCTTGATTTTATTCCTTCTAATTTAAAATTAATAAATTTTCATCTTATTTATCTTGATTAATATCTTGAGGAAGGGTGGATGGGGTGTGTTTATGCATATGATATTCTTTTGGGTCTAAACCTTCCATCACACCTTGACTTTGCAATTTCATCTTTACCTCTAACCCTTTAATTTAATTTTCTAGGTTATCTTTGAAATTATTTATTGAAGATAATAGTAATCATCATGATTATGAGGATTACATGAGGGCTGACATAAAACATAGTAAGCTTCATGAGGAAGGGTGGGAGAGACTTACAAAGGATCAACTTCATTCTCAACTTCACACTCCTTAACAATGATTCTATCTTATTTATTTACCCACGACTCCACTATCTTATTATATCTTATAATTTTAAGATTAGAATCTTTTTCTTGAAGAAGGGTGGGAGGGGTTTGTATAGGATCAAGCTCCTTCTCAACTTCATAATATTTGTCAAGACTCTTCTCCTCTCTCTTTCCCCATGACTCCATTAACTTATTCCATCTTAGAATGTTAGGATTAGAAGTATCTTTTTGAGGTGGTGGGGATGTAATGTGAGAAGGAAATGAGGGATTAAACTTCACTCCCTTTATTTCCAACATGGAATGTTGCATATGTGTATTATCTAAATCAATTTGCCTATCCAGATTAGCATCAAAGATAAGGTTCTCTTTCCAACTCCCTCTTATAATTGATTTGGAGAAGGATGATTTTGATATCATTGATTGGTCTCATAAGTAGGTATAAAATATGGCTGATAAGGAACTTAGGTAATTTTATATGAAGGATATAAGGTTTGGTGATGTTTCCTTTCATGAAATCCTAGCCTATACTATAGGAAAGAAACTAAGCCACTCACATCAAGCATCTCACTTGTGATCCTTTGCCAATTGGCTCTCTCAATAGGTACCCACTTTCTTTTGACCAAATATAATACATTTCTCACCTAATGAATAAAATTAATAGGAACCTCTTGACCACATCCCTTTATAGTATCAAGCTCCAACATATACCTCTCATATCCCAAGAGTGCTTATTTGAAGGTGAAAATGGATGGAGCCATGAAGTGTCTAGGTTGACTAAGAGAATCAATATATTGAAGAGGTTGGCTATAGGACTAATAAAACTCATGAAAATGATGGATATAGTGCTGATAAGGATCATGATGGGGATATAAATGGTCATTATAATACTTGTAAGAATCACACCAAGGCTGATTAATAACTTGTTCTTGTTGATAGGGAAACACACAAACTTTAAATGTCTCACCAACTAGTGTAAGAATAATATCAACGCCAAATTTATCCATAATACGTCATTAAAATAAATAAGAAAAGGAAAAATGTTACCAATAATATTCAAAATGAAACCTAGGTTGTTTGACCAGCTAGTGTATCTTTGGAGTTGCCATTAATGCCTTGATAGATGCTTTGAAAGGTTGATTGTTAATAGATAACACTAAAAATCTCTTAACTTCTTGGAATAAGAGTCCCAATAGGTGTGCCAAAAAAATTTGTCACTTTGATTTACACCATTTTAGGATATTCCTAATCTCTCATCTTCCATGTGGCATAATGGAAATACCTCTAGGCTTGTGGGTAGCCTAAGGATTAGTTAAATCTCTAGATAGGGTTAGTTCCCTTGATGTACCACTTTGGATTGCTAATAAACATAAAATTTTGGGGTGAAAAAGGAGAGATAAAACTGAAATAAAACTATCATAAGGGAGGTGATACACCAAATATATTGATGACTTCTAACCAATTTCATGTTCCACATGAAATCAAGGGATAAACTAAACATATGCTTCTCCAATCTATATCTTCTCACATTAATGTTATATTATGAGGTTATGGATGAATGAAAAACTCTATGAGGAGAATATAAGAGGTGTTTAATGACACTAATAAAAATGTTAACTCACTTGATCCTTGATATTTACTAGAACACTTCACATGCCCTACATTAAGAAGCTTTCCAACGACAAATATGATGCAAGAATGAGACAACATACTAATGAATCCATAGTCTTCACTAGAAAAGATACAAATTTCAATTAAAACACACTATAAATAGTCATTAATATGTAAAAAAGAGTCTTATTGGTCAAATGGTTTGAAAATTAGTAGGGCCTTGCCATACTTAGGTGGAGCATAAGTTATAATGGTTAGTTCTTATAGAACTTGAGAGAGAGAGAGGAGAAGAGAGAAGTAAAAGGGTCACACAAAAACTTCTAAATATGATAAAATTAGTTAATTCTCATGATAATAGGATATCTTACAAGATATGAAAGTTTAGTAAGTACAAATTTCAATACAAGTCATAAACCTCATGAAAAGTGGCATGAATCTCTTCATTCTAGCTCAAAAACCTACCTTCATGATCAGCTCCATTTGAACATCCTAAAAATAATTAGGGATATGTATAATTATTGGGATGAGAATGTGAAGGGTTTCAATCATTCCTCTTATGCATTGGATATAGACCTAGTCATCTAGAATGATCCCAAAATGAGTTATCATTATTTGTTGTCCAAAAACCTCCTTCATGCACCCTGCACACTTGGCCTCAAAATTGGATTTATTTTCCAATATAAATACATGGGATTTAGTATATGACACATTAAAATACCTTTAATGGCTTTATAATAATTATGGTCATCTTAAAAACACCTCACTTGAAGATGTTCACCCTTTTTACTAACTTGTCAAATATGTCAGTGTTTACTGGCTGAGATGAGAGCTCTGGTTTGGACACTTAGGAGATTTTATTTGAAATTAAATGACAATATGTAGTTATTATAAGTATTAATATTACATACAAACTCTATTTCATCTTCATACTCTTCTTTTATCCTACACAATACATGAAACTATTAAGAAAAGTCTATTTGCGCACTAGGCCTAATCCTTGTCTAGTAAGCATGTTTTCATTTTCATGGTTTAGACCATCCAACTTATTTTATTTTAATTTAAAAAGATAATACACATCTAATATGAATCTAAAAATAAATTTCAACAAGTTATAATTCCCACATAATTCTATAGGTGAAAATTTACTCTCATTTGGGCTTTAGTCCTAAACATGTTGAGTAGGGCTAACTAGAAACTTAGCCATCTAAACCATCTTGCTTGGTTCCCTACTTATATGAGGTTTTATACATAATTTTTGTGTATTAAAACTTAATAAAAATTATTTTAATTTTCAACCAGATCTTTCATCATTCTTCATTCCCTTTTCCCTAAAACCTACCAGTTTTATCCTCAAGGGAATGCCCTCTGTCTCAGACAAAACAAATGGCACTCTCCTATATTCCTAGAAAAAATTAAATATTTTATGAGATTAATAAATTAATGGAGGTTATATATACAAATATTTATCTCTTTTTAGGTCATATGACCTACTAACTCTTCAACAAACCAAATAGATTTATGGAAACAGATTGTGCATAGTGTTTTTCTACCTTGATGATCATGAGATGCATTAGAAAATGTTTTTGTTCTATCTCCTTGATATAAATATATAATAAAATTTCCATTATAATTTTAAATCCATTCCAATAAAATTTTAATTTTCAACCATTTCTAAAACCTCTCATGGTCATGTACTCTATTTGACTAGTTAAGGCTTTATATTTTGTGTTTCCTCTTCCAAAAATGGATCCTATAGGTGGTTGTGCATGATTTGAAGACTAGGTATGGTACTTAAATAAATTAATAATTTATTAATAATCAAACCCCATTTTTTAAATTCAAATTCAATTTACATTCATGACTTTATATGGTTTCAATTGCTTGTTCAAACTCACTCTCCAACTCAACCACAATTGACTGTGTTTTTGCTTGGAAGGGGGTCATATGAAGTATACATTACATATTTTGGACCTTGAAACATTTAATAATCTTATTTTATACCTTATATTACCATTTATAAATGTTTCTAACTCTTTTACTCATGCTACCTAGGTTAGATCATCACTTCGACAAGGCTTTTTGCTCACTAGTTTAGACTATAGACTATACTTTTTATTCTAAAATTGCCTGTAGGTATGTGCATATGTATTAGGACTAATAATAGGGTCTAAAAATACTACATAATTATTTTTTAATAATTTATTACCTATTTTAATTCATACTAATGCAATTTAAGTATCAAAATATCACTCTATAACATGCTTCATGTCATAGTCATTTATGATGGTTATAGGTGGACATTAGCTTCAACTAAGCTTGTTTATAGTGTTTAGAAGACCTAATTTAATCCTTTAGTTAATAAATTAAACATTTATACTTGGATTCAACTTTAAGGTATTTAAACACCACCTATCAGCCCATTATCTACATACCTTGATGTAGGTGGATGTTAAGGTTATTGTATCGATTGTAGGTCTATGTAAGAAGAAAAACACAAACTCTCATTCCTCCTATTATATTTTACATCATAAAAATCACTTTTAAAAATTTTGAATCATTAAATTTTTTTTAAGGTCAAGTTTCATCTTTAGGTGAAGAAGATTTCATTGTAACTCACAACTATAGATAACACTACCTATATTTAGTACTTTTGAGGGCACCTTTAGGACTCTCAACAACCATCCTCCACTCATTATTTTCCCCTAAAAATTTTAAAGGATCTTGCTATATGTGGTAGATATATTACTAGACCATAAATATTCACAAAAAACATTAGGAACCTTATCAAAATATGTCAACAAAACCTCTTAGACCTCTATTTTGCATTTTCAGGGAAAAGGCACCTGAACTCAATCATATAATGTTTTGATGGTTTCTCTACTTGAATTTTCCAATTTTAAACCTAAAATATGGTTTTTTATGATTCAATCACACAATAATATTCAAGGTAAATATTTATCATACCCAACTTATCCATATTAAGACTTTAATAACTATGTAAGCACCACCTCTAGGTGCACATTCTAATGTGTAGGCAACAAGTATGAGGATGTGATGGGTAGTGATAGCATGGATTGTCCTTATGACAAAAATACATTATTATAAAAGGAATAAAACAATATATAATGGTATAAAATACTTTAGGATTATTTCCATATCAAGTTTCAATGCTTGAAGACTTTTTTAGGCACATATTAATGGTAGTCTAAATGTAAAAGTTGAACATGACTACACATTCCCTCCTTTTGTATAAAATGAAGGATTTAATAACCATTTAATGATTTTAAAGGATAAATATATAATTTAAAAAATTCAATACATTCATGTGAATATTTTTACATTTCCCATATATGTACTTCACCATAACTGCAAGTAGGAGTGAGCAAGAAGCTGACTAAGTATAAGAGTGGATGGCAAGTTTATTATAAGCATGATGTATTGGGGTAAAAAATGAATTGAGGTAATAAATATAATATTTTAATAATTAAAATGGAACCATAACAATCCCTTCGAGTCATTAACCAAGCATGAAAAACCATGAAATGGTGGAAACCTATCTGTCATCCTATATGAGACCACTTTGCAAACCTAAAGTGACTAGATCATCAAATCAAATTGAAACGTGGAAAAAAGAAAGGTAATAAATTTATGAGGAGGTAAAAATAATTATAAACCATCCTAAGTAAATTTTTTGTATGTACTTGGCCAAAATGGATCAAAACCTATAGGTTGCATAAAATAACAAGTATAAAAGTATAGTCAACTTTATGAGGATGTTTCATGAAGCACATCCCACCATTATTCAAAATATTTATATGTAAATTAATTTATATAATTTTAATACAACCTCCCAAAATCATTTCACTTGAAACCTCTTCACCTATCTATACTGAGCAAAAAGCTGAAGGTCACTTCTATATGTCTAAGAAAGAAAAGATGGAGTAGAACTATTTTTGGCTAAAAATGGAAATTGCAAAGAAAATAAAACATTTTAATTAGTGTTAGTAATATTAGGTGATGTTCCATGAAATTTACCACATGTCACACTTCCCCATGGGCTATATAAGTGTCATTTTCTTCTCCTTTCTCAAGAAAACTATATTTTCTTTCAATGAACCTAACACTTTTTAGTTATGTCAGTTGATTAAGACATATTGAGACACATGGGATGTGAAATAATATTATTAAACCTTCACACTTCCTAATAAATCTTTAAAAATAATTAAATTCACCTTTTTTACCTCAAAATGACCCAATATGATTAAAAGGACTAAAATGACTAAGAAAATAGGATATTATAACATTAAATGACATTAATTAACATATAAAACACCTTGTGACATATTTATTAGACACATAAAACATATAAATGTCATGTTTTTACCTAGGGGTGCTCCAATTTGATGTAAAAGTCAAAAATGGTTAATAATTAGTGACTCATAGTGATAGTATGCTTGCTATGCTAGCTAGACTAGTAGCCTTATCAATCCATTTGGCCTAGGGAGTCATTTTAAGGATAATACACAAAAATATGACTTTTAAAATAGGATTTAATTAATACAATAAAGCTAATTACCTCAACCACATAAAATAAAGGACACACATAAGGAAATCAAACATACTAACAAGACACACACACACACACATACTCAAGTTACTTAGAAAAATCAAAGATCAAACATTATGCACAACTAAAAACTAAACATACCTAATTTATAGGATCAAAAGGAAAACTTATTAAATCATCTTCATGGTGAGATGAAACATAGTTCCAAGCATTTTTCTCCTTGGATTGAATACTTTGTGGATCATACTTATTCCTTTCCAATTCACTTGATCTGATCTCAAGTAGATCAACCCTAAATAGGTCTCCAATGTATATATATTCCTTTTGAACATGTTCACATACTTCATAGTACTACCCACTATTCATTTCATGATTAATTTGTATCTCCTTAGTATGCATTGATTTAAGAGGAGTAGTTTCATATTCTTAAGAATATTGAGGCCAATAGGAGCTTGTTCCATCCTTCAAGAGCTAGTGTGTTTCTCCAAACTAGTTGAGAAGATGATATCCCATTCTGATGACTTCAAACATGCCATCATGAAATGTATATTCTTCTTGAAAGGATATATTTTAAAGGTTACTTATCCTTTGCATACTTACTTGAGTGTCAAATCTACCTTCTCTATCTTTGAATAGATCACAACGTCTTTGAAGAGGAGTATAGCCTGATTCAATGACTGTAAATAAATCATCCCAAGGTTGACTATGATATTTTTCTTATTTTTACATGATGTATTACATAGTGATGGAAGAATCAATGACTATTTATTCCTCTTTGGAAAAATTAAAACATTATTATTCATCAACCTAATTTAAAGACTCAAAATAAGAATTCACATCTTCTTCATCATTTAGGATCCCTTGATGGATTCTCAATTTATATCTAAGCTACCATATCATGAATTTTATTCTCAAGGGTTTTAATATACTTTGTTTCTTTCTCCTTCTTGGTGATGATAAGAATAGGCATCTTAAATTCATGTGACTTAGTCCAATGAGTATACCAAGGAGTTGGGATTTATTCAAGTAAGAGTTATAAGTTTAGGTATAGGATATTCTTTTAGGTCTAAACCTTCCATCACACCTTGACTTAGCAATTTCATCTTTGCCTCTAACTCTTCAATTTTCTTGGCTAGGTTCTCTTGGAAAAGTCTTTCTTGAAGCTCATATGAATAATCATGAGTATGCAGAGCACATGAGGGATGACATGGAACACAAGAAGATTTATGAGGAAGGCTGGGAGAGACTTACAAAGGATCAACTTCACACTCCTTAATAATGTTTCTATCTTATTTCTTTCGCCATGACTCTACTATCTTATTCTAGCTTATAATGTTAAGATTAGATTTTTTTTCTTGAGGAAGGGTGGGAGGTGTTTTTATAGGATCAAGCTCCTTCTCAACTTCACATTCTTTCTCAAGACTCTTATTCTCTTTCTTTCCCCATGACTCCACTATCTTATTCTAGATTAGAATATTAGGATTAGAAGTCTCTTATTGAGGTGGTGAGGATGTAATGTGAGATGGAAATGAGGGATTGAACTCCACTCCCTTTAATACCAATATGTAATGATGCATATACATATTAGCTAACTCAATTTTCCTATCAATATTAGATTCAAAAATAAGGTTTCTCCCTTCAAATCTCTCTTCCAATTTATAGGGAGAAGGATGACTTTGATATCCTTGATTGGGCTCATAAGCAAGGATCAAATATGGCCGATAGGGAACATGGGGAAGTAGATATGAAATATATTAGGTTTGGAGAGGTTTCCTTTAATGAAATCCTGCCTATCCTCTAAGAAAAATACTAGGCCACTCACATCAAGCATCTCACTTGTGAGAATTTGTCAATTGGATCTCTCAATAGGTACCCACTCTATTTTGAGAAAATCTAATATATTTCTCACGTTATGAATAAGATGACTATTAACCTCTTGAACAAATCCCTTTATAGTATCAAGCTCCAACATATACCTCTCATAGCCCAAGAGTGTTTCCTTGAAGGTGGAAATGGATGGAGTTGAGAAGTGGCTAGGTTGACTAGGATAAGAAAGATATTAAGGAGGTTGGCTATAGGACTGATAAAACTCATTACAAGTATGGATATATCACTAATAAGGATTATGATGGGGATATAAATGGTCATTAAAATGCTAGTAATAATCACATCAAAGATGATTAAGAACTTGATCTTGTTGATAGGGAAAGGCACAAAGTTTAAATGTCTCACCAAATTGTGTAAGACAAATCTCAACACCAAAATTACCCATGAAACATCATTAACATCAAGAACACAAAGGAACATGTTACAAATAATATTCAAAAGGAAACCTAGGATACTTGACCAAATGATGTATCTTTAGAGTTTCCATTGATGCTTTGATAGAGCCTCTAAGGCTGAATATTAAGAGACAACACTAAAAATATCTTAACTTCTTGGATTAAGAGTCCCACTAGGTGTCTCAAAAACTATTTTAACTTGTATTTACACCCTTTTAGGGTATTAATAAGCTCTCCTCATCAAAGTGTCACAATGGAAACACCTCGAGGCTTATGGGTAGCCTAAGAATGAGGTGAATCTCTAGATAGGGCTAGCTCTCTTGATGTACCACTTTGGATTGATACTACACCTAAACTTTAGGGGTGAAAATGAATAAATAAAACTAAAATAAAACTTCCTAAGGGAATTTATACACCAAATATATTTATTAAATCCAAATAATTTCATGTTACACATGAAATCTAGGGATAAACTAAACATACACTTCTCCAATCTGCATCTTCTCACATTAATGTTATATTATGAGGTTATGCATGAATGTGAAAATATATGAGGACTAGATAATAGGCCTTTAATGACACTAATAAAAATTATAAGTCACTCAATCCTTGAAATTTCTTAGAACACTTCACATGCCCTATAAGAAGAAGCTTTCCAACTATAAATATGATGAAAGAATAATACAACATGTGAAGGAATCCATAGTATTCACCAATAAAGATCCAAAATTTAAGTAAAAAACACTAAAAATAGTAATTAAGAGGTAAAAAAAAGATTTCTTATTGATCAATTGGTATGAAAATTAGTAGTGCTTCACCATACTTAGGTGGATCATAAGTTGTAATGGTTAAAATGGCTAGTTCTTATAGATCTTGAGAGAGAGAGAGGAAAAGAGAGAACTCCAAGGGTCACACATAAACTTCTAAAGATGATAAAATAAATTAGTTTTGCATGATAATATTATATGGGATGAACCATACATGTTTATGAAGTAAAAATTTCAATCTAAGTCATAAACCTCATGAAAAGTGGCATGAATCTCTTCATTCTGGCTCAAAACATTACCTTCATGATTATCCCTATTTAAACGTCCCAAAAATGATTATGGATAGTTATAATGAATGGGATGAATGGTAAGGGTTTTAGGAATGCCACTTCATGCATTGATTTTAGACCTAGTCATCTTAAATCATCCCAAAATGAGTCATCATCATCTGCTATCTAAAAAACTCGTCCTTCATGCACCCTGCTATCTTGGCCTCAAAATTGGATGTATTTTCCCATCTAATTCCATGGGAGGGAATGGAAGAAACATTAAAATACCCTTATTTTCCTTATAAGTGTTATTTCCACCTTAAAATCACCTCACTTGAAGATCTCTACCCTTTTCACTAGCTTGTCCAATATGCCAATCTTGATTGGCTAAGATTAGAGCTCTAGTTTGGACACTGAGGAGTTTTTATTTGGAATTAAATGACCATATAGAGTTATTAAAATTTATAATATTCCCTCCCAACTTTATTTCATCTTTAGAATCTTCTTGGAGCCTATAAAATATAGAAAACTATCAAAAAAATCATATTTTGTACCTTATTTGTACAAGTCTGTATAGCAAAAAAGCATAGGAAGTATATTTAGTGAGTCATTTGCAATGTTAAATAATAATTATATTAAAAATGGTCATTATATTATCTATCCAACTCCATTTTTCTAAATTGGTCACTAATAAGGGTTTATAAGGCTTTTAGCTTGTTTGACCTCTTAAGGTTCACTCATAAAGCTCTGACATCCAACTTGCAAAAAAATTCCACAAATTCATTGTTAAATACCTTCATAAACATATGTGAACTCCTTTTACTTCCATGAAAACTCTCCAATAATATGTGAGCATTTAAAAACACCTTATCAAGCTTCTACTTCCCTTTCCTCCAAGTATTAATGGGTTTCAAGCTAAAAAATAGTTTTTTAAGGCTTTCCATACAATTTTGAAGTTTTAATGTACCTTTAGTGACCTTATTAACATGTTCCAATAGTTTATATTTCTTATCTAATGTTAGAACTGCAACTGATCTCTTATTTGGTCACTAGGCCTAATCCTTATCTAGTAAGCTTGCTTGCATTCTCATGGTTTAGACCATCTAACTAATTTTATTTGAATTGAAATAGATCATACACCTACGATATGACTATAAAACCATTTTCAAACAAGTTAAAATTCCCACCTAATTCTATAGGTGAAAATATCATCTCATTTGGGTTTTAGGCCTAAAAATGCTTAGTAGGGTTGACTACAAACTTAGCCATATAGACCATATTTCTTGGTTCCATAATTATATAAAGTGTTTTAAATGTTTTTCAGGTGTATTACAACTTCATACACTTTCTTGGAGTGTTTAACCAGCTCCTTGGTCATTATTCCTCCCCTTTTCCCCAAAACTTGCCAGTTTTGTCCTCAAGGGAGTACCCTCTATCTGAGATGAAATAAAGGGCACTCCCTTATATTAATAGACAAAATTTAATATTTTATGAGCCTAATAAAGTCATGGAGGTTATATACACAAATATTTATCTCTTTTTTAGGTCATATGACCTACTAACTCCTTAAAAAAACAAAGACTTTTGAAAGCAGACTGTGCATAATATTTTTCTACCCTGATGACTGTGAGATGAACTAAAGAAATTTTTTATTCTATATAGTTGATATGAATATATAATGATATTTCAATCATACTTTTAAATCCATTCCAATCACATTTTCATTTTCAACCCTTTTTAAAACCTCTCATGGTCATGTACTCTACTTGACTAGTCAAGGTCGTATATTATATGTTTCCTCTTCTAAAAGTGGATCTTGTAGGTGGTTTTGCATGGTTTTAAGCCTATTTATTGTATTAAATTACTTAATAATATGTTACTGACCATGATCCATAACTTACATTTAAATTAAAGTTACATTCATGCCTTGATATGGTTTCAACTGCTTGTTCAAACTCACTCTCCTACTTAGCCACAACTGACTATGTTTTTACTTTAGAGGGGGTTATATGAAGTATAAATTACATATTTTAGACCTTGAAGCATTTAATAATATTAAATTATACCTTATATTACCATTTATAAATTATTTAATCTCTTTTACTCATGATACCTAGGCTAGATCATCACTAGGACAAGGCTTTTTGTTCAATGTTTTAGACTGTAGACTATACTTTTTGTTTTGAAAGTCCCTATAGGTGTGTTTATATGGATTAAGAATAATAAAAGGATATTAAAACCATACCTAAGTCTCTTTTAATAATTTATTACCTATTTTAATTCATACTCATGAAATTCAAGTATACAAATATCACTCTCTAGCATGCTACCTGTCATTGTCATTTATAATGGTTATAGGTGGACATTAGCTTCAACTGAGCTTGGTCATAGTGTTTAAAATCCATAATTGAATCATTTAGGTCAAAAATTATACATTTATACTTTAATTATACTTTAATGTATTGAAACACCACTTGGACACCACCTATCAGGCCATTGTCTACATACCCTATTGTAGGTGGATGTTAAAGTTATTATACGGACTATAGGTCTGTGTAGGAAGAAAAACACAAAGTCTCATTCCTCATATGATATTTTAGACCATATATTTCAATTTGAATAATTTTAAATTATTAAAACATTTTTAAAGGTCAAGTTTCATCTTTAGGTGGAGAAGGTCTCATTGTAACTCACAACTATAGATAACACTACCTATATTTAATGCTTTTGAGGGCATCTTTAGGACCCTCAACAACCATCCTCGACTAATTATTTTACCATAAAAATTTTAAATTATCTTATTATATGTGTGATATACAATATTATACCATAATTATTCACAAATAACATTGAGAAACCTATCACAAGATGTCAACAAAACCTCTTAGACCTCTATTTTGCATTTTCAGGGAAAAGGGGCTTGAACTCAATAATATCATGTTTTAAAGGTATACATACTTCAAGTTGTCAATTTGACACATAAAATATGGTATTATATTCTTAACTCACATTATAGGATTAAATTTAAAGCTTTACCATACCCAACTTCTCCATATTAAGATTTTTATAACTCTATAAGCACCAGGTGTAGGGGCACATTCCAATTTGCAAGAAACAAGTATGAGGATGTGATGGGTAGTGATATCATGGATTTTAATTATGAAAAAATTAAATTATTTAAAAATTAATCAAACAATATTTCATGGTCTAAAATAATTTAGGAAGGTTTCCATCTCATGTTTCAATGCTTGAAAACTCTTATAGGCAGATATTAATGACAAATTGATTGCAAAAGTTGTACATGATTACACATTCCCTCATTTTATATAAAATAAAGGCTTGAATCACCAATTAATGATTTTAAATGATAAATAAAGACTTTAAAACCTTAAATACACCATTTTGGACATGTTTATAGGCCCCATGCATATACTTCACCATAACTGCAAGTAAGAGTGAGCAATACGCTGACTAAGTATAACAGTGGATTGTAAGTTTGTTCCAAGAATGATGTATTGGGATAAATAATGAATGGAGGTGATGAAGATAATATTTTAATCGTTAAAATTTAGCAATCATAATTCCTTGGATTCGTTAACCAAGCATGAAAAAATAAGAAAAGGTGGAAACCTGTCTGTCATCCCATATGAGACCAATTTGTAAATTTTAAGTGATTGGCTCATCAACTCAATTTCAAACGTGAAAAAAATAATGGGAATAATTTTATGAGGAGGTAAAAATAATTTTTAACCAACCCAATAAATTGGTTTGTATGTATTTTCCTAAAATGGAGCAAAACCTATAGGGTACATGAAACAACAAGCAAAAAAGTAAAGTTGAGTTCGTGAGGATCATTCATGAAGAAAAGGCCACAATTATTAAAAATAATTATATTTAAATTAATTTGAGTGTAATGAAACCTCCCGAAATATTTTGAATTGAAACCTCTTCACCTGTCTATACTGAGCAAAAACCTAAAGGTCACTTCTACATGTCTAAGAAAGCAAACATGGAGTAGAACTATTTTGGGCTAAAAATGGCACTATCATAGATAATAAAACATTTGGATGAGTATGAGGAAGATCAAGGGATGTTACATGAACTTTTTACCATGTGGCACACTTCCCCATGGGCTGTACAAGTGTTATTTTCTTCTCCTTTCTCAAAAAAATTACCTTTTCTTCTGATGAACCTACCACTTTTCAATTATGTCAATTGATTAAGACCTATTGGGACACATATGATGTGACATCATCTTTTTTAACATTCACACTTCCCAATAAATTTATAAAACTCATTAAATGTACCTTTATTAACCTCAAAATGACCCAAAATGACTAAGGACCAAGGTTATTATAACATTAAATGACATTAATTAACATATAAGACACTTTTTTAAATATGTATTAGAAACCTGAAACATATAAAAGTAATGTTTTTACCTAGAGGTGCCCTAATTTTACCTAAAAATCAAATTTGGTCAACAAATTGGTGACTCGTAGGGGTAGTATGTCTTTTATGCTAATTGGACCAATAGACTTATCATTACATTGTACTTAGGTAGTAATTTTAAGTCTAAGACACAAAAAGAGGACTTTTATCATATTATTTGATCAAGATAAGACAACTAATTACATTAACCATGTAAAACAAAGGACACACACAAGTAAAGCAAACATACTAACAAGACACACACACACACATGTACTCAAAGTACTTAGGGAAATAATAGATCAACCATTATGCACAAATAGAAACTAAACATGATCAAAAGGAAAACTTCTTGAATCATCTTCATGGTGATATGAAACATAGTATTAAGCATGTTTCTCCTTGGATTAAATACTTTGTTGATTAGACTTATTCCTTAACACTTCACTTGATCTAATCTCAAGTACATCATCCTTAAATAGGTCTCCAATGTAGATGTATTCCTATTGAACATGTTCACATACTTTAAACTATTGTTCACTCATAATTTCATGGTCAATTTGTATCTCCGTAGTAGGCATGGCTTCAAGAGGAGTACTTTCATATTCCTTATAAGATTGAGGCCAATAGGAGTTGGTTCCATCCTTCAAGAGTTGATTTTTTTATCCCAACTAGTTTATAGGATAATATCCCATATTTATGACTTCCAACATGTCATAATTAAATGTATATGCTTCTTTAAATGATAGATTTTAAAGGTTGCATTTCCTTTACATACTTACTTGAGTGCCAAAGCCACCTTCTCCATCTTTGAATATATCATAGCTTCCTTGAAGAGGACATAGCTTACTAAAATTACTAAAAATAAATAACCCCAAGGATAATTATGTTATTTTTATTATTCATCCATTATGTCTTGCATAGTGATGGAATAATCAATAACTATTTTTTCCTCTTTGGCAAAAGGAAAACATTCTTCATCATCAACCTAATTTAAAGGTTCAACACAAGAAATCACCTCTTCTTCATCATTTAGGATCCCTTGATGTATATCAAATTTAATCTTAGATACCACATCTTGACTATGATTCTAAAGGGCTAAAAGATCCTTAATTTCTTTCTCTTTCTTGGTGATGTCAATACTAGGCATCTTGAAGTCATGTGACTTAGTCCAATGAGGTTGCCCAGGAGTTAAGATTTAGTCAAGTAAGATTTCTAACTTTTTTTTAACCAAATAATCCTCCTTATGTTCTCATACCATAGGTCCATAAATTAAAAGTATTATTGGGTGAGGACAAGATGAACTAGTTGGTGGAGGTGGCACATAGAACTCAAAATCAGATTGAGAATGAAATGTAGGGGCTTTTTTTGGAAGATATTGAGGAAGGGGAGGTAGGCCTTAGGATAAAAATACTTTATTTTATTCCTTCCACTTGAAAATTATTTCATTCACATCTTATTTATATTGATGACTCTCTTGAGGAAGGGTAGATGGGGTGTGTTTATGAATATGATCTTATTTTGGGTCTAGTCTAAAACTTCCATCAAACTTTCACTTAGTAATTTCATCTTTGACTCTAAATCTTCAATTTTATTGGCTAGTTTATCTTGTAAAATTAATTCTTCAAGATCATAATAGTCATATTTATTATGAGGAGTATATTAGGACTGACATAGAACACAAGAATCTTCATGAGGAAGGTTGGGAGAGACTTACAAAGGATCAACTTCATTCTCAAGTTTACACTCATTAATGATGATTTTATATTCTTCCTTTCCCCATGAATCCATTATCTTATTCTATCATATAATATTAAGATTACAAATGTTTTATTTAGGAAGGGTGGGATGGGTTTGTATAGGATCAAGATCCTTCTAAACTTCACACTCTCTATCAAGACTCTTCTCCTCTTTCTTTCCCCATGACTCCACTATCTTATTCAGACTTAGAATGTTAGGATTATAATTCTCTTTTTGAGGTGGTGGGGATGCAATTTGATATTGAAATTAGGGCTTGAAATCCACTCCCTTTACTGCCAACATGGAATACTTTATATGCATATTAGCCAACTCAATTTTCCTATAAATATTATCTTCAAAAACAAGGTTTCTCCTTTCAACTATCTCTTCCAATTGTTTAGGAGAAGGATGACATTGATATAATTTACTGGGATCATGAGTATGGATAAAATATTGATGATATAAAACTTTGGGAAGTGGATATGAAGTCTGTTAGGTTTTGTGAGGTTTCCTTTCATGAACTCCAAGCCTATCCTCTAAGCAAGAAATTAGGCCACTCACATCAAGCATCTCACTTGTGAGCCTTTGCCAATTAGATCTCTCAAAAGGTACCCACTCTCTTTTGACCAACTCTAATACATTTATCACCTAATAATTAAGATTAATATTAACTTCTTGACCACATTCATTTATAGTATCAATATCCAACATATACCTCTTATAGCCCAAGAGTTTTTGCTTGAAAGTGGTAATGGATGGAGTTGAGAAGTGGCTAGGTTGACTAGGAGAAGAAATATATTGAGGAGGATGGAATACAATTCATGAAAAGGATGGATATAGTGCTAATAAGTATTATGATGGGGTTTAAAATGGTCATTATAAGTTTCATAAGAATCAAACCAAGGCTGATTAAGAACATGCTCTTATTGATAGGGAAAGACACAAGCTTTGAATGTCTCACCAACTTCTATAAGACAAATCTCAACAAAAAAAATTATTCATGAAACCTCATTAAAATAAAGACCACAAAAAAAATACTACCAATAATATTCAAAAGGAAACATGTGCTTCTTTACTAGTTGATTTATCTTTGGAGTGACCATTGATGCTTTGATAGATACCTCCAAAGGTTGATTATTGAGAGACAACACTAAAAATATCTTAACTTCTTGGACTATGTGTCCCACTAGGTGTGCCAAAAAATATTGTCACTTGGATTTAAATATTTTTAGGAGATTCCTAATATATCCTCATCTAAGTGGCATAATAGAGACACCTATAAGCTTTTGGATAGCCTAAGGATGAGGTAAATCTCTAGATAGGGATAGCTCCCTTGATGTACCACTTTGGATTGATAATACACTTAAACTTTGGGGGTGAAAAGGGAGAGATAAAACTAAAATAAAACTATCCTAAGGTACATGATACACTAAATGTATTGATGACTTACAACCATCTACATGTTACACATGACATCAAGGGATAAACTTAACATACACTTTTCCAATATGTATTGTCTCACATCAATGTTATATTACGAGGTTATGGATGAATGTGAAAAGATAGGATGACTAGATAAGAGGCCTTGAATAAAACCAATAAAAATAATAACTCACTCAATCCTTGACATTTCCTAGAACACTTTACATACCCTACAAGAAGAACCTTTCCAACTATAAATAAGATGCAAGAATGAGACAACATGCTAAGGAATCCATAATATTCACTAATAAAGACTCAAAATTCAAGTAAAATTCACTAATAATAGTAATTAAGAGTTTAAAAATAGTAGTATTATTGATCAAATGGTATGAAAATTAGTAGGGATTTGCCATGCTTAGGTAGAGCATAAGTTACAATGGATAAAATGGCTAGTTCTTATATAAATTGATAGAAAGAGGAGAAGAGAGAAGTCCAAGGGTCACACAAAAAAATTTCAAGATGATAAAATAGGTTACTTGTGCATGAGAGGAGGATATGGGATGAACCATGCATGTTTAGGAAGTACAAATGTCAATCCAAGAAATAAACTTCGTGAAAAGTGGTATGAATCTCTTCATATTGGCTAAAAAAAAGTGCCTTCATGATTAGCCCTATTTTAACACCAAAAATATGATTAATGATATGTCTGATGATTTAGATGAAGGGTAAGGATTTAAAACATGCCTCTTAATGGATTGGTTTTAGACCTAGTCATCTAAAATCATCCCAAAATGAGTTAGCATCATCTATTGTCTAAACCCCTCCTCCTCATGCACCCTATACACTTAGCCTCAAAATTGGATTTATTTTCCAATAAAAATCCATGGGATGGATTTTATGACACCTTAAAATACCCTCCATGGACTTATAATCATCAACGACACCTTAAAATCACCTCACTTGAATATCTCCACCCTTTTTCCTTGTTTGTCCAATATGCCAATTTTGACTGGCTGAGATGAGAGCTCTGGTCTAGAAACTTAGGAGTTCTTATATAAAATGAAAATAAAATATTTATTTATTAAAAGTCCTATGATTTCCTCGAAATTTTATTTTATCTTTAGAATCTTCTTGTAACTTGTACAATACACAAAACTATCAAGAAAAGCCTAGTTAATACCCTTTTGTACAAGTCCATACAACCAAAAATCATGAGAAGTAGCTTTAGGGAGTCATTTATGATGTAAAATCATCATCCTAGTAAAAATGGACATTATATTATCTATCCCACTCAATTTATCTAAATTGGTCATTGGTAAAGGTTTGCTAGGGTTTTAGCTTATTTAACCTCTTAAGGTTCATTCATAAAGCTTTAATGTCCAAGTTGAAAAAAAATTACAAATTTTTTTAGTCAAATACCTTCATCAACATGCTTTAACTCCTTTTTCCTCCATGAATACCATCCAATAATATGTGAGCATTTGAAAACACCTTATTAAGCTTCTCCTTCACTTTCTTGCATGTCTAAGTGGGTTTTGAGCTCAAAAAATAGTTTTTTATGGCTTCCCCTAAAATTTTTAGGTTTTAATGTACCTATATTGACCTTATTAACATGTGAAAATAGGTTATAGCTCATATATAATGATATTAGTGTAATTGACCTCTTATTTGGGCACTAGTCCTAATCCTTGTCTAGTAAGCCTACTTGGATTCTTATGGTTTAGACCATCCAACTAAGTTTATGTTCATTTAAATATATCATACACCTTTTATATGAATCTAAAAAAATGTTTCAACAAGTTATAATTCTTGCCTAAGGCTATAGTTGAAAATTTCCTCTCATTTGTACTTTAGGCCTAAACATGCTTAGTAGGGTTGAATGCAAACTTAGCCATCTAGACCATATTACTTGGGTACCTAATTTTTTGAGGTTTTATACATTATTATAGGTGTCTTAAAACTTATTATACCTTCTTATAATGTTAAACCAGCTCCTTTATCACTCTTCATCCCCTTTTCCCCTAAAACCTACCATTTTTGTCCTCAAAGGAGTGTCCTCTACTTGAGATAAAATAAAGGACACTCCCCTATATTACCAAAAAAAATTGAATATTTTATGAGCCTCCTCATATAATTTAGGTTATATTCATAAATATTTATCTCGTGGTTGGGTCATATGACCTACTAACTACTCAAAAAACCAAACAGACTTCTGGAAGCAGACTGTGCATAATGCTTTTCTACCTTGATGACTGTGAGATGCATTAGAGAAAGGTTTTTATTATATATACTTGGTATGAATATGTAATCATATTTCCATGATCCTTTTCAATTCATTCCAATCACTTTTCATTTTCAACCCTTACTAAAACCTCTCATGGTCATGTGTTCTATCTGACTAGTCAATACTATATATCCTATGTTTCCTCTTCCAAATGTGGCTCCCATACATGGTTGTGTGTGGTTTGAAGCCTAGCCATGGTGATTTAAGAAATTATTAATATTGTTAATGACCACATAAAATCATGTCCACTCTAATTCAAGTTACATTCATGCCTTGATATGGTTTTAATTACTTGTTCAGACTCACTCTCCCACTCAATCACAACTGACTTTATTTTTGCTTTGGAGGGTGTCATATGAAGTAGAAATTACATATTTTTTACATTAAAACATTTAATTATCTTCCCTTATACTTTATAATACCATTTCTCAATGATTTAAACTATTTTACTCATGTTACCTACGCTAGATCTATTTCACTAAATTTTATCTATTTTAAGTCCAAAGAAAAATAAAAAGAAGGATGGGGATAAGTAATTAAAATTAACCCAAATTTGGTTTGCACACCATATACAGACATTGTGAGCACTTCTCTTCAGCTAGGGAGGACTACCTAAAAGTGAGAAAACACTACCACAAGATATTTGTTAGTAGATAAAAGAGTGGGCTACCAAGCTACATGCTTATTTTAGGAAGTGTGAAACTTACCTAGAGATGATAGTCCACTTTTGAGAGACAAAAGAATAATAAATAACTAAAAGAGAGTGAAAGAGAGATAATATTACCATGATTTAAAACATATACACAACAAAGAGTGATAGGGTGTAGGTGAGGTACTCTATTTGTGTTTTAGAAGCTATCTAGGTAGGTTTTGAAGAGACTAAGGAATTCATAGTCACTAACATTGGTAGGAGTGTGACCGATATCAGTTATACTACTGAGGTCAGTAGTGAGGTGACCGATGTCGATTAGCCTATCGAGGTCGATAGGGTAAATAATTGTCTAGGAGTTTGTAGAAGGCTTTCTTAGGTCTAGGAAATGGTTTAGATCAGGTCATAGAGGTTGGGAGAGTTACGAGAGGGAGATTATGGTTTGGTTAAGTATAGTTATAGGTTTGGTATGTAAAGTTAAGGGGAAACAAGCAAGGAAGCTTTGTAACTCCCTCATAGTGGTATAGTCAGAAGTGCATAAAATAATGTAGAGTAGATATGAAGAAATAGAAAAATAAATATTTAAATGACCTATAGTATCAGTGATGTACTTAGCAATGGTGGTCACTAAATGATAAGTGCCAATTTGATGGTCCCTATCACAGAGTTTAAACCTGAATGCCTAAATAGAGAGAACAAGTGGGTTTTGTTTGTCCTAAAGAGCTTAGTTACTAATTGTGATTAACTTATGCAAGGTGATTGTAAGCCTAGATGTCAAAAATATAATGCCAAGAGCTTGGATGAGAATAAGAATCAATTTTCTTAATTTTTGTTGACCTAAACTTCAGGTTGGAGTTTGGCTTATATTACCAATGTTGGTGATCCCACCAACATGGATCATGGGTTAAATGATATCAATGGCCCTAGAATAGGTAAACCTTTCTATTTTTGGACTATTTTCTATTTTATTTCATGCCAAGTGTGACACCCATTATAAAATGATAAAAATAAGAGGCTAAGAAGGATGTAGTTGATTAGGAATTTAGTTTGGAAGTGGGAATAAGTCTTGGGTAGTTAGGATGAGGGGATTAGGTCTTGAGGTCACTCATCAGGGTAGAATTAGTCATAGGGTGATGTGGCTAGGTAAGGTGGTAATAAGTGTTTTTAATTAAGTTATTTAAATATTTTAAATTAATTAAATGTGTGAGGGTTAAAAGTATGGGTTAACGAGATTAATTGTTATTATTAAAATGGGTTTAAGTGGGGTTTTGACATAAGGATTTATGCACATATGTGTGACATAATTTTGGTATCTAAACTTATCCCTCTTTTTCTTGTAATTTTTATTGACATTTTTCAAGACAAAAAATAGGATTTAGATGCCCCAAGTAGTGGATGATGTATCCCCCTCAAAGTGGGAATCAATGGAGGAGAAACTAGAATTGAGTACTAGTTTGATAAAAAGGTAATTGGGTGACTAGTGGAGAATTGAGTATTGCTTCATATGTGTAGTCCACAATTAGCTATAGTCGATATAGTCAAGAATAGGTAAAGTCAAGGAGGACTCAGATAGAAGTAACCAAAGCATAGCTTGTAAGTGACAGCTGATAGGTCAAATCAATCAAAGTTGTATCTCCAATAGTCAATGTGTCCCATGTATCCAAGGTAGGAAGTGCCCCTAGGAAAGACAAAAGGTTTGAAGTGATAGGATAGGCTTGGTTTCCATTCATAACACCCAAAATACATGCATATGAATAATAACCAACTATAGTCGAATAGCCTAAGTGATTAGGACAAGTAATGTAAGGGTGGTATAAAAGGGTTAATGAGTGAGAAAATATTTGTGATGTCCAAGTAAAGTCATTAAGGGTGAAGTTTTAAGTGATCTTAAATTTTATTTTGTCATGGTTGGGAGAGATATATGTGATCTCCAACTACCCTAATGTGTGGGTAAAGCTTAAAAAATTGGGGCTGGTTGGAAGGTAAAAACATTATAAAAATGGTGTTGATGTCAGTTATAGTTACAAATATCAGTAATATAAAGTGCCAACATTAGTAAACCTAACAATGTTGCTAATGTCAGTATGTGTAAACACTGATATCAATAGGTTAGGTCAAAAATGCCGACATCAATGACTGACCAAACCCAACAAAAGGGGGTTTGGTGGCTAACCAAACTCATTTAGAACATTGTGATTAGAGATAATAAATAGAGCTTGAGAGTGATTTGAGATGGCAGCTGAAGGAGGTTTATCAATGGGAGGTGCATGACCATAGGAGCTAATGGTGCAAGTCAGGAGATGATAGAGAGATGAGGTAAGCACCTACACTAGTTTGATTTAGTATTTGTAATTTTTAGGCTAAATGAGAGGTGTGTAGAAAATGTTAGTGGAGGGGTATAAAATAGGCTAGGGTAGTAGGATGAGTTAGGGGGATTTGTGGGTAGGTTTTTAGGGGAAATGTGTAAGGTTGGGTTTGGGTTGTTTGGCCTTAGTGCTGAACCAAGTGTTGACATCAACCAACATGATACTGAGGTTGGTAGTTTCTTGTTAATGTCAACCATTATGTAGATAGTTAAAGTAATAACATCAACATTAATGCTAACATCAGTGACTATAGAAAATTATCAAAATAGGAGAAAGGGTGAGTTATGGATCTCCAGTAGTAGTCAACTAGTATAATGGTCAAGCTAGCCTTAGAATACCCCTTGTCATCTAAGTGCTACCTATATAGCTTGGTTAAGGGCCTCAGGCCAATGTAGTTCTCCTAAAACCTAGGTAAAAGATCTAAAAAGGTATGTTTTAGGGAAAAAGGTATGATTTAGGGAAAAAGGTAAGTTGAGATAGTTGGAGAGGTCTAGGGCTTAGAAGATAGGTGATAGTGTGAAGAGTCAAGAATATAGGCAATGAGGCTTAGAGTTGGAATAGGTGTGTAGACCTAGGGTAGAGAGACAGAGAGGCAATGAATCCTAGGGTAAATAGAGATATAGGTAGTGAATCCAAGGGAGGTTAGTAAGGTGGGTATATGGATGAACTAACCTTAAAAGACTCCATATCGATTATGTGGTACCTACATAGATTGGTTTAGGGCCTCATACCAATGTAGTTCTCCTAGTGTGAAGGGAAAAATGTAGTGATAGAGTAGATTAAAAGGTATGTGACCTAAGTTGTTTTTATGTATGGATGTAGGTTAGGATGGAGCTTACAATATGATATCATCTGCTAAGGCTATTGACACACATGAGGAGGGATATCACTCTAGATGAGTGGGAGCATATAGTGGTCATGGGATGAAGAGGGCTATGATGGTAGTTTTGATTCATGTGGGATGTGTTTCTGATGATAGGTTTGATTGAGAGGTGGGATCATACCACCAACACCTTCCATCTATTAACTGGAGAGTTGACAATGATGTAAGAGGATGTATATAGGATTCTGAGGATACCACTCTAAAGTGAGAGATCTTTGCATGATCAAGTGAGGAGCATGAGATATACATGGTTTATTTATATGGAGATCATATTAGTGAGGTGATATAACATTTTACATGTTTTGCATATGAGCCATTGTTTATGGTTGATGAGGAGTAACATCATCTGAGCATCCTAATGATGATCAAGATCATAGTGTATGCATTACCAAATGTAGATGATGGGAGATTATTAATTACTTTAATAGGTATGCTTACATAGATGGTTGAGTAGTGGAATATTTTTTCCTAGGGTCTAGTATTTTTGGCACAATTATATAAAGAGCTATGGGGTTTGAGGTTACAATGATGATATAGTTTATGTGTTGATCATCTACTGCACTATTGGATGTATGAGCACATAGTGGTGACATGACCACCGGGATTACCTACCACTATCCTAGTTGGCTTTAAGGTTGGTTTTAGATGATGGAGAGATGGGATGGCACAGACCCAAGTGGATGATGTGGTGTGAGACATTGCCTACTATAGGTACATGATTAAGGGGTTAATCCCTGTAGATATTTTATGGAGACCGTATCTAACATACCTAGTTTTTAGAGGGTAGGTAGAGTAGCTTGTTGGGTTGAAAAGGTCACCAAGGGTCAAGGGGAGATGAGCTAGTGAGTTAGAGATGGTAATTATTCCATGGGTCAGGAGGTAGTTTGGGCTACTATAAGATATTATGCCTACCTTCCCTTGATATAGGAGGTATGATATAGAGGCACCCTTACCATTATGATAGGAGATATATGGGATAGATTATGAGGATCTACTAGTAGGGACAAGTTTTGGGGACCTAAGGTTTATAATAACTTATATAGCATGGTGGGTAGGGTTACATCTAGTGGTGGAGGTCAGGAGGCCACCACTAAATTTTTAGGGGTTAGTCAGAGAGAGGGATGCAATGCTACAAGCTTGAGATATAGTAGTGTAGGCTCAAGATGTAGTAGTGTAGGCTTGAGAGATAACCTAGGCATAGGTTTTAGACCTATAGGGGTAGGTGGTGACATTGTATGGTTAGATTAGGGCTCTACATGATCAGCGTGTAGCACTATAAGGCTAGGTGATCATTTTATAGGGTTAGGTGACTTTAGTGATAGTAGAGAGAGATAGTTTAAGAATAATGGGCCAGGCTACTCCTCCTCCACCACCATAAGGACCAATATAGGTTGGGCCATTATTAGGTGATATGGGTCCTCCATAGACTATATCTATGGCAAGATATTTAACTACCTTAGATGAGATTTCTTATTATGAGAGGGTAATTAGAGAGTTCCTATAGATATAGAGATATTTAGAGTTTAGAGAGTAAGAGAGGTCAATGTCATGTGTGATAGATTTTAGCTCACATTTACATAGATAAATGGAGAGTGTTGATGAGACTACTTCCTTTCAACCATGTAGAGATCCTTGAGGACCCTAAGTGGTAGTTTTTTTATTATATATGTTACATGTATATTGGCCTATGAGTGAAATATGTGAGATGTATATTTTGAGAGAGATTTATGATGTTATGATGACATAGATGATGAAATGTACTTTGATCACATATTATATATATGAGATGTTCATTTATTATCATGTGTTTATTTGAGATGCATTTCTTGTGATTATGATGATGATATGGATGATTTTTATGATATGCTATGTTAATTTGGATGTTAATGTTGATCATGTTAGTTGAATTAGACTAGCCTTTCCCATATATGTAATGGTATATGCATACATAGTTGGTTATTTTCATCTTAGCATTTTTTCATATTTGTGATGGTGTATGCTTAAAATGAATGGATTGGTTATGGTAATTTATTTTAACATTTTTCCATATTTGTGATGGTGTATGCATAAAATAAATAGATTGGTTATGTTAGTGTTGGTATGATATTATTTATTCATCTCAAATAGAGATATCAACATGTGATGTGGATGGGAAACTAAAGAGGCAAAATACTCATGCATTGGCAAAGACCATAATTTAGAACATAAATAAGCTCAAGAAAATGAGCCTCTTTCATGCCTTATATCTTTTATCCATTGTGTTTGTTAGAGAAGCATCATGTTTACCTCATGTTAAGTGAGCTTCATACTCCCTTGAAAGAGTATGAAGGGAAAAATGGTAAAATGAGTAAAAACGGTTTAGGTAGAATAACCTATCAAGTAGAAATGATATGTCCCTTTTGTGGGTGACCCAAGAGCTAATATAGGCATGTCCATAACATGAAGCTTTTTTTCTTTTTTTGTGTGTAGGCTGATCGATACATGAAGACTACATTGGGATTTTGTATAGGGTCAGGTCATGTAAAGCTATGAGGAGCCTTTGCATTTGTTTTTCTCTTTGAGAACAAATCTTAGCTTAGCCATATTTTAAGGGAGTGGTCTAAGTGTTTTTTTTAAATTTTAAATAACTTTCCTTTAAGGGATCAGTCTATTGACAAGAGTAAATGGGAGTTACATATTTGTCCTTCAAGGGAGCAATCTATGTTGAAAATCGTGACCTGAGATTTTATAACTTTTTCAAATATCCCATTTTTTTGCTTTTAGTCATGGACAAAAATATAGAGGCTTAGGAGTTTTCCACTGTGAGGATAAAACCATACCACTGTGTAAGTTATCTAAGTGTATAGGAGTAAGGGTGAAGAGGAATGGAAATGAATGTAATAGGGATGCTCAAAGGATGAGCTCAAGTTAAATATGAAGTAAAGCAACATTTTTTAATAAAATAATCGTCATAGGTGTAAGGCATTTAAAGGCTCAGGTTCTGGCCTTCCTTTGAGAGAAGACAAATGATAAGTTCCTGAGCCATGCTTGTGAGTTATGATATAAGGTCTAAGCCAATTAAAGCAAACTTACCCTATTTGTTTTCCTCCATGCTCATCACATGTTGATTTTATTTAAGATGAGATATACTATATAGAAATCTATCTCTTTGAGGTTTTTGCTATAAGCATGTTTGGTATGCTCTTGATAGATTTGGAGGTGATTGAGGGCTATGAGGTGGAATTCATCAAGAAATTCAAGTTGGGCCAAGCATTTTTGGTGAAAGTCATCATTATTAGTCATGTAGAGAAATGTGAAGAGAAAGAATCTAGACCTCAAGATGTAAAATAACCTCTATCTCATATACCAATGAAAAAGGTGTAGCACACATAGGGGTTTGAATGCTAGTCAGATAAACCATAAGATAAAAGGAATGTGTGTGTGTCAATCCTTGCTCATATCATTTTCTACCTTCATGAGGATTTTGGTCAAAGTTTGGTTAGAAGCTTATGCCTATCCATTAGCTTGGGGATAGTATGGTGATGAGAAGCTTAATTTGATTCCAAATGTATCACAAAGACCTTGAACAGTCTTAGTTTTGAAAGACTTGCCATTAGCTATTATAATCTTATGAGGTACACCAAAATGATAGATGATGTGATGGTTAATGAATTAAACAATTTTGTCAGCTTTAGTGGAGATGAGAAGGATGGCCTCGACCCACTTAGTGAAGTATTTAGTGGTAGTAATGATAGAAATATGATAGAGTAATGAATGATGGTTAATATTTTTGATTAGATTTAAGCCCCATTGGGAGAAAGGTCAAAAGTCCTTGCTGACTTGTAATGCATGACTGAGAATGTGAAGGAGGTTAGCATATTATTGACACTTGATACAATGTCAAACGTAATTAGCATAGTCATGATGAAGTGTGGGCCAATAATAGACAAGTCAAAGGATACATTTAGAAACTATGCGACCATTAAAATGGGCACCATAAATAAAATCATAGACTTTGTTAATGAAAAAGGGAGTCTCAGTATTAGTTAGGTATCTAAGGAGAAGACCATAAAAAATTCACTTATTGAGAAGTCCCCATAGTATAGTGTAATGAGTGGCATGTTTTATGAAGGCCCATTTCCCATTATTAGAAATATTAAGAGGGGTAATAGAGAAGGAAAGATAATCCATGATTTATTTGTACCATAAGTATTATGGCTTGGTTGTTACATTTTTGACAAAGAGGATGTTAGCTGAGACATAGGAGGGAAATGTTAAGCAATGCATGGTGACATAGACTATCAAAGAGGAGGATGAAGAGGGTATGTTTGAAGCAAGTGAAGCCATAATGTCAGCAAATTTGTTTATATATCAAGGAATAGTTTTCAAGAGATAAGATTCAAATGATCCCAAGAGTGTATCCACACGATGTTTATACCATTGTATAATTTCATTTTTACATAGGTAGGAACCATTAACTTGGTTAACCACTAGCTGAAAATCACCAAAAATGGTTATGGATTTGATACTGAAGAAGAGAGTTGTTTGAATTCATAGAATCAAAGCCTCATATTCATCCATATTGTTAATGAATTAAAAATCTAGTTTAAATGACAAAGGAATAGCCTCACCATTTAGAGGAATAAGAATGAACCCCACACCCCCACCATGTTGGCATTTAGATCCATCAAATAACATAATAATTTGATTTGAGATGTCATAAGTGGAAATAATTGCAATAGATTCATTAGGGAATTCAAGGTTTGAAGGTTGATTTTTAGGTAAAGGGGTAGCAACTAACTGGTTAGTGATTGTTTTTCCTTTAATAGATTTTTACTAAATGAACTCTTAGTCAAATTCAACAAGAATCGTGAGCCACTAAGTTATATGTTGGTTATGATATGGTTTGGAATGCATGTATTTGAGCAAATCAGTATGGGTGACCACATAGGTTTTGTGATGTAGGAGATAATGTAAAAGCTTAGAGGCAAAAAAGACCAATTAAAGGAAATTTTTTTTACTATGGGTATATAAAGTCTCATAATTAATAAGTGTGCAGCTTATGTAATAAATTGCCTACTTTTGATGTTGGTCATCTCTATTTGTAATCATAACACCTAGAGAATGGTCTATTGTGGAAATGTATAGGTAGAAAGGTTGATTTTCCTTATGTGGAATAAGAATTGACAGGGAAAGGAGATATTACTTAAGTGCATCAAAGGCTTTTTGGTAATAAATATTCCATTAGAAGGAGACATCCTTTTTAAGGAGATGGTGAAAGGGTTGGCAATGATCTAACAACTGGGAAATGAAGCATCGAATTGACTAAAGTTTCCCTTGTAGTCTACAGAGTTGTTTGATATTAGTAGGTGGAGGAATTTCTAGGATTGATCTAACCTTAGTAGGATTGACCTCAATACCATGGAGAGAAATGATAAAACCTAAGAGTTTATCAAAAAGAACACCAAAGACACATTTATTTGGGTTTAGTCAAACATTATATTAGAGGAGATGAATGAATATGGTTTTGAGAATTATCAAGTGTTCTTGATGAAGTTTAGACTTACCAAGTAAGTCATCCATGTAATCTTCCATAATTTTATGTAGGAGATCATGGAAAATGTAAGTCATGGCATGTTGGTAGGTTGCACCAGCATTTTTTAGGCCAAAAGG
Organism: Torreya grandis; assembly: GCA_037957365.1. Classification (NCBI taxonomy): domain Eukaryota; kingdom Viridiplantae; phylum Streptophyta; class Pinopsida; order Cupressales; family Taxaceae; genus Torreya; species Torreya grandis. Next base: position 932,609 of record JARHVA010001495.1, read on the forward strand.
CATGGCCCAATAATAGAAATTCCTCCATGGGGTAATAAAGGTTGTCTTGTGTTGATCCTCACGAGTGACTAGGATTTGATTATATCCAAAAAATCAATCCATAAGGAATAGTATCTCATAGTGACTGTTAGATCAATAAATTAGTTGATACTAGGCAATGGGAAGTAATCTTTTGGATATGTGAGGTTTAAATCATGATATTTAGTGCAAATATGGATTCCTCTGGTTACTTTTATGATAGGAAAAATATTGGAAATCCATTTTAGTTAATGAATGGGTTGGATAAAGTTAACAAAAAGGAGGCATTAGAGCTCTTCTTTGAGAAAGAGAGCAATATAAGGATGCATTTTGTGAAGCTTGTACTTAATGATTTTAGCATCTCAATTGGTGACAATGTTATGGATGTTGATAAAAGGGTCAATACTGGGCATGTCATTATAAGACCAAGCAAAGGATTTGCTATGGTCATTAAAAATTGTGGAATAATCATCTTACATAGAGGAATCTAAATATTGGCCAATCTTGAGGATGTGAGGGTTATCATGGGAGGACATGTTGATGTCAATGGTTAAATCATTTAACATAGCTTGTGTTTTAGATGGGAGTGATCATTGGATATAGGAATAATCCATACCCGTGTAGGTGAGAATTTTGTCATCATCTTGACATTAGATAGTGTTAATAATGGGAGAATATTCATCAATTATTTCAAGATGAATGAGAGGAAGGGACCTTGTTTCCTTACCCTGACGATAGGTGAGAGGCCCCAAATGGATGGAATTTATTGAAAAAAAATTAGGAGGTATAGATACCTCTATTTTGGTAGGTGATGGTGGAGAATAAAGTAGAGAAAGAGAGATTGTTTCTTTCACAATTGGTTCATGGGAGGTTTTAGTGAGTTTATTTGGTTCATCATATCCCACCCCATGCCTTTTTTGGCATTTTCAATGGTGTTGATAGTATGATAGTCAATAGGCATATGGACACCTTGTTCATAATGACCTAAACCAAATCTTTTCCAAGCACACCTATAGAGATAGGTGTGAGTGAATATAGGGTTACTCAGGAAAGAGAAGTCATAGGTAAATGGTTGTGGTGAAGAAGATGGATTATTGATAGCAAGAGCTTGATCAATTCCCCCATATGTGAAATTGGTTTGAAGGTTAAGGGGTCCATAAGGGATGACCATCACAATATGGGGATGATAATTTGGGTTCATGTGAATCCTTCCATACTCTTATGGAGTATAGAACATGTTAAGCATCAACAAATGATATTCAACAAGTGAAAAATAGTAAAAGGTCTCCTCCATAGGATCTTTGTTAGGAATTTATGTTGTCGATATCTATGTAATTGTCAGAGTGGATCTTGTGGAAGATTTAGAAGCATCATGTGAGGAAGAAGATGTTTTCAATTTGATGAAAATATCATTGGGACTATAGGTCATATTACATGTTTTAAATAGAGGTGGGTTAGTAGGTATAACATGTACTTGTCCATCATGTTCAAACTTGACATAACAATGCAAAGTTGAGGGTACACATGACATAACACATATCCAAGGTCATCCAAGTAGTATTTTATATTGGAACTCTCTTTCTACAACATATAAGAGATCAAGAATTGTGTGAGGACCTACATTAATATGTAAGATAATAGTTCCCACTGTAGTAGTTGTAGTATCATTAAAGGAATGGAGTATTGCATCAATTTGAGACATACAATTGTCAAAAAGGGCCAGCTATTTTTAGTCATGGGTGGAAATAATATTAATACTACCACCCCCATCGATCATAAATCTCTTGATATGAGTTTGATCAATATATGCGATACTAAAAAGGGTAGAATCCTAATTTTTAGGGTGTTGAAATGGAATTTTTGAATCACTAAAAGAAATCAAGGAGACAGAATTAAGGGAACCAACCAAAGATGTAAGAGGTTGGGGATCATTCGATTGTACCTCAATTGATTCCAAAGCACTAATCAAAGCTTGATAGTGTTGGGATGAGTTTTGGATTAACTCATATAAAGAAATTTTCATAGGAGTTTGGTGAAGCTATTTTACCATTGAGCTTTAGATAACATTTGAAGATGTTATTTTAGGAACACCCAAGATGGAAATATTAGGATTAGTAGGGGAAGTGTCTTTGGTGAAGGGATGGGTCCAAGGTGTAGTGACCTTTTCCTTAGCTTTATCTTTTTGGTTTTGTAACCATGTGGCCACATTAACTATGTTGATTTGAAAATTTGGTGAAGGACGTGGTAAGGGGGTTATGATGACATTTTTGGGTTTGAATTTAGGTGGAATAGTAGGATTCACTATAGATGCCAAAGGTGGAGTAATAGGAAGGTTAATGGTAGTGTCATTGAAGAGAGTGTTAACATTGAAGCATTGTTGAATAATCACTGTGAAGGCTTTACAATTCTTAGTATCATATCCAAGTGAACGATGATATAAACATAATTGTGTATCTTCAAACCAAGATGGATTCATTCCAAGAGGACTTTAAGGTCTAATGGGAGGAAGATTTATTATATAAGATTGTAATAACTGATGTAAGAAAAAGATTTGAGAGTCTATAAGTGGGCTCGCACTTGTTTTACTAATAAGAGTGGACACCTTCTTTTATTTTGGTGTTGGAAAGGTAGTTTTATGTGGTGCCTTGTTTGGTGACAGTAGATTTATGTGCTTTTATATCATTTTTATAATGTCAGATGTGAGAGGCCTACCAGATGGTAAAGGTAGGAGTGGAGGTATCTTAACCTTTTATTTGTCTTAGTTAGATGATATTCCAACTAAAGTAGAAGGGTGTGGCCCCAAAATGGATGGTAAATTTAAGGGTTGAAGAAGGGATCAGTGAGATCTAGGAGGCTTAACATTATTCTATATTTTAGGGAAAGAAACTCCAACTTGTGGTTAAGGAGTTAAATCTAATTTCATGTGTGGATGAATTAAATTAGAAATGGGGCATACACCTAAGGGCTTGATATGCTTTAATGTAACATATTCTTGCAAGGGTGAGGGTTCTAACGTAAACAATTGAAATTTAGGTGCTTTTGGTGAAGAAGTTATGGCTTTGTCAAAGACCTTGGGGTAAAGGGTAGTAAGGGGGTTGGTGGTAAAGGTTAACATTCATTATGTTGGATACAATTTTTTTAAATGATCCCAAAATCTCGCTTGGTATAGCTTTGTGGAGTCAAGAAATTGTAGACTTTCTTCCAAATGTGAGAAGGGTTTTGATGAAGATGGCATAGGCCTTACAGTTGTGTTTTTAGAAGGCTACAATGTTTGGGAAAGATGGAAATTATTGGTTTCTGCCACTTCAGGCCAAAGATGAGAAAAAAATGTAATGGGGTCCTCTTTGATAGAGATGAGAGAAGAGACTTTATCTACCATGGATGGAGGGGAGGTAGGTGAAGCAGGTTCCTCAAGAGGGTAAAGCATAGGTATTATGGCTCCATGAACATGTGGGTAAGGCATGGGTAAATTATGATCCTCCATAAGTAAAAGAAGGGGTAAGAGTGGTGAAATTGGAGTAGGCACAATAGGTCTCTCATCCATTATGGGATTAGATGATATGGACTCTTCTGGGTACAAAGGTGAAGTGGGTGGGGTACCACTCTCTATAGGTGGAGAAGAAGTAGGTGAAAAATGTCTCTCAAAAGGGTATAATGCAAGAATGATGTTCCCTTCAACATGTGGTTGAGGAATAGGTAGGGTTTGGACTCTAAATGGTAAGAGTATTGGTAATATGGGTGAAAATGAAATTGGCATTACAGGCTCCTTAGGTAGCAAAATGAGTACTAAAGGAGGATCTTCCTCTTGAGGGAGTGGAACAGGTGAAATAGGCTCTTCTACCTAAGGAGGAAGAATGGGAAAAATAGATGCCACTGATTATGGGGGATGAGTTGATGAAATAAATGTCTCCTATTGATGGGTAGGTTGAACTAAAGATAAAGTAAAGACCATATTAACCATATGGATATTATGATCACCTGAGTTAGTTGTGGACTAGACAATATTTTGATTTGGTGAATAGATAGTTAAAGGGTGTTTGAACAAATCCATACATTGATTAGGAGGTGCATTAGGATTATCCAAGATGAGATCACCTCTATCAAGCATATCTTGAACAATGTTCTTAAGTATCTTGCAATTATAAGAGTTATGGCCTTTAACTTGATGATAACTACAAAACTCATCTTCTTTGTATCAGGTTAGGATAAGATGTGAAGCATCAAAATGTATAAGAGTTTTAATCTGAGGAAGGGTTATGACACCTTGTTGCAATAGTTTCTCCAAGATAGATGTATATGATTCCCCAATGGGAGTGTATTATCTTTGTTCATACCATTATTACAATTGTTTGGTCAGATTTTAAGAATTCAAAGAATTTGATTGGTTTGTGGTTATGGAAGAGAATGACCACCATGTTGGTAGAGCCTTTAGCCTTTTGGTTAGAGGGAGAATTTTTAGAGGAGGAGTCATTTTACTTGGTATTGGGATTCTTACTACACAACTTTACTTTGCCTTCATTTATAGCATGAACCTCGAGTTTTTGTGACATTATAAAAGCTTCATCAAATGTGTAGAAAGTTTGTACCTAAAGTGTGGACAAGATGTTCTTAGCACATGCCCTTGAGAAAATCTCAATAAGCTTAGGTTGGGGTAAGGATGAGAGTTGATTGATCAAGCTTCTCTAATGAGAAAAATAGTCTACAATAGACTCATCATAAAATTGTTTGATAGAGTAAAGGTCTATTATAGAAACCTTCTTAGAAATATTAATATAGAAATGGTCTAGGAATATTTGTGCAAGTTTGGTAAACAAGAAAAGGGAGTGCTAAGGTATATATATATATACCAATCCAAGGCAACACCTAAAAGAGACATAGGGAAAGTATGAATTAGTAATGCATCATCATGTCATATTAAATAACAATCATGTCTAAATGATCATAAGTGCTATTGTGGGTCCTCTTTACTTTGGAAATGAGTAAATTTATGGAGTTCCCATTGACTTGGATAAGGATAATAGGCACAAATGGATGAATTGGTTCATTACATATCTTATCATAAGATAATAAATTCTTTGAACTAGAAATGGATGTCTCTAAATTAGACATCTTGTCCATTAGCATCTTAATGAGATCTGGAGGGGGATTAGTTTGGGGGATACCTTCTAAGTTATATGGAAGTTGATAGGAAGTAGAGTGAGCATATGACATAGCTTTTTGAGGTTGTGTTTGGGCAACATATGTATAATCAATCATAAGTTGAGGTGTCAAAAGAAAAGTGAGTTGTCCCATTGGGTTGGAGACTATGCCTTGGTTGGTTGTTATTACTAAAGGTTGGATTATTGGCATGGTTAGACTAGATGAAGGGTGAGTCATAACTTAGGTAATTATAGGCATGAGGGTGGATGAAATAGGTACCACTAAATTCTAGAATACGGTGTGACTTGGTTGAACTAGTTGTGGTTATGAAAGTAAGGAAGTCACACCAGGGTTTAGGTGGGATTAAGTAGTTGGAGATGCCACATTTTGAACATTGTTATAGTTGCATTACTCATCAAAGGGGTGGTTTGGGTATCCATGCAAAAAATAGTGGAGGTAACTAAAAATGAGGTTGTCTCCATTAAATAGGTTGATATGCCATAAATTAGGTTACCCAAATAATTATGGGCTTGACTCATAGGAAGGTAATGTTGAAGGGATGCCACATTATGTTCAATAAATTTAGCAAAATCTTGATCACCCTCATGCACAATGGGAATTTGGTTAGGTTTAGGAGTATGCTCTATATTTGAAGTATGCTCCATGATAGAATCAAAAGTGAGAGGGGAAGGTGGAAGTGGTTACCAACTTGCGTAATTGGCAAGAATTTTGGCTTGATCTCATGTTAATACCATGCAAGAAAAGGTTTAAGTAGTATTCCTACTCTATATTTGAAATATAATAAAGAAAAACCATGTTTGAGTATAAGTAAATGGATTATTTTAGCTTGCTATTTTGAGTAGATGAAATTACACAATCACTGACATCAGTAGGGGTGTGACCGATATCGGTAGTAATAGTTCACCGACATCAATGGAATAACTGATGTCAGTCAATAAAGTCTACCGATACTAATAAGGTTAATTGATGTCGATCACTATGAAATCTTGGGAGATAGAAAATCTGATGTAAGCAATCAAAGGTTGAAACTAGTTAAAATAGTGGATGTAGAAGGTCTGTGTAAGAAGGAATAACATTCAAAAAACCTAAGCTAATAGGTTATACAATCTAAGTTTTAGAAATAGTATTGATTTTTTGAATTAATAAAAAAGTGTCTTTACCAACTCAGAAATACAAAAGGCAATTGAAAAGCAAAAAAAGAACATTCAACCAACAACTATTAAGTCCTAGATATTTTTTTTAGTCTCATATTGGCTTATGCCTTAATCAGATAATGAGAAGATAATTTGGTTATTGAAGGTACTAGAAAGCAATCTAGAGCTAGTTTCAAATTAGTTTTGGTGTTCAAGAGGAAATCTGTGTTAGACCAAGTACGTGGCTTGTTATAGGGGCTTGATCTCTACACTTCATGAACTTGGAGCTGAGCTAGGATACTTAGCCAAAATATACCTTATGTCTAGAGATTATACTCCACTAAAGAATGGAGAGGGTTCTCCCCTTAGTGGTGAAATCCAAGTAGGATAGCCAGGTAGGGTGAGGAGATCCACCAGGTGATGAAATCCCAATGGGCCTTTTCTCAGGTGAGTTTAGATGCTTGTTTATGTGAACGTGATTTGGTTTTGTAACATACGTGTACTATGATTTATTCAAAATTCTTGTAATTAATTAGGTGAGTTAATATGCAACAAGCAAACTATGAAATATAGTAAGTTTTAAACCCAAATCCAAAAATTTTAGATTTGAATGAAAATTGAGAGAAAATAGGAATAGAGTATGAATTTGACTATCCTAATGTGTATGCAAGAGGAAGTAAAGAAGGGATTCTCTTTTTTGTAAAATAAAATGATAAATTCATTTTAGAGGCAAAGAGAAAAGAAAAAAAAAATTAGTTTAATGCCTTTTAAATAGAGAATAAGATATTGATTTTTTTATTTTTAAGAGAAAAGAGAAGGAGGAAGTGAAAGAAATGAAATTTTAAATATTATGCACCTATATGAATGTTTTGAAACTAGAAATGAACCCAAGGAAAATGCCAAGGGCCCACTCGGTGTGCCAGAAATGTTTCACTAAATTTGGTCTATTTATAGTCTAAAAGAAAACATAAAGAAGGATGGGGATAAGTGATTAGAATGAACCTAGATCTAGTTTGTACACCATATATAGACATTGTGAGCACTCCTCTTTGGCTGGGGAGGACTACCTACAAGTAAGAAAACACTACCAAAAGATGTTTGTTAGTAGATAAATGAGTGGGCTGCCAAGCTACACACTTATTCTAGGAAGTGTGAAACTTACCTAGAGATGACAGTCCACTTTTGTAAGACAAAATTACTAAAAAAGAGGTAAAGAGAGAGCGAAAGAGAGATAAGATTACTATTATCAATAACCTATACATAGTAGAGAGTGATAGGGTACAGGTGAGGTACTTTGTTTGTGTTTTAGAAGTTGTTTGGGTAGGTTTTGAAGAGGCTAGGGAATTCACAGTCATTGACATTAGTAGGAGTGTGATCGATATTGGCTATACTACTGAGGTTAGTAGTAAGGTGATTGATTTTGGTTAGGTTTTTGAGTTTGTTAGGGCCAATAATTATCTAGGAGCTTGCAAAAGCTTTCTTAGGTCTAGGAAATGTTTTGGATCAGGTCAGAGAGGTTGGGAGAGTTATGAGAGGGAGATTATGTCTTGGTTCAATCTAGTCAAAGGTTTGGTATGTCAAGTTAAGGGGAAACAATAAAGGAAGCTTTGTAACTCCCTCATAGTGGTACAGTCAAAAGTGTGTAAAGTAATGGAGAGTCGATATAAAGAAATAGTAGAATAAATATTTAAATGACCTATAGTATCAGTGGTGTACTTAGCTATGATGGTCGTTGAATGATAAGTGCTAAGTTAATGGTCCCTATCAGAGAGTTCAAACCTAGATACCTAAATAGAGAGAACAAGTGAGTGATGTTGGTCCTTAAGAGCTTAGTTGTTAATTGTGATTAACTTACGCAAGGTGATTGTAAGCTTGGATGTGGAAAATAAAATGCTGAGAGCCTAGATGAGAGTAAGAATCAATTTTATTAATTTCTATTGACCTAAACTTTAGGTGGGAGTTTGTCTTATATTGCCAATGTCGATGATCCCATTGACATCATCCATGGGTTGAATAACATCAACTACCCTAAAATAGGTAAACCTTTCTATCTTTGGCCTATTTTTTGTTGTTCATGCCAAGTGTGACACCCATTATAAAATGGTAAAAATAAGAGGTTAGGAAGGAGGTAGTTGATTAAGAATTTAGTTTGGAAGTAGGAATAAGTACTGGGTAGTTAGGATGAGGGGACCAAGTCTTGAGGTGACTCATCAGGGGAGAATTAGTCATAGGGTGAGGTGGCCAAGTAAGGTGGTAATAGGAGTTTTTAATTAACTTAATTAAGTATTTTAAATTAATTAAATGTGTGAGGGGTAAAAGTATGGGTTAGGTAAATTAATTATTATTATTAAAATCGGTTTAAGGGGGGTTTCAATATAGGGAGTTATGCATGTGTGTGTGATGTAATTTTGGTGTCTACAATATCATCACTTGGACAAGGCTTTTTGATCACTATTTCAGACTATAGACTATACTTTTTATTTTAAAAGTGCCTATAGGTGTGTGTATATAGATTAGTCTTAAGAAAAGGGTCTAAAAAAAATCATTGAGTCTCTTTGAATCATTTAGTACCTATTTGAATTCATACTCATGAAATGCAAGTATCCAAATATCAATCTATAGCATACTACCTATCATAGTCCCTTATAATGGTTGTAGGTGGAAATTATCTTCAACTAATCTTGGTCATAGTGTTTAGAAGCCATAATTTAATCCTTTAGGTCAAAAAATAAAAAATTATACTTGAATTCAACTTAGAAGGTATTAAAACACCACTTGGACACCATCTATTAGCCCACTGTCTACACACCCTATTATAGGTGGAGGTTAAGATTATTGTATAGATTGTAGGTCTGTGTAGGAAGCAAAACACAAAGTCTCATTCCTCCTAGTGATATTTTAGACCATATATGTCATTTGAACCATTTTTAATCATTCATACATGTGGTAAGGTCAATTTTTATATTTAGGTGAAGGTCACATTGTAACTCACAACTTTAGATAACACTGTCTATATTTAGTGCTTTTGAGGGTATCTTTAGGTCTCTCAACAAGCATCCTCCACTCATTATTTTTCCCTCCAAATTTTTAAGGATATTTTTATATGTGGGAGATACAAGAATAGACCATTATGATTCACAAATAACATTGGGATCTTTATCAAAATATGTCAACAAAACCTCTTAGACCTTTATTTTGTATTTTTAGGGAAAAGTTGCCTAAACTCAGTCATATCATGTTTTGAAGGTTTCTCTACGTTAATTGTTCCATTTTACACCTCAAAAAAGGTATTTTATGCTTCAATCATATGATAGGATTCAAGGGAAAGATTTATCATACCCAACTTCCCCATATTAAGACTTTCATAACTCTGTAAGCACCACCTATAGGTGAACATTATAATGTGTAGACAATAAGTATGAAGTTGTAATGGGAAATGATATCATGGATTGTCCTTATGAAAAATATCCATTATTTTCCATCGACTCGAAAAATATATCATGGTCTAAAATACTTGATGAAGTTTTCAATACCATGTTTCAATGCTTGAAAACTTCTTTAGGCACATATTAATGGTAGAATAAATGCAAAAGTTGTACATGACTACACATTCCCTCCTTTTATATAAAATGAAGAATTTACTCACCACTCAATGATATTAAATTATAAATAAAGACTTTAAAACCTTTAATACACCCTTGCAGACATGTTTATAGGCCCCATATATGCACTTCACCATAACGACAAGTAGGAGTGAGTAAGAAGTTGGATGAGTATAATAGTGGACTACAAGTATGTTCCAAGAATGATGTAGTGGGATCAAACGTAAATAAAGGTGATCAAGAGAACATTGTAAGCATGAAAATGGAACCATCACAATCCTTTGGAATCATTTATCAAGCATGAAAAACTAGGAAATGGTGGAAACCTGTCTGTCATCCCATATGATACCAACTTGCAAACATGAAGTGATTGGATCATAAAATATAATTTAAAAATGAATAAAATCATGAAAATAATTTTATTAGTATGTCAAAATCATTTAAAACCAACCTAAGTGACTAGTTTTTATGAACTTTCCCAAAATGGAGCAAAACCTATAGGGTGCATGAAACAATAGGAAAAAAAGTATAGTCAACTTCATGAGGATGGTTCATGAAAAATAGGACACTATTATTTAAAAAAAATTATATTTTAATTAAGGTATCTAAGTGTAATACAACCACCCAGAATAATTTGACTTGAAACCTCTTTAGCTATCCAACTGAGCAAAAATCTGAAGGTCACTTATGTATGTCTAAGAAAGAAAAGATGGAGTAGAATGATTTTGGGACAAAAATGAAATTTATATAAAAAATAATTTTTTTATGAGTGTGGGGAAGATGAAGTAATCTTACATGAACTTTTTTTAGGTGGCACACTTCCATGGGTCGTACAAGTGCCATTTAATTCTCCTTTCTAAAAAAAACTACATTTTCTTCTGATGAACCTACCACTTTTAAGTTATGTCAATTGATTAAGACCTCTTGGAACACATGGGATGTGAAATTATATTTTTTAACCTTCAAACTTCCCAATATATCTATATAACTCATTAAATGTAACTTTTTTGACCTCAAAATGACCCAAAATAACTAAAGGACTAAATTGACTAAGGACAAAGGCTAGTATAGAAATAAATGACATTAATTAACCTATAAAACACCTTGTGACATATGTATTGGACCCATAAAACATATAAAACTCAAATTTTTACCTAGGGGTGCCCCAATTTGACCTTAAAGTCAAATTTGGTCAATAGGTTCCTTATTAATCAAGTAATGAGGAAGGATGGTTTGTGTGTAGTCAGCTCAAGTTATGTTTTGGTGAATAAGTGATTAGAGTAGTTTGTAGCATAGAATATGTTTTTTATTTAGTTTTAAATATTGGTTTATCATGTGTGTTCTAAATTTGTTTATGTCTGGGAAATTTTTTCTAAACTATTTATATTTTGAAGATATTCTCTCGAAACCATGTACCAAAAATTCCATTTTAATGGTATTTGGGTTTACTTTGAAGAATCTACTATGGTTAATATCTAGTGTAAAACATATATAACTATAAATTTTTTCTAATTTTGTCCCAAATATGGAATTAAGATAATTGAAAAAAAGGAAAAAATAATAAAAATCAATTTCTAAAAAAATAACTTTTGAGTGATTCAGGCAACTCTAAAGTGGCTACGGATGTCCAACCGATAGTAGATAAAGTCCCTAAGTTTAATAAAATGCATATCCATAAGGCTTATGGATGATTATATATAATTTTCTTAAATTTTAAGTGAATTTTATCAAGTTAGGATTCATTATCCTAATGTTTGAAGCTATAGTAACTAGTCCTTGCAGATTTCATGAAGTGATATGTAATTATTTGCATGTATTTGGTCAATGAGAATATAATTTTTTTTCTATTAGATATTCCCTTATTTCTTAATTCAAATCAATTCATGTTATATTTTTTTCTCATCTAAATATTATGGGTTTGTAGACACATTTCTCTAGTTTCAATATACTCAAGAGTATTTTATAGCAAAGTAGTCATTTATTTTTACTTACACAACATGCCCTAATTTCTAAAGAATTAAAGAACCCATTTTTGGGCTTCTTTCTATACTCCTCATTACACTCATAGCTAGTCATTATCAACACTCTCAAGTTGATATAGTGTGATGTCTAAATTTGTGTGTTAAATCAAGCCTCATAAACACCTTTGTTGGATATACCATAGTTATGAGATAAAACTTCACATAAGACACTTCACATGAAAGTGGAGTCTTGACCTCCTAGTTTACCTTTGAAAATATATATTAATTAACTATATTAAGTTATTATATGGTTTATTTTGACTTGCATGTTGATTCAACCTCTAAATCCTACTTAATTGAGACAACCAAGCTCATGAGAGAAATGTTCCTATTTTACATTTGGTTAAAAAAAATATTATTGATGCCCTCTCAATCTTAGACAAATCCAAAAAAACTTATTTTATTCCTTAGTTATGTATATTTTAGGTGTTTAAAAAACCTTTAGTAGGTCTATAAAGTGAATCTTGAGCCCATCCCTTATCTACAGGGGAATAGTCTTATTGTCACCAAATATTACACCTAGAATTTGTTCCAAATTCTTCCACATTTGGGAAACATGGGAACATTTAAAGGTATGTTGGTGTAACTATATTTAAAATTATCTTATAAATTTAAGGGCTATCTCCTTGAATATATCATGTAATGCTTATCACTTAAACTACTACTTACTTATGGGGAAAAGAGTTAGAGAACACATACATTAAACAAATTCTAAAGGAGATGATGCACCAAAATGTTTTACACATGACCATCATATTTCTACCATGATGAAATAAGTCATAGAAACTTGTTTCTAAGTCTTAATGGGTTATAACATGAGCATTTCAATATAGAGTGAGATGTGAGTAGCAACACAAGGTAAATGAACTAGATGGTAGATTGCATAGTCCAAAGACAAATTTACACTTGAAAAATGATTTAAAAACTATAATAAGCTCTATGTAACCTATTATACTAGGATATCTTACTCAAACATGAAAGGATAAAGGAAGGAAGGATAAATACTTATCACTTCTCAACACCATATATCACTTGCAGACTTAAACAATTGTTTAAGACTCAGAAACAAACTTGCATTGATGTTCAAAGGTAAAATATGACATCAGTCTATTAGGGCTTTACCATACATGGTGTGGTATATTTATTAAGGCCAAAATGGTATCTACTTATATAATTTGAGAGACAAAAGTGGGAAAATATAAGTTCTTAGGGTAATTAAATGAGTTCAATCACATTTGAACCATAGTTACAACTACCTCTACCCATATGCTTCTTTGGAACTTCTTGATTGATTTGGGTCATCTCAAGTAGTATTAACAGTTCATTATTCCTTTATTCATGCTCCATATAGTTTCAATTATGGGGTTAAGTGGTTTCAAGCTAAGTTTTGGTGTCAATGTATTAAGAATAATTAGACTCATATGTTGGAAATTTGTCCTCATGCTAACTTCTCCAAACTGGTTTGTCATGGTGTACACAGTGGAGAGAATGTGCCCTTTTCATGTATTTGGCCCTATATTTGAAACCATTGAGGTATACATGTATTCCTTCATGTCATCCTTTGCAATTCTAGTTATTTTTCTAACTGGATCATGCTTGAATGTTTGCCAATGCTCATAGGTCCATTATAGATGGAAAACAAATCTTAGACTATTTGTTCTCATACAGTCATTACATCGATGAGGACCTATAGACCACATAACATCATTCATTTATTATAATAGGTCAAAATAGACCCATTATGTTACTTAAGGAACTAAGGATTCATATATGCATTGATTCTTTAAATAAAGTGAACATAGTCATAAAACAACACTATAACCCTAAAATATTTGAATTATATGTTCATATTAAGCTTTAATAGTGGTCCTTTATGTTCTTGATCACCTTGGATACATCACTATGTCCACTTAGTATCATTTTATCAAGGTCTAATGGTATATCGATTATCTCTAAAATCTTTCCCTAGTTTGACATTGGTCATGTGTTTGATCTCCAAGAAGTCCCCTAGCTTTTTGACCTTTAATTTCATTGGTCATCAATACCTAACTCAACATGTTGACATATTGACCCATATCACACCATTGATCCTACTCAGTATGAATGATCACGAGTTTTTTTATCTTGTCTTTGACTTGTCAACTTTATCTAGGCTTATGCCATGTGGTAGCCACACATTTGATTTTAAGAACAATTGTTAGTATGCCAGCCTCATGTACTTATGCCACATGTCAATCTCTTTACTTATTTGATTTTTTGACTTATCTCACACCATTGGATTAAGATGTATGATTCAATATCAAGCATTATATCTACTAAGACACAATTTTTAAAACCAATGGCTATTTCATGATATTAAAGTTGATGTCTATGGTCCCATCAAATGAAGTTCATGTGACCATCATTGATGTTCCTGAAAACATAAAATTTAAGCTCAAAAGGGTTGGGTTTTCTCAATATTTATTTTAAAATTCACATGAATATCTTACTCTGTTGGTTTAACTTTAAAGCTTCATATCTTGGGATAGGAATCTCTCACAAACTTGAAACTTTTAATATATGATTTAGGGATGAATAAATACCTGACACTATAATCCCTTAGCTTTTGGGGGCTTCTTGAGTCAAGATAAGAAAATTTCAAGCAAATTATTCCATTCTAGTTTTCATGTGACATTGATGATGGTATGGATTCACAAAGCTTTCTCATGAATAACTACTTAATCTTTGAAATATGAAATTAAATACTTGAGGCATAAGAAAACCTATTCCATGCTCTAACTACATTTATCACCATGAAGACCTACCACTTAATATATGACCCTAAAATGACCCCTAATATATTAAATGGCACAAGGATTGAACCACACCATGACTAAAATTAGTATGGAATATGAAATGACATCAAATGGCCAAAAACATACCCCATCAAATTATAAAACTCCCCTATACAAGATTATGATTATAGGGCGTTAATCCATTTTGGCCTAAGGTAAAAATGGCCAACATTCTTGGTGATTTTCCAGGGTGGTATGCTTGATATGCCATGACTAGTTGCCTAATCCTATCCATTTGGATATAGAGTCACATGTACAGTAGGTTTTACATAGAAATTACCTTAAATAACACACAAATTATAAGGAAAGACATAGAATAAGTAATACACATACAAGAAACTAAGAAAAACACACTTGTGCTTCAAAACACTTATGGAACCCACATACAAAAAGAAAGGAAACACACACTTAATATAAATAAACTAGCTCAAGAACTAACTAACCTAAGATGAACACTTATACCTAGATCAAAGGGGAAGTTTGAAACCTCTCTTCCTTTATGACATGACAGGTTGAATGATACATGTATCATTTTATCCTTGACATTGATGCCTTCATCTTATTTATGGTGTTTTCCAACTTCATTATAATGATGTTCAATGAGAATCAAGCATCTCTAAACATTATAGCTATGGAAATTCACTCTTATTCCATTTTAAAAACCCCAATTCTCTCGTATATCTCCTTAGCTATGACCTTTAATGGTGGTTAAACAAGACATACCATTTATTTCCATGCTACTCTCAATAAGGTTGGGCTTCTTCTTAGCTGCAAGTTCTTCAAGATCATCAAGGATATTCTCATAGTCCACCCAATCTTGTTTATTGTCCTCCATGGGAAACTCTTTCTCTACCTTCTCAAGTACTTAACCTTTAACTTGGAAAATATCTTCAAGCTCTTGAAAGAGCTTCATTTGCAATTGCCAATAATCTTTATACAAGTCTAATAATATGATAGTCCTCTTAGCCTTGCTTTTCTCCTAGATAGATTGTACTTGATGTTTAAAATCATCAATCCCTTCTTCTTCATGATTTGATACCTTTTTATATGGCTCAACTTTAGGTGGATATCTTAACTATTCTTGAGGTGAAATAACTTCCACCTTCCACTCACTTTCCATGACTACAATATCTTGGACATTAACATCATCAGATTGATTTATGATAGAAGATTCTTGATCAACAAGATGACTTTCATATTTATGATTGGTGGAATACTTATCAACATGATCATTAGTATCATTAACCACCTTTTCAACATGCTTATTACAAGAATTTTCCAAACTAGATGTAGACTCCTTAAAAGTGGGAGTAACTTCATGGAGCTAATAAAACTCATGACATACGAAATAAAATTTTTACCACACATCACTTTCATCCACCCTATGTGTGTCATATTCAATATCAATTTCATCTATCTTGGTCTCATGATACTCTATTAGGAATGCAACTTCTTGAAGAGTGACTTGAACTTCTTCCTTGATAGTACACTCCAATTAATGCTTTAGATGGTCATACATAACTTCATGATTAGACATGGAGTCTTCTTCAAATTCCTCTTTCTTCAAGTCTTTGTTACATTCATCATGGATAGTTGCAAAAGAGTTTTCAATATGTTTCTCTTTAATCAAGAAGGTAAGGTTTCCCTTTCATTCACCAAGGGGAGTCCCTTTGGTGATTTCTTCCTCATAGTCACTCAACCATCCTCTTGGTCAACCATGACTTATATTTACTCCTCTTCACTTGATTATCTCATGATGGTATCATGTGAAGGAACTAGAATATGAGATGTAGTGAAAGGTTTATGAATTGGAGATGGAGTGTGAGGGGTAGGAGAGGGGTTAAGAGTGGATTTTTGAAAGAGGAAAATAGTAGTAACCTCATATGGAAGTGATCTATAAATTTTCACTTATTTTTGTGTAAAAATATTTTACCTTGGATCCTTTAATCAAATTACTCAATTTCTTAAAACACTCAAGGAAATAAAACTAAATTTAACCTTTTAATACATATTTGTCTCAAACCCTGAAGTGCTTAATTTTTTTAATTAATATGTCACATTTGACTAATTATGAATTTAATAATTATTAATAAATAATATTAATTAACATTCAAATAAATATTGCAAAAACAAAATCAACTCACGACAAACATGTGATAACAGACTTCGACAATGCCTACATCTCTAGTTCACTTATATTATGAACCAATCCATTTCCTTGAAAAGTGAGTACATGGAAAACCCTACAAATTGTTGAATGGATACTCTAATATTGCATATGACTTTATAATAGACCTTTTTAAAGTCCCAAAACCCATAGACAGACCTTCCACCTTATTATCGTCAATGTAATATTACAATCCTATAGATTTCTACCAAAACTCTCAAAAATAAACTTAGAATATGTATTAAATATTATCATCATAGGTCTTTCAACATACCATTGAAATCATCTTAGAGCCTAGGATAATTCCCTAGTTTACACCAAGAAGTGAAAATCTCTCCAAGTCCCTCAAAACTTGATATTTTGCAAGCTAGTCTATTATGGCCTATACATAGTCTAATAATGATTCCATTTTAGGAATTAAAAAGTACATGAAATTATGTCATATATAAATAATAAACATAAAATTGTAACTATCTCAAAGTCTAGAAAAAATCTATAGTTTACTCTAAAGTCTGTAAATGCCTCCAAGCACCTCAAAACTAAGGAAACATGCAAACTATTCCTTATGCCTGCCTTATCTCCATGGAAATAAATTTCTTCAAATGCACATTTGTGCACTTTATATAGTGCTTCGAATTCATGGGTATAGTGGTAAAGCCTTATCTATTTTGGAGGATAGGTCATGGGTTTAATTCCCATGGCATAGGCTTTGGTTTTTATCTGTATCAAAATCCCACATTCATGGGGTAATAATTTATACAAGGCCTTTAATATCCTTATCTCAACGACAAAGTTAGTTCCTTAGGCCACGTACCACCTTTTTTTAAGCCCATTCACTAATGTTAGCATAGAAATTAGTGTTGGTGTGTCATGACCCAATCTTGTCATGGTGACTTGGCATTAATGTGAGGTTATTCAGATGCTTGAAATCTAGCAAAATTGAAAGGTATGTTGGATGTCTTGGATGTGGCACAAAAACTTCTTGGTGTCATGGCATGGTAATTAATTAATTACATAAAACTATAGTCAATAGGTGACCATAAAATTCAAGCATGGAATAATAAGTGGTGGCAAGCCATGTGGTGGCTTGAGGACCCACCATGTGGACATATTTTTTTATGCCATATACATATGCATATCAAAGAAAAAATATTGAAACCACACAATTTTTTCCACCTCATGCTATGTGCCACATGTCATTGCATTATTGGTTCATCTAGTGATTGCTTGACCACATCGTAATTTTTACCTATTGAGTAGGAACTTTGAGAAACCATATATTTTTACCACAACCTCAATTATATACAAAGGAGATATTATCTAAAATCTCAGAAGATGATCTACATAGTGGAACTATTTTTGAATCATTACATATTAGAAAATTTATATAGTTTGACTAGATTTAACCTGCTTTAACCATCTTGACTGGAAATTTGATTGGCTATACAAGGAGCATATGAGCTCCATTTTTTGCATTCTATATACCATTAGAAAGGTATTAATGGGCCCTACACAACTTTTTAGGTTTTGGTTTGATTTAGGACCTTTTCTAAATTATCATCCAGATCAAGAAGTGACTTATTATGATGATTAGAAAGACAAACATCTACATCAACATGAATCTCACCTTTATAATAGATTTATTTGAATTATTCAATAGTAGCATGTACATTTTTTATCTCTTTATCCTCCCACATACTCACTCTATCTATTGAATATTCAAGGCACTTATTTTAAAAGTGCTTTTGCTCCTTGATCTCCCATAAATTTACTTCTAGTTCTTCAAATGTCTCTAACTTCTAAATATAATCTGGGTAGTACCTCTCAACCATTCCATGAGATGATCAGGGGGCACATTAGACTCATCATCCCATGTTATCATTTCATCTTCATTAACTAGTAAATTTGGTATGGATGCAAATAAAGACTTGATATATGATGGAAAAAGTGAAGGAGGAGGAGGGTAATGATGGGGATCAAGATGAAATTCATTTTGTTGTATTTTAATCTATAAGAACCTATATCTCGACTTGTAATACATTTGTGTAAAATCCATGTAAACATCTAATTCTTCATGGAAAGACTCATAGGATTACTCTTAAGATTCATAAGCATCATGGTATGGTTGATAGGGCTCATATTGGGATTGATAGGGAGACATTTATTCATAGGTATCTTGGTATAATTTCTTATAGGATTGTATAATAACATGGTGTCTATATTGGGGGGGAGTGGAGGATTATAGGGGCACCATGACTCATAGGGTTGATAGCCATTTTGATAGGGTTGTTGGGGAGTATACTATGGTTCATAACAAGCCTAATAAGGAGGTCCATGGTTCGGATATTCACCATAGGAATTCATGTCAACCTCATGTATCAAAGGAAATTTAAAAAAACTGATCAAAACTTCAACTAAAGATACTTGGACTAATTACAACAAAAAATTACTATTTGGAGTTGCCATTGGTGATGAGTTTTTTCCTTAAAATTTTTTATTAGAGGATAAACACACCAAAAATCTTTCCACTATCTTGGACCTTGGTCCCACTAGGCATTCTATAACTATTGTCACCAAATATTTCACTGTAGAAGAAGTTATTCAAGCTTCTCCTAGATTTGGGCAACTTAAGAACATTTCTAGGTATGTGGGTGTACATATATTATAAATTATCCTCTATATTTAAAGGCTAACTCCCTAAATATATCATGCAATGCTTATCACATAAACTATTTCTTTCTTATGTGGAAAAAATTTAGATAATTCATAAATTGAACCTACTCTAAATGAGGTGATGCACCAAAATGTTTTCCATGTGACCATCATATTTATACCATGATGAAACAAGGTATACAAACTAGTCTAGTATACAAACTAGTCTCTAGTGTTAATGGGTTCTAACATGAGATTTTCAATATAGATGTGGTATGTGAGTAGTAGCACAAGGAAAATGAACCATATGGTATACTAAAAACTCCAAGGACAATTTTACACTTGAAAAAAAATTTACACACTAGACTAAACTCTATATGACGTATAAACTAGGAACTCTTACTAAAACATTAAAGGATAAATTAATGATATAGAATTATCACTTCTCATCACCATTCATCACTTTTATAGTTAGAAAATTGTTAAAGACTCAAAAATATACTTGAATTAATGTTCAAATGGAAAATATGGCATCAACCCAGTAGGGATTTGCCATACATGGTATGGTCTCTTTACAAAGGCAAAAATTATAACTATTTACATCATTTGAGAGAGAGAAATGAAAAAATATAAGTCCTTTGGGGATTCAAATGAGTTTAACCTCTTTTGAATCATATTTATAACTATCTCTACTAGTATGATTATTTGGAATTTCTTGATTGATCCAAGTCATTTCAAGTAGTTGTAACATTCATTATTCATTTCTTCATGCTTCATATGGTTGAAATGATACGATCAAGTGGTTTCAAGTTAAGAATCAACATAAATGTAGTTATAACAATTGGATCCATTTATTAAAAATTTATCCTGGTGCTAACTGATCCAAATTGGTTTATTGTGGTATGTATTATGGAGAGAAGGGGTCATTTTCATGTAGCTGGTCCTAGAAATGAAACTATTGGAGTCTACATGAATGATTTCATAGAATCCTTTGTAATTTTATCTCTTATTCAAACTAGATCATGTTATAACTTTCCCCCATGCTCATCGGTCTACTAAAGATGGAAAACCAATCTCAAACTATTAGTTTTCTTATAGTCATTATGTCGATGAGGACCTATAGACCACATATCTTCATTCATTGATTATAATAGGTCAAAATAAACCCATTATGATATTTTAAGAACTAAGGATTCATATATGAATGGAACCTTATTAAAATAAAGTGAACACAGTCATGAATTGATATTATAACCCTCAAATATTTGAACCAAAGGTCCATATTAATCTTTGATGGTGGTCTTTTATGTTCTTAATCACCAAGGTTACATCACTACATCCAATTCATGGTTTTTGATTGAGATATAATGCTAAATAAATTATACCTAAAATATTGTCTTGGTTTGACTTTGGCTATTTATTTGATCTCCAAGAAGTCCCCTAGCTTCTCAACCTTTAATTTCATTGATCATTGATACCTAACGCAGCTTGTTAACATATGGACCCATCTTGAACCATTGATCCTATTGTTATGAATGATTATGAGTTATTTATCTTTCCCTTAACTTTACAACTCTATCAAAGTTTATGCCACATGGCATCCCTACATTTGATTTTAGGATCCACTATCAATCTAATAGCCTCACATGCTTATACCATGTGTTAATCTCCCAAGTTTCTTGACTATTTGACTCATCATGCACCATTGGATCAAGATGTACGATTCAACCCAGACTATTAGATCTACTGGGACACACTATTTGAAAACTAACAACTATTTCACAAGCTTAAAACTAACATCCACACTCCCATTAAATTATGTTTACATTATCATCATTAACATTCATGTAAACATCAAATTTAAGCTCAAAAGGGTTGGTTTTTCTCAATATTTATTTTAAAATTCATGTATACACCCTAAATTGTTAAATAAACCACACATATCATGTATTTTCATATTCCTTTCATAGGAGACTCTGACTGGATAATATGAGTCTTATTCGCATCAAGCCATGTCTTTTTGTCTGACTTGCCTTGCTCTTATTTTATACACTAGACACCTCTTTTACCATTCCTAGTCATTCATAACATTCACAAATTAAACATTACTATCTTAGGTCACTCTTTCTAGGATTATTCCATCCCCCAATGTCCCAGACCCTCTGGACAATAGTGCCCAAATAGGACTACATCGTTGAAACCTAGGCTATCTAATTTTTAGCATTATCATCCAAGTGCAAATTTGATTCCAATCATTGTTTTATCCTATAAGATGATTCTTGCCACTTTTAATTTCTTAGTTTATAATTTTTATAGTGGTGTAAAAATGCAAATAAAACTTCCAAATTTAAAATAATAGGTCTCTTATATAAAGGACTACATAAGGCATTTAATATCTAGCACTTACTACTTTGGCACATTAGACATAATAAAAATTAATCATTAATATAGCTCATCTTCTTTGCATCACACATAGACTTGCATGATTGATCAAGGAAGGGCCTAAACAAAATTCATTCTTGCATCTATCATGTGTGTTTATTATGCATGTTCCCTAAGGGAGAAGTACATCGAATCTGAGACCCTATCTTGAGGGTTAATGGAGGCAACAATTAGAATAGTAGGGGTTCTTGATTGTGCAATCATTCTTCCCCTAACCTAGTTTTTCCCACTTTTGATTTTGATGTATTAATTTTTTACATGTGTGTAGATTAATATAGGTATTGAAGATTTAAATAGACCTATAGCGAGTTCTGGTGAATTCCAACCCCTAAAATTTGGTAAACAGGCTCACACTGACCTAATGAATAAAACCCAAAAAGGTTATATCCTTAGGATAATATTTATAAGAAGGAATATAGAACCAAAAACTAGGGTGTCTAATTTTTTACACTCCTATCCAATCATAAAATGAAACCTAGATTTAGATTCTTGATAGTGTCTCAATCTTGGTCTTTAAATTCTAGCCTCAAAATCTTTGTTTTAGTCCAAAACCAAATAAGTTTATTACTACTTCTCTTTCATAATTACCTATTAAAATCTATATTTACCTTATTAAATCTAGATTTATCCTATTATTATAGACCATTATTATTTAGGATCTAAACACTAGATTCCTAAAAATAACAAAAACATTTGGTGAACCCAACTTACTTTGAAAAATTTAAAAAACCCTATCTACACATAGGATTCTTCCTTCATTAGTTTTTTCAAAAATTTAATTTCCAAATTTTTTATTTTTTTATTAATTTTTGTGCATTTTTCCTATTCCAAATAATTTTTATAATTTAAAATTATGGCATAGTTTTAAAAAAATCTAAAACCCTAGCTCAAAACCCTAGATTTCAAAACTAGGTCATCACACTCCAAGCCTTTCCTCGTAACTTTTAGAAAACTATTGTAGAATATTTGAAAATTAATTACATTGTCAAAAATAAATTCAAAATTTCAAAATTAGTAGTTTCTTGTGCAAAAATTTAGTTTCTAAAATTCTAATTTTTGTATAATTTTTTGTAAATTTATCTTATTTCAAATAATTTTTAGAATTTTATATTATTGTATAGTTTTCAAAAATTATAAAACCCTAGCTTAAAACCCTATATTTCCAAACTAGATACTCAAACCCCAAGTTTCCCTCCCTTACAAATTTTAGAAATTAATTTTGAAATTATTAAAAAATTGTTTAGTGTGTCAAAAATAATTTCAAATTTTCAAAATTAGTAGTTTCTAGTGCAAAAATTTATTTTCTAAATTTCTAATTTTTGTATAATTTTTTGTGCATTTATCCTATTTCAAATATTTTTTATAATTTAAAATTATGGCATAATTTTGAAATATTCTAGAACCCTAGATTTTAAAACTAGGTCTTCCACCTTCAAACCATTCATCCTTGCAATTTTTAGAAATTAATTTCAATTTTTTTGTAAATTGTTTAAATTGTCACAAGTATTTTAAAATTTTACATGTTAGTAGTTATTATTGAATTTATTTACTTAATAGTACATTTTCATATTCTTTGTGGTGAAAGAAATAAAATCACCACTAAGGCACTTTTCCCCTCTCATACCATAGACAAATTTCTTAATTTTTTGAATAACTATAATAATGAGTGGACAAATTTACAACATTGCACATTTGCTAAAAATATGGAAACTAATTTTATTTACAATGAAGATAATTACTATTGTTGCAATAAGTAATATTATCATGTATGTGAAAGTGATAATGAATAAAAAGTAGATGTATCTTCTCCTCTAAAACCTATCTCTTTCATCCCTTATTCTAGATAAAATACTTCTGATAAATGGGAAAAATACTTCTCACGTCATTCTCTTATGCACAATGCACCAAATGAACAAATTAATCATGCACTTTCAAATGAACCTCTAATAGGTGATAATTTGCTTCCATGTGAACCTTCTCTCTCTCTCTCTCTCTCTCTCTCTCTCTCTCTCTCTCTCTCTCTCTCTCTCTCTCTCTCTCTCTCTCTCTCTCTCTCTCTCTCTCTCTCTCTCTCTCTCTCTCTCTCAATAAGTGTCATTATTTTTATGTTCAAAATAAAACAATATAAATTCAATAGACTCAAATTACCAATGCATATTTCAAATGATGCATCTCATGCACTCATGCACTCAACTCTACTTTATCTAAAGAATGATCAAATGATAAATCTCTTACTCTTAATTCTCATATTTCACATGAAAATAACCCGTCTTTCATCCATGGATAATATAGATTCACATGATATTTCAATGTCAAATAATAATTTATTGAATAGTCAAAAACAACTCAATCCTTTTATTACACCTCTCCCTAGAAATGATGGAAGTGATAATGAATATGATAGTGAGCATGCTAATGAATATGAAAATGAGAGTGATTATGAACAATATTACATGTATGATAATGATGATGATAATTATCCACATAGTGAAGAAGAATATGCATCCCATGTTTCTAACTCTTCTCTCACTTCTCTCAAACATACTACACTTTCACATGTTTCTACTTATATGAACGACTCTATTTCATATAATGCACATGTCAGTTCTAATAGCACATATTCTAATCAATTATAATGTGACACACTAAAAAATTTAAGATACCAATGAATCTATGAAACCACCCCTAATTATGGTAGAGCCCAATTCTCACCCTTCACCTAAAGAGAATGGTATCCCACATCCCTCTAGTAAAGTCCAAACTACTATTACTCCCAAGGTTAAAATGAGCACACCCCCTCTTTATGATCTAATTACTAAATGTATCATCCCAATGGTTAAAATTAACATTCAAGTTTAATGATTAAATGAACCACTTCAATATACTAATGTACCATCCTAGGAGATCATCTCTTTAATACACGAAGTTGGTGAACTAAAACACCAAGTACATCTCCATACCTTGGAAAACAAATCTTATAAGTCTTGGATGGATTCCAATGATCTACATTGTAACCCTATTCTAAAGACATTCATAAAAGCTTCATTACCTAAGCATTTCTAGATAACATCATTACCTCACTTTGATGAAACTAAACATCTATTCGTATACCTTCAAGACTTTTGGAAGGCTCTACCATCTCATGCAAGTCCGTTGATTCTACTTAAGTTATTCCAACTAACATTAGTAGGGGAAACACAAAATTGGTTCTTTCATCTACTCCCTATTCCTTCATTGCACACATATGATGGCTTAGAGGAAGCATTTCTCAAATATTACATCATAAACATGATCCCTTATGTTACATATGAGAAACTTGCCAAACTAAATCATAATTATTTAGAGCCAATTAGTGAGTATATCTTAAGATTCAAGGCTCACATGTTAAAATTGATATACAAACCATCAAATCTAGAGATTTAGTATATATTTATCAAAGGACTTCTCCAACCTCTCCTCAAGCATCTACTATATTAGATAGAGTCTTATTTCAGACATTTATGTTATCAATTTCTAGCTTTAGAAAATAAATTGGGATTGATTAAGGCAAATTTAGTTGACCGAATCACTCTTAATTTCACATCTTTAAATATAGCTCCTAGCACTCAACATCCACCATTTCCTAAATAAGATAGGGGACCAAAACTAGAAAATCAACTAGTTAAGAACAAAGAACCAATTTATAGAGCACAACCTATAGTATGTAATACAGAGAACAATAATAAAGCACCACTAAGTTTGATTCAGAGTAGGATAGCTTATCTGTCATTTTATCAACACTACTAGATAGGAGTTAATCACATTACCTTTTATTCATTAACAAGATCCACATATCTTACATAGATATCCCCATTAGCCTTTTCACGACTATCATTGTATTCATGGACACATAGATAATGTCTTTTTTGGACTCAAAGATTCTATTACTAGATGTATTGATAATAGTGTGATAGCATTCACATAGGGGGGTATAGATATCTCCTCCATTATGGAACCCTAGACCTCATTCTTCTATGACTGAGTCATCCTAGAACACTCCTTTATAGGAATCATCAGTCACTCATTATGAGTGCAATGCAAGATTTAGGACATAATCTCACATGAGATCTATTCTAACTATTTATAAGGTTTAAAAACTAGTAAAACTAAAATAACCTACATATAGTAACATAGTCCATGGAATACATAATGTAGTTCCATACACATATCTAGTAGAGTAAAAACACAATAACAGAGTCCCACTCATGAGAAACATTCACTAAGGGTAGACTTTAAAGGTCCTATCTCATGTAGCAACCCACTACAATTAAGATTAGATAAACCCCCATCATATGTTATAATTATATATTGATCTATTATTCAATCATATGCATCATAATAAAGGCCATAGGGTATTATTTGACATAGCAATCCACTATGGTTGTGAATAGATGAGCCTCCTCACAGCATCCAATTTTAGATACATGACCAATTAGGCTAAATTTTGTATAATCTCCACACATAGTAATGATTAGCATACAATAGATAGTATCAGATACATAACACATTCCTATATAACATGATCAATATGGAAACTTGTTTAGTTAGCTGATAGGGTGTAGATAGTGACACAACACATAATAATACAATTTATAGTCATACATGTTTAAATTCAAAAGCTTCACTTAGTAGGGTAATGATGGAGCCAAAGGTATAGCTACCCTTTATATTCTTAAGCCACTCTCAGTGAAGTAATACACACATAGTGCTATCTTACATCCCCCTACTAATAAATAACATTCCTAATTCCCAATATCTATCATATACAAATACCACCTATTAAAATCTAGACCTTACCAACTTAATATATCAAAATTCTTTACCAATATAAAACCCAATAAACTAATTTGAACAAGTTACCAATCTAAAACAAGCCTATAAAAATCTAGATCTTACCAAATCCTATTTTACCACTATTAAACCCAATCAACTTATATAAATAATTTCCAAATATTAGACCCAACTTAGTTTATCCAAATAGTTTATAAATTAAAAAAATCAATAAATTTTTGCTTGCATATAATCATAAATCAAACCTAAACATCACCTCCAAACATATCAAAACAACTAAACAACATATCTCATGTACTATTTTACCAAGCACATGCAAGTTCAAAATCAATACCAGATCAACTATTTATAAATCAACCATCTATAGTCAATATATCAATATATTCTAGAATCCATAACATGTATACGTGTAAACCCAAAATGAATCCAACATATATATATCCAAGTTTTCAAAATCACATACACTATGCCAAATACAATCAATCATGAATGGACATCATATCCTCACTCTCAGTCTCACTCTCTCCTCCAGTACTAGTCTCAATATTTTTTATCACTTGATGACCTTGTAATTCCTTGAGCTCTTGAGTACCTTTTGCACTAACTATCTCAGTCCAATAGCTGACCATGCTCCTCATGCAAGTTTGTATATCATCAGTTAAGATCTATATAGTCATCCACAATCTTCATGCTCACCTTGCCATAATCAAGTGGAGGCATCATATGCCTATCTAACTCAGCTCTAATCTCATCTCTCTCTTATTTCCCTAACATATGTAACTATAGCTATATCATCCCTATCAAACAAATAAGCATAAATACCAGTCGTCACCATCATTCACTCTATCAAACCCTCCTCCACCACATCATCAGGAACATGCCATGTGAGCTTTTAGAGTGTCAACTCAATGATGGTCTCTCATAACTCATCATCTCCCCTCCCCACCCTTGTAGGTGCATAATCTTATGCACCTCCCACCCTACCTACACACACAAGAAGTACAACACTACATTATATATAGACTTTCAAATCCAAACTAGTATAGCACAAACCTAAGTGCAATTCAAATATAATTAGTAATTACCTCTCATCATCTAGATCACCTCAAGATCCTCATATATAATAACATCCACTCCATCAGTAGGATATAATAGAGCCCATTGGTACCCAACCCACCATGTAGTATATGCCTCAATACATCCCATGTTATCTAGATTAGGAATATCTATAGATGTATGTCATACATCCAAGGGTAACGATAACAACTTAGCCCTGGTAGGTCTCACACAATCCCTTGCTCTCATTGGTGCATGTGCACTTCTCAACCATACCCATGATACAAGAGGGACATCCTATCAAAATCTAAACTACTTAGTCATGCACTCATACTAAAAGTTCTCATATACTCCAACCCAATAATCATGTAACTAACAACTGACCCTCATGTATTGAATCTACTCTCCATCCTTAGACCATCTAAGGAATCCTCTATAGGGCCTCCATATGATATCTCGAGCTACTAATCTATCATCCTCCTATAGTGATCTATCCTAGCATATCAGATATACAAATCACTCATCCATCACTACCCATATGGTTATGGAGGTGCTCAAGTCTCCTTTAGCAATACAATTGGTTACACAACTACTATGTGCTCATAAGCCCAACAATGTAATAAAGTAGCTACATCCACACTACTATTAAATGCCTACTATATAAATCTTTATATAAATGGGCAAACATAATCCTACCATATGAGAATAAATTACCATATACCTTGATACTATGAACCACCCTATCCATCATGTAAGTAATAAATAGTATGCCACCATCCACTACAATAAATGAATCTAACAATATGGCCAACCACTTTCATAGGCATGGAATATTTGACTACATAATAACCAATAATAATACATTGCTATCACTAACTCTCTAATGTGTACCTAAAGGCACAACATTAAAATACAAGGATGAATGATCAATGGAATCAACACCCATATCATCCTACAATTTCACCCATCACCCACTAACCAACAAATATAAAATCCGATACACATCCTCCAGGGTCACAGTGATCTCCCCCATAGGAAGCTAGAATATAAAAGTGTCTTCATTCTATCTCTCACATAAGTTGGTGGTCAAATACCTATCCCATTACACCATACCAAGATCACATATATGACCCAATCTTGCTCTATCTATCATAGTTCTCTCATTAGTCGATAAGGGTAAAATCCTCAATATCTCCATCACGTAGCCTCTATAGAACTCTATCATCTACAGCTCACCTTGAAAACACTAGAAAATAGACTATATGTCATAAAACCATGGTAGGAGAAATATCTAAGAAGCAAAAAAGCATGAATAACTCAAAAATTGAAAAAATCATCCATAGTATACAATATTTCTATAGATGGACACTAGCATTGGACTATAATGCTAGAACTTGGATAACAACACTACATCCTAGATACCAATGCTAACTCTAGGACAAGAGTGTTGAACTAGTAAAATCTTTCCTAGACTACTTAAAACAACTCAAAAATATCCAAAATAGGCTTCTAAATAGGAAAGAATCAAGTGTTTAGATTACTCACTAGGCTAATCTCTCTACTGACCTAAGTCTAGGTTACCGATTGCTCAAAATGAGTTGCGAAAGGTGCTCATCTCCTAGGCATTTTTCACTCTAGAGATCCAATATCTCATAATAGTCACAGGACAAATGAACCCAAAGTCAATCAAAATTCCTATATCAATTAACTTTTCTATTTAAAATCAAAATACCATTTTTCCTATAACTTAAACCTCATAGTTCCATTTTACAAATTGTTTGGTTCAACAAAATCATGACGATAATACCCTCAACATCACACAACCTTTTCCCTCTCACTATGTCATTTGCCTACTATAACATACACACATACCTATACCTCTTTTTTACCCCAACATACAAATTGGTACCTATTAATCAAAACTTGTATTCAAAACATTCAAACAAGCCAACCTATTCAATTAATCAACCTTTCACTCCATTCAATCTATTACTACCTCATTTTGCTACCATGACATGAACATTTCTACATCTCTACTATACCTAGATATAAGCCTTGATCCTAACCAATCAAAGACACCTTTCAATCCTAGTAATTCAAATCTTACCAATCAAATAAATAAACTATCAATCTATTCAATACATACCAACCTAGTTCTTAATCATATACCACTAGTCTTCACTTTTGGCTCAAACTCTTCTATCACAAATCTTTTCCCTCTACCTAAAAGGGGGAAATCAGTCCTACTACCTCTAAAAATTATGTAGTATACCTATCCACTCCTATAGATAGGTAAACCATGGTTATTTCACATTTATAATCTTGATTATCAATAATACTCAACTCAGATTGGTTAAAATTATATAGTGATTCAGATTACATGGGTCACTAAACATCACTTGGACATCCAAAGGGATACACTGTTAGTTTATAGATACATAAAATATTTAGATATAATGGTTTAGATTATATGGACTCATAGTGCCTTTGATACAGACTCAGATACCAAATTTGGTGGTATGTACATTACTACACATCTCATACATACAACTTCATTCAACATGACATAGTTACATAAGTAGATAGAAGATTATAGGAATAAAATAGATCACACTATTTTGATATCCAATTTTTCACATGTTACATGGTACAATATATCATGGCACATGTGGTTATATAGATTTTTATACTATCTTAATGCATCACTCACATACTAGATTTACGGGCATGACATAGATGATCATAGTCTTTAAAATCTATGATTATATAGATTGGAATGGCAAGATAGGCCATTTTCTTCTTACACATTTACTAGAATTTTCAAATTACACCCAAGCATACCCACGTTGTCACCAAGTTGGACCATATGATCATCTTTAGTGGTTGATCCATAGCATTACTCAGACCTAGGAGTTTGTGGAGGATAGAGGGTAGACATTGGTTTTAGAACTCCAAGAATTTCTCATTTTTTAATTAGATTTAGTATAAGGGGCATCTATTATAGGGATTTCTTCTTTCTCTAGGCATTATTTAGATTTAGTACAAGGGTCATTTATCATAGGGATTCTTTATTTCTCTAGGCATTATTCAGATTTAGTATAGGGGACATCTATTACAAGGATTCCTTTCTCCATGCACTATTTAGATTCAGTACAGAGGTTATCTATTACATGGATTCCTTCTTTATCCAAGCACTATTTATTTCTCCTTCCACTTCCCTGGTGTAGGAAGTTGGATCATTTTTAAGTACACTTATCCCCATATAGGTAAGTTTAGGTATGCATCTTCTTTATTTCCTTTACTCTAGTACTTCATTTCATTACATCACTAGATTAAAAGGGGGGCAAATGTATACACCATAAATTGGTCAAACAACCACACATCATGTCTTTTCATAGTCCTTTCACAAGAGACTCCAACTAGAAAATATGAGTCTTATTTGTATCTAGCCATGTCTTTTTGTATAACTTGCCTTGTTCTTATTTTATACCCTAGACACCTCTTTAACCATTCCCAATCAGTTGTAACCTTCCAGACTTAATCCTTACTATCCCAAGTCACTCTTTCTAGACTTATTCCATGCCCCAAAGTCCTAAACCCTCTGGACAACAACACACAAATAGGACTACAGCACTGAAACCTAGGGTGTCTAGTTTCTAACATTACTGTCCAAATGTAAATTTGATTCTAAGGGTTAGTTTCCCCTATAAGATGAGTCTTACCCCTTTTCTTTTCTTTGTTCATAAATTTTTTAATGTTAGCCAAATGTGAATAAAACTTATAAATTTTAAATAACAAGTCTCCTATATAAAGGACTACACAAGGCATTTAATATGTAACACTTACTAATTTAACACATTAGACATAATAAAAATAAGTCAATAGTATATCTCAACTTATTTGCATCACACATATACTTGCATTCTTGATCAAGGAAGGGCCTCGAAAAAATTCATTCTTATATATATCATGTGCATTGATTATGTGCATTCCTTAAGGGATAACTACATTGGATTTGAGACACTGGCTTGAGGATTAATGTAGGAAACAATTAGAATATTAGGGGTTCTTGATTATGCAATCATTCTTCCCCTAACCCATTTTTCCCCCTTTTCCTTTTGATGTATTCATAGTTTACATGTGTAGATGAATACAGGTATTGAATATTGAAATATACCTTAGTTAACTTTGATGACTTTTAACCCCTAAAATTTCATACACAAGATCACATTGACTAAGTGAACAAAACCTAGAAAGCTTAGATTCTTAGGACAATAGTGTTGAGAAGGACTATAGTGCTAGACACTAGGGTGTCTTATTTCTAGTGCTCTTTCCCAATCATAAAATGAAACCTAGATTTAGATTCTTGATAGTGTCTCAGTCCTACTCTTTGAAATCTAGCCTCAGAGTCCATTATTTTAGTCTAAAATTAGATAATTTTATTTCTATTTATCTTACATAATTACCTATTAAAAAAATTATTATTAAATATAGATTTTTCCTATTATTACAAACCCTTATTATTTAAGATCTGAACACTAGATTCCCAAAAATAATAAAAATAGTTCACGTGAACATCTTACTCAACTAGTTCAACTTTGAAGCTTCATATCTTGAGCTAGGAAGCTCGAGCAGACTTGAAAATTTTAAGATATGATCTAGGCATGTAGAATTACCTAGTGATAGAATCCATTGACTCACTAGGGCTTCTTATGTAAAGACAAAAAATAATCAAGAAATTTATTCCATTTTGGTTTGCATGTGACATCTTGATGAAGGTCTAGCTTCACAAAGCTTGCTCCTAAACTACTACTTGATCTTTGAAAGCTCAGATGAATTCCTTGAGGCATAAGAGATCATATTCTATGCTCTAAATACATTGACCACCATGAAGACCTACCAATTCCATATATGACCTTAAAATCACCCCTAAGATATCAAATGGCACAAGGATTGAACCTGACCATGACCAAAACTAGGATGGTATATGAAATGGCATCAAATGATCAGTAATATACCCCATCACATTATAAAAATTCCCTTTACAAGATTCTAATTATAGGGGACTGGCCCATTTTTGCTAAAGGTAAAAATGGTGAATAGGTCCCTAACTAGGTTAGTGACCCTATTCCCCCAACCATTCAATGTTAATCAAGGCCCAACCCTTGATTGGGTCATCAAGACTTAGGTACCAGCTTCATAATTAAACTGAATATATTTATCAATAAAATACTATTGAGTTATTTATTTGTAATATATGCATGTAAATGATGATTTTAAGTCTTCTTATTTTTAGCATGTGTTCCTTAGACTCTTATATCATCTCCATTGGTGGTTTTTCATGGGTGCATTTGATCATAAGAATAAAATTTGTCTTCATTATTTTAGGCTTTTATTTCCTTTTCCCTCTATTTTGCACTTTTTAAATATCTTTGTTATTTAAGATTAGTATAGGCTTTGAATGAATCTATTGTTATAATTTTATATTGATTGTAATTTCTTTTCCATTATCATAAATTCATTTTTAAATGTATATATAATGGACTAAATAAACATTTAAATCAGTCACACTATCATTTTACTAAAACCTATAAATTCTAATTTTAATCATATGATAACATCCGATAATGCATAGTTCTATTGTTTCTTTAAATGTAACAAAACTTCGTGTGATAAAAATAACTAAACTCATATTCCTTATAAATCTAAAAGATGGAATCAATGTAAAATCCAATCTAGAATCTTCCAAACCAACAAAGGCCACTTGAATTAGAATAATTTTGCATCTACTAGCTAGATCACCTAGCACGTCATGACCCAAAAATAATAGAACTTGGGGAGACCCTACATGCCTCCTTTAAGGAGAGGATGGAAAAGTGATCAATTCACTTAAGTTGGTGTGTTGAACAACCTATCAATAAACTAGTGCTAAAAAGAGGGATATGAGTGGAATATTTTAACATATAAACTATTTTGGGTCTTTTGGCTCCTCTTTTACACTTTCCCCATTGGATTGCGCGATTAAAATACATATCAATAGATTAACAATAGAAGGGATTGATTTGGAATAGTTGATATTTATCATTATCTCTAGTCCCACAAACATAATTTGCACTTTACCCACCGTATTGCGTGCTTGAAACACATATCAATAGATTGGCATTAGGAGAGCCTAAGATAAAATCAAATCAACAATTTTAAACTTGAACTCTTATATGTGTTTACCATAATGATATTCCAAATACTAAGACTATAAAACTAAAATTTTAAACCCACCAATGTATTTTTATTGGCTTAGTGGAGGTGGTTACACTAGAGGTGGTTGCACTGTGAACATTCTATAGAATGTCCATGACTTGCCTAATAATCCAAACAGAGTTTATCAAAAATAAACACATGGTGTGATTCAAACTACTGAAGAACACATTCAGGCATTCAAAGATTCATATTGTAAACTCAAATCCTATATGAATAAATCACATGTCACCTTTTTTCTTACTCTTTGGATGAAGTTTTATTATGGTCGGTACCTCAACTTATCAAATAGGTGTATCACCTTATGGGACACTTGAAAATATTTATTTTAACCATTTTAGCATTCCCATCGACCCTCCTACCTTGTACTATCAATTTTATTCATATCATAGGGAGATTAGAGAACTAATGAGAACATTTAACAATATCTTTCATCAGTTATACAATAGGTTAAAATACTCATTACTATAAATAGATATAGTCTCTATCAAAATATATATCAAAACATTAGATCCATGACTACAATGATTATCCAAAGGACTCCATCCACTCTCACATTATTGGCATTGACTTACTAATAATCCTTCACCATTGAACAACAATAAATGTCATATGGTTATGGTGTTGACCTATTTTATTCATTAGGATAGTTAGGTGTTTACCCCAAAATATTTTAAATTAATTTCCAAAATTTTAGCCTATGGACCAATTTACATTTTATATTTAATCATTGATTCATAATTATAATCAGCTAAACCTCATTGGGACCAAATAGGACCTTGCTAGTATATTTGGCACATGTAATTATGATTATTATAAATTTAATTAATAGTTTGTTATACCTTATTTTAGTGATCACACATCTTTTAGTTTTATTTTTAGTCAATTTTCATTCATTTCAAGAGACTCCCAAGAAGAAATTCATGGGTTGACCTATAAGACCATGCTCCTAAGTTCACACTTTGGGTCTATTTTATGATTTTTGGAGTTCACAAGAGAAACATACAAGTAATAAATGTTGTTTGAATGCAATATTATAATATTCATATTTTATCAATGTAATACAATACTTTGAAAATATAATTCATTTAAGCATGTGATGTAACAACTTCACTAGGGGTTTTCACAAAGTTCTTCAATAGCTTATAACTTGTTCATAATATTTACAACTTCTAGGCTCTTTTATTGTATGTCATAAATACAAAAAAAAACATATTCATTTAAATTATTTTTTATATACTTCTTGTAGGTACCTTAATCTTATTAAACTTAAATAATGGGTTATCACACTTTCATTTGCCTCATTTTCACTAGAGATAGAATTCTACATTTTAGGCCTTACTCATTTAGGTATGTCACACTCTCTCAATGTCTACTTGATTTAAACCTTATGCATCTTATGATTTAGTAGATTTATTTCAATCATTTTGGTGGTTTCTAATAATACACATGTACCTAAATATCTATTTCTTATAGGTTTTTATCAAGAAATAAGACACAATCTTTATACATTATTTTTTGGCCTTATTTCAAGTCTATATCCTATATTTTTATACTTTAATGAATCTATTAATACTTCAATAATTATTTAAATAACTTAATATACTCAAGTGAAAATTATGCATAACAAGACACAAGTTTCTTATCCTTTTACAACTTTGATTTTTAATGAAATTTTAAGACCTGGTCTCTTTAGCCCCTTTTTAGGCTTATTTAGGTTTATAGGTGCTCAGTGATTAATATATTTACATATAAATATATTAAAGGATTAAAAGAAATTTAATCATATATAAAAAACCTATAATCACTTACCTACAAAAATATATGTGTTTGAGTGAATCATTTGAGAATTATTAAAGATTTAGTGAACTTGAACCTTTTTTAATGATTATCTTTAGATCTACAAATAAGGAAACTCTAATGTATCTAATTGTGGAACTCTTCAACCTATTAAACCTATTACATATCTTAAAATTCCTTAAATAACACCTACCTCTTGACTTTCATGGTATTTGGATCATTTATCTAAAAAATATGGTGGATTTATGGATTAAAACCTTGATCTAAGGTTTTATGCACATTAAAAGATGTTTTAGATTCATTAAATATCATTAAAAATATTTATTTTTATTTGTATAGGATTAAAAATGAGTTTTATAGGTGTGCAGACTAATAATCATCCTCTTTCAACCCTAAAAAACTAAAAATTTGACCTTTTCTTATTGATTTTCTTGTCTCCTCCTCTGATGATTGTAAGCCTATCAATTTATTTACAGAATTCCAATATTATTTCCTTATTATTTAATGTATAAAAAATCTATTTAACAACCTAAGGCTTATCAAAAAGGCCTAATTTAGTCATTTTCCTATGTTGGACATGCCTTGATTTTATTTGAAACAAGTTTAAACTAAAATAATAGTTTTAAAACATTTAATAAGACCATAATAACCCCTTACCATATAACCAAACCTTTTAAAACATATTAAACCATTCAATTGATTTAAAATAATTCAAAATTTTAAATTTCTAATTTTTCCAAGAAAGCTAAGAATTCATTTAAATGACCTACAAAAGATGTGTATCCTAGAAAGGGATTTTTATTTCTCAAAAATGACCTATTATACCTCTTAAGACCAAAAAAAAACACATTTTAACTATTTACAATCATGCATCTACATAAAACTAACAAGGAACAAAATAATTATTCATGGCCTCCTACTCATGAATCTTTAAATCTACTCTTGTAATTGTCATTATCAATTTTATATGTTTTTTATGTATCTTCTCCTCTTCAAGTAATCCTCTCTTATTTATCCAAATATATTATCTCCCACACTTCGAGATCCCATGATCTACTTGGCATAGATAGTGATTGGTACAGTCATGTATTGCCATAAAATATGCATTTATCCAATTGAGATTTGGATTACTCATTGATATTAATTCTCTCAAAAATTTCATCAAAGGACCAAGTTGCTAAAGTTTCAAATTTATATATACAAAAATATACCAGTTCTTTTTCTCTTTACCTATATCCTTTTTTGAGTTGGACTAAATTTGGTACTAAGATATTATCTTTACTTATCTCTGTATCTTTCATTTTCATCTTCTCTTTATCTTCCTTTGTTGTATCTACATATTGATAAACATATTAAGGAAATAAATTTGTTCATTAGGACTTTGAGGATCATTCTTAGCTATGAAGATGACTACCATAAAGATAGAAACCAAAAAGA
The DNA here is from genome assembly GCA_037957365.1 of Torreya grandis. NCBI lineage: Eukaryota > Viridiplantae > Streptophyta > Pinopsida > Cupressales > Taxaceae > Torreya > Torreya grandis. The sequence goes on from JARHVA010001495.1 coordinate 970,016, forward strand.
CTTGTAGTAAAAATTAAGGATTGCATCCCATCATGGACATTATTTGTTTCCTTTATTCCACACATGGATAGTCTACTACCATGGTATTCTAATCAAATGTATGTGTTTCACCTGAATTAATTATTTTTAATTCTTCTCCTTGGAAATTTTTATTTCTTCATCCACAAGTACTCTTTCTACTATATACTTCTCACAATAGTCTTCAGTCATATTATTTTCAACATTAATTGGAGGTTCCTTACACAAGAACCTCTTATTATCTCTAAAAATAACCTCTTACTCTTTTCTCTTATGTTGCTCACTTAGAATTTTTTTTATTATTTCTTTCCACGGAAATTTGTTTTGGAAAATTAGCTTCTACAATGAAGTCTCTAAAATACATTTTGTTTCCCATTGATGAAAACTCACTTTAAAAATCATTAGTCACCATTTATGCATGCTTATCTAATGAATTTTGAATTTCTAAAAGCAGATTAGTTACCTTAATAGATGCAATAATTGTCTTTCATTTGTCAAAAAATTTACATCCAAATTCTTCCTTTACCTTCTATAAATACAAGAATACTTTACTAATCATCAACAACACCTGATTAATATTTTATATTATTTCACCTCCATCCCTCAATTCTAATAAAGTGTGTCTCTTACCATCCTTTTCACAAGTACATGTATTATTCCTTCCATCATAAATTTACCTTTTGTAAAAATTTCAAGGAATTTCCAATAAGACATGGTAGACATCCATAGGTATCACATCACAAAACACCTCATCTAGATAGTTATCTATTTTAAAACTCTAGCTTTAACTATTCATTTACTAAGATCTGATTAGCTTCTTCAGATTTAACTTCTCAATCATCTTTAGAGATAGTAGATTATTAGTACTACTATCTATTATAATTTTATAGCACTTACATTTGGACTTTTAGGTGGTTTTTCTTATGTGGGTATTATGCACCAACCTAAATTTAAAGAAGGTATCCTCTAACATTTTATGATATCAATGAAGGTAAACTCCACTCCAAAGCATGAGTTGCAGGTATGTGTTATATAACCTTGTGGTGGTTTCATGTGGATTTTTAAAAATGTATATACCCCAAATTTTACTATATCAAGAATAATTTTTTTGGATGAATTGGTAAATTTTATAAATAATAGAAAGGACATTCCTTTGGTGCTAGTTGGATACTTGAATGTGTTATTGTATCCTAGGGAGAAAAGGGGAGGAATTCAAGCTCATTTAGATAGTTTGGATGACCTAAATATAATCATGTATTAATGTGTAATTATTAATGTTTAATTAATAAGACCCATATTCACTTGGTTAAATAGGATGTTGGGTGAAAATTTAATTCAATTTAGGCTTGACAGGGCGTTGATCTCTTTAGATTGGATTTATAGAAAGGATTTTTTGTTAGTTTCACTCCCTATAATAGGATATGATCATAATCCATTAAATCCATTTTTTAATAACAATATATAAAATAAATAATCCCTTTTTGGATGGAGCACATGTGGTTCAAGCATTTATATATAAAGGTTAGGACTAATGAATGGTGATATGTCATTATTGATGGCTCAACTATGTTTTGCCTAGTTAATAATTATAAGATAATCAATAAAAATATAAGAGAATGTAATAAAGTTATATTTAGGAACATATTCATAAAAAATAAATATTTGAGAGAAGAAAAATCCAGGTTAGAGGATTTAATAACCTTGAATGGATATGATTCTCAAACTAGCTCAAAGGAAAAATAATTGCTTTGAAAATATCAAGAAGTATTTTCAATGGAAAAGTGATTATGGAGTCATAAATGTAGAGAAATTTGGTTAAAATAAGGGGATAAAAATACCAATTATTTCCATATGACAACTTAGAAACATATAATGCACAATGAAATCAACCAAATCAAAAATTCATAAGGGGATCTTTGCTGTGATAAGGATTTCATAAAGAAAGAAAATGTTAATTTTTATAAGAATTTATTTGTAGATAATCCAAAAAAAATGTAATTATGGATCAAGAGATGCTTCATGAAAGTCTAAATCACTTTAATTAGGTAGATAATCTTAGCCTTATAGGTCCTGATTCAATTTATGAAGTGAAGTCAGTATTTTTTTAACAAGGACAATGCTCAAGCATGAGATGGATATCCCATTGTTTTCTTTCAATTTTTTGGGATTTCATAGAAAATGATGTGGTTGATGTAGAAAATGAATTTATCTCTTTAGGGAATATTTTTAAATATTTAATAATACTTTCATTATGATAATTACTAAAAGATAGGGAGCTTATAACTTTACTAATTTTCATCCCATTAGCCTTTTTAATGTAGTTTATAATATATTTAAAAAAGCTTTTATTTAATAATACAACCTTTATTGGTTAAAATTATTGGCTACTAGTATGGAGGTTTTGTTCTTGGTAGACAAATTTAAGATGGCATCATATTAGTTCATGAAACCATTCATTTCATGGATAAAATCAATCAACCTAGTATGCTGTTAAAAATAGATATGAAGAAAGCTTATAATAGGCTTGATTGGTTCTTTTTGGAAAAGGTTGTTCTATAGTTTGGTTTTTGGGACATGTTTAGACAACTAATCAAAGCATAAATATACATATTTATATTCTATATGCTTGTGAAAGGAGTGTTGGAATTATTTTTTAGAATCAAAAGGGGTGTTAAGTAGGGAGACCATCTATCTCCCTTCATCTTCATCATAATGGTAGAACCCCTAAGTATATCCTTGTTGTTAGTTATTAGAGAAGGTGAGATAAAGGGGTTAAGACCTATGCAAAATATTTAGTCAACCCTTCACTATTATTTTTTTAATGACATAATTATTATTATAGATACATAAATTAGGGAAGCTAAAGAATTGAAAAGTATCATTTTGATTTATGAAGAAAATTCTCATCATAAAATTAGTTTTGAGAAAAGTTAATTGTTTTTTAACACTCCTTTAGAGAGACAAAATAAAATAGTTACATTTTTGGGATGTAAAATAAAATAATTAACCTCCTCATACCTATTAATTCCTCTTTATATTATAAAAATAAACTCATTGGATTGAAATCCTCTCTTGGAGAGATTTCAAAAAAACTAGTGGGATAGAAAGGTAGATTTCATTCCCCAAATAGTAAATTGGTCCTCATTAAAAGGATTATGCAAAGTCTCCCAATTTACTTGATTTACTTATTTAAAATTCCAAGTATCATTCAAGAAAATCTTGAGAAATTTTAGAGGATATTTGTCTAGGTAGGCACAAAGAAAAATAATAAATTTTCACTTGCTGTGTTAGGCCCCCTTTTTTTAAAATATACATGGACTACACCAACTAGGGAAATTATAGTGCAAGGAAACCTTTGGAGGAGTCGATCCCCCTATTTTGGTAAATCTTGGCACCAACTAGAGGAGTCTTTAAGGATCCCATGCTAGCTGGTTAGTAGTTGCATGGCACTAGATTTCAAAGATCAACCCTACTAGGACTTGTACATAGTGGCTTGAGAAGCATAGATGACAGAAGAGTGGAGTAAGTAAAATAATGGCAAAAATTTATAAATTAGTAAATGACATGAGATCATTTATCTTGGGTAGTGTAGTGGAGTTGATAGACTTATAATATCTCATCACTTGACATGTGCCCAATCTGCCTAATCGAAGACCACTGACTACCTATTTAAAGATGACCTATATTTGAGAAAAAGAGAGAGAATATATAGTGAATATCTAGTGTAATAGAGAATCACCATTAAGGTTTGTAATTTTTCATAATAATCATATAGTTAAATGTATAATAAATTTTGCCTGTGAACCCTTGGCATGAATAAAAGTAGGAAGCACATGTACTTTGATGTAATATTTGAAGATTTGTATTAAACTAATAGTTAATGAAAGATCATTGAGGAGATGAAGTATGAATATTTTATTTACAATGTGCATACTATTATAGTCTAAGTTATATTTATTGATTTTACTATGTTCATACTTACGTGATATGTTGGGAGATGAAGGTTTAACCCTGGTCATTAATGGTAGCTTCATGCCATTTAGTGACTTTGATCAACCTATAATATACTAAGTGCTATAACCTGAGTACACCATGAGCCTGAGACCTATACCTATCACCCCCTTAAGGATGAACATGCAAAATTATGCCATCTTCATGACTTGTCTCAATACCTGAATCCCCTCATGATAATATCTTCTCCAACTTTTGTCAGCAAGAGCCTTAGTAAAGTTTGGACTCACACCTTTAGACTAGTGCAATAGAAAATACTCATGCCTATTGAACTTCCAATCAATAACCTAGCACTAGAATGCCACTTGACCCCTCAGACCAATGATAAAGTCCTTTAGAACTCCAAGTTGTGCTATGATGCAACTAGCCAAACACGGACCTAGTCCCTTCATTGTTACACTTTGGGTGAGCATATAAGGTTCAAAACTTATTTGAAACTGATGCCAATAACATAGTGTGAATAAATATTGTGTGTCATACCTTGATTCATTTTTGCCTAAATTCTCCAATCTTAGAACTAACTTGTCCTAAGAGATAAGTTCATAATCGAGCTCAAGAGCCTACATGAGTGTAATTTACAACAACATTTTGGTTCCATTTCTAGGACTTGTGTTGAATTTCATTACTAAAATGGTATAATAGAGTGATGATATAACTATCACTCAAAAATATCAAGCACTACTTAGATCAAGTCAAAGATATTTTTGCACAAAACCATCCTACATGCAAAGGATATAAGCCATGAGAATGGGCACAATCTAATTTATATCATGATTTGTATGAAGTGTTCTTCTACAAGCTACCTAAACATGTGTACAAATGGTTGGATACCTACACTAATTCTAAAAGGAAAAACTATGGATAATGCCTCAAGTGGACCACATAACACATAAAAAGGCTATAGATCTTGGATGAAGTTTGGATGCATGCAATGGATAAATGGTGGGATGGTGCATTGAATAGATATGTGTTGGAGTTCACTATGTCAACCTTTTCATACCCAAAAGAAGTAGAGTATTAGTTTCTTCATGATCCCAGGGTCACATTTATAAACAGTCTCAATACCAAACTAAAAATGCTTATGGTGGATTATGGTATAGAAACTATAATAATGGAAGGCTAAAGTCCTTAAAAGTATGGGCAAGCATGGAAGATAATAAGGGGCAAGTGAATGTAAGGTGCCATGGAGGAATAACAACAACTTAACACCTAAGAGATATAGATATTGAAATATAACAAGCATAGATGAAGGTTGATAGAAGACCTAGAACCTAGAAGTGATAAGAAAACTTATATAAAGCAAGAAGGGCATGGGAAATGATCTCTTAAAATGCAAGAGTGTATAGGGAGAGAGGAAGAAAAAATCAACTAGACTCTAAAATTGGGTGTAGGTTATAATGATTTCCTATAATATGGGGTGCTCAAGGATATGCTAGAGGTACTTACCCCTTTTAAACCTAAAGTACAAGATTATGTACTAGATTCCCTAATAAAATATAGAATAACATTAGCTAAATCTATTACCAGAATAGATTTTGATTACACCAAAATTTTAGATCAATAATTTGTGATTGAGTAAATGATTCCTTATGAAGAATTATGTAATGGTATGAAAAATATAGCAATCACTAGCCCAAGTGCCATGAACATAGGTGTAAGAATTCATGTGTAAATAATGTTCATTGTGATAACTAGATAGAAACCAACAAGAAGTGGCATAGCACCACTAGTGAGTGGGGCCATGTCGTCAAGTTCCAAAATTTAGCCTACCCCTTTAGGGTCAACAATCAACCCTACCAGTGGAGACCTCAAATGGTTATCCATAATATAGACACAAGGAAAGTAGGCACATCAAATCCCCACACCACCTCCTCAATAAATCTACTATGAGATGGCCATGCTCTTACATGAGTATCAAGGAGTTGAAAATTCCATATAGCATGTGTTAAAATGTGAATTATAATGGCATGCTTAGGGTATCATTTAGGTAACATAATTTATGACCACTTTACTAGATCGTGCACATACCTGGTATCAAAATTTTGATCCAAACTAGGCTATGGTTGACTATGATGTGCCAAAGGAAGCATTCTTTGAATATTTTGATATCAAAATGTTTGAGCATCAAAGTATCATGGTGCTCAATGAAATCAATTAAGGGTCATTTAAGAGTGCACACTTGTATAATGCATAGTTTAAAACTCTTCTCTCAAAACTTTCTTATGACATTCACCCCTCCCAACATGTACAATGGTTTGTTGGCATCCTATTGGTGTTATTCATGAGAGTGTTATCCATGAAAACCTTCATAAAACCTCATGAAGTGCTTGAAGCCACACTTGAGGCTGAGGTGGTAGGCAGTGTTGAAATTGGAATCAGTTCCTTCATGGAGGTACGAATTACATTAATGGACTCTTAATTATAGAAATTGACCACTTGGTAGGTACATAACACTCATAGTGGGTTATGGTGTACCAAATATGAGATATAATGGCATAATATGAATAATTACCTATGAAAAAATGTTTGTGCACTAATTCTCAACTATGAAGTTTGTCATGGAATGCATGACTCCTAAAACTATCCCCTATTATAGTGCACTGGCCAAGTGAACACCACAGTTTAATACGATATGTGTGATGCTTATACACACTTAATGATAGATTATATGGATATTGATGAGATACACTAGAATGTGGAAAGAGGCATGAGATAGGCCATGACATCAAGTGGTAGCTAGGTAGGTCAAGGAAATGAAGGCTATGGCCAAAATAACATGGGTTATGGAAACCAAAGAGGCATGTGGGGATGAGGAGGTGGACATGGGGAATGAATATTCCCACCATGATCATGTTATAATTATGGATCAATCAAGCATTATTAGTGTAACTACCATACATACCCAACATGTGGGTATTATTCAGGGCCACATTTAGTCAAAGACTACCCTAATCTATATAGGAAAATGACACAAGGTCAGTTTGGCATGGATAGGGGAACACCTATGGTATGGCATGAGTCTAAGTAAGGAAGGTGGGTTCCCAAGCCACAATAGACTCTTAAAGTGCCACAAAAGGTGTAGGCCATGACCCAAAGTGGGTTCACCACCCAATCACCCACATTGCCAATCTAGGATCTATGCTTGGAGTATGGTGAATCAAGTTGCAATAAGCATGTAACAAGTCCAAAACCAAAATTGACTCCATATCCTAACCCTACACACTAGAAGGACATTATATAATAAGTCATGAGCATGATACAAAACCTATAGGGTGAGTTTAGTTGGCCAGAGACTTAGAGGCATAGGATACCACAACATGCAGGAAGAAAGATCATTAAAAGGCTAAAGTTTAGGAGTTGACTATGATCTTGTGCCTCCTTAAACTAAGGGGTTATTACCCCTATTAAAATACTTGCTTCTAAAACATGTAGGGAGAAACCTAGTGTGAGAGATCACTCCTTAAGAAATAGAAATTTTAGTACTACATATAGAGCAGGTGTATGAAGTCAGGCATACTCAAAACATTGAGTATAACCAAGAATTTTTTATAGATGCTACCATCAATGGATAGTCAATTTTTGAATTACTAGTTGATATGGGTGTACAAGTCAACATCTTGACCAAAAATTATTGGGATAAAATGGGGAGACCACCCTTAATACCTTCTCCTCACATATTTTTCATTACAAATAAAACTCAAACATAACCCATTGGGATCTTGAAGGGTACCATTGTAGATATCATGGGAACTGAGTGCTAGGCCAACTTCGAGGTCATCAAGTTGGTAAAATATGACAACTATCTAGTGTTCCTGGGAAGGCCATGTTTCTATGTGAATAATGTAGACATGTAATTTAAAAAAGCTATATGACTATTAAAAACAAGGAAATGGTAGTTATCCCACTTTCAAATGATTAAGGACCCCTCTATGTAGAGATTCTTGATCCCAAGGATGAGATCAACCATATCTATAACATCATAGTGTAAGGTGATAAGAATCTCAACCTTAATTACCAAAGCATGCTATCATGGGAAGATGGACAATCAAATTTTGATACAACTAATGAAGCATGCAAACATTAGGTTGAAGAGGCTTATGATTTCACTAGGTGAAGGTGTTGTCTAGTGCACATAGCCAGGCTAAGACCAGTCAGGATAGGATTGGTAAGAATTTAATGGATCTAGAAGAAGTGGGTTCCCCATGCCTAGAATATGGGAAAGAGAATACTCTAGATCAATAAAGGGAATCTTGAAATGCTCTTGAAGTATGATGGAAGCCAACCTATTGATAGGTATGTCTAGTAAATTTAATCCTACATCCCAAAATAAATCAATTAAATGGTTGTACTAGTGTACACTCTTAAGAGTACTACCACTTACTAGTGGGACACACATAGATCTAGATTGCCTACTTGGTAAGATGTGAATTTAGTTATATTCAACAAGTTTGATAAAATAAATGAGGATCTGGATAAACCCCCTATATTAGAAACTTTGATCCAATAATGCATATATGACTATGCAAAGAAACATGGGTAGCCTATGGTGAGAATGTGCCATGAGGCCCATGGGTGCATGCCTTTTACAAGACCTTGAGGACATGGGAATAAACATGATACATTATAAACAAGACATGATATGAGATATGAAATTATGAATCACTAAAGGAGAGGTTTTTGCATACCTTCTCCTTCACTTTACATAACCTCAAGATACTGGAACCATTACAAGTCATCTACAAATCTATGTTTAAAGAAACATCTATCTTAGAAGAGAACTTAAAGGAAATTTTTGAGGTGAAATAATTAGTGTTCCTAACATTCTTTGAGGATACAATAGTCCATAGTGACTCTAATGAAGAAGATGATGAGACCTAGAAGGAGTGTAATTAGAAGGATCTAATAAGAAGACAAAATCTTGTGCACCTCATAGATGATAACCCTCTAAATGATAGAGGCCCAATGCATATTTAGGTTGAGAGAACAAGGAGGATAAGGTGGGTTGAAGACTCCGATTAGTAAAAAAATAACCCTATCATGCACTACTCAAGACCACCAAAGTAGACATCAGTGTTGAAGGTAAGCCAAAGATCACCACTATATGTGCCTATTGGTCTAAGTTAGAATTGGCATAGATTATTGACCTCTTGAGGGAGTTTCAAGACCTCTTCATGTGTATCTATAAGGATATGAAGGGCATCCACCCTTCAATTGAAAAAATGAGTATCAAATTGGTGGATGATGTAAGGCTAGTCAAGAAGCACCCATATCAGATGAACCCTAATCTCTATGCCAAGGTAAAGTTGGAGATTAATGGAATGTTGGTTTTGGACATTATCTACCTATCATAATAATCAAAATTAGTAAGTACAATGGTCATTAGTATCAATAAATTCTAATGCATATGGATTTGAATCAATTATAGGATGCTAGACATTGCCTACATTAATGACCCATTCTTGACCCCATTCATTGATGAGGTCTTGGATGGAGTCAAAGGTTTTAAAATATACACTTTCATTGATGGATTCTTAAGCTACCATTATGTGCAAATTTAGGAAGAGGATAAGACCAAAACAACCTTTATGACTGAATGGGGTTGTTTCGCATAACATGATGCCCTTTGGACTCAATAATGTGCCAACAATGTTCTCTAGGGTAGTGATCATAGATTTTAAGGACTTTATCCATAAGTTCCTCCAAGTATACCTTGAAAAATAGATAATGTATGGTCTTTTAAAATACTACTTTGATAATTTTTCCTCATGTTTAAGTTATGTAGATAGCTCTAGATCTATTTGGACTTAAAGAAGTGCATCTTCATAACTCCATTTGGGGCATTGTTTAGGCACATCATTTTCAAGGATGGATTACTCATTGATATAGTAAAGATTTCCATAATAATCTAACTATAGACTCCTTCCATGTATATGGACATTCACTTTTCTTGGGACATTTTTGTTAATACATGAAGTTCAAATGAGGCTATGCTAAAATTGTGATGCCTCTAGAGGAGCTCTTGTGCAATGGTGTCTCATTCTACTAGGGAAAGGTACAAGGTGCAAGAGGAGGATTTTGATACACTAAATCTAAAATTGGCCAACATTCCAATTCTCTAATTTCTTGATTGGATGACTCCTTTCCATGTCCATGTCAATGCTTTAGGATCAACAATTGGCACCATTGTGGTGTAACTAGGTGAAGGCAAAATGGACCACCCCATCTCCTTCATAAGTATTAAATTAATGCATGCTAATCATAACTAAACCACCACCAAGCATGAGGTGATGGCAATGGTCTATGCACTATATAAATTTTGAAAATATCTATTGGTAACCCCATTCATATTCTTCATAGATCATGAGGCACTAAAGTACCTCATGAACAAGCCTATCTTGCATGAGTGTATATGTAGATGGGTTATTCTCTTCCAAGAATTCCAATTCTCTACTATGGTCAAACATAAGATGTAGAATTTAGGGATAGACCATTTGTCTCACATCAACTTTGCTAATGTGATAGTTCCTATTGAGGATGATATGCTAGACATGTAGCTATATAGGATTTAATGTGTTCTTGAGGACTTAGTAGAGGTTGCCACTTTCTTAACATCAGGGTTTGTGCCACAAACTATCTCATAAGGATACAAAATAATTTCTTGCTTGTGTCTCCCCCTTCTAGCTCATTAAGGAAGAGCTATATAATATGAGTATGGATGAAGTCGTACATTAGTGTGTCTTAGAAAATGAATGGGACTCCATATTATAGGAAGTTCATGAAGGGATTGCAAGGGGACATTGCATTGGAGACACAATGGTGCACACATTTCTACAATCAGGGTTGTAGTGGTCAAGCCTATTTCATGATTCCAAGGACTACACATGGATATGTGATGTATGTTAGTGCCCAATAAATCCCAACCATCGAGATGTGATGCCTATCATCTCTATTCTTGACTAGGCACTATTAAAGAAATGGGCCACTAAATTTTTAGGGCTAATCACTCCTACAACATGGTGGATAGGTGATAGATATATCTTGGTGGAAATTGATTATTTCACCAAGTGAGTTGAGGTCACACTAACCAAAAAATACAAAACCATGATAGTAGCATGATTTATTTGGGAAAACATCATAAGCTGGTATGGGTGCTTCTTAAGTTTTACTAGTAATAGAGGCACTCATTTTATCAATGAGATAGTGTGCATCCTCCTAATTGAGTACATGATGGTGCACCAAAATACCACCCCATATCATCCCTAAGCCAATGGCATTAACGAATCCTTTAAAAAAAAATTTGGAATGTGCCTAACAAAGATATGTGACATTGGTTTCAAGGATTGGGATGATCATGTCTCTATAGTACTTTGGGCATACAAAATGACATATAAGTGCCTAAACAAGGCCACACAATTCCAATTGGTGTTTGGTGTTGAAGTAGGTTTTCCCATGGAATTCATCATGCCCTCATTGTGCATTACATGAATTGGTGACCTAGATTACTAGGAGTCTCTAACTGTAAGGTTAGAATATTTAGAGTGATTAGAAAAAACATGTGCCCAGGATAACTAGAGTCAACAGATTGAAAAGGTGTGCTAGAAGAGATGGCACAATAAGCATATCAAGCATAAGGTGTTGACTGAAGGAGCATTGGTGATACTTTATAACTCAAAGTACTTCAAGTACTACCTAAGTAAGCTATAAATTTGATGGATGGTTCCCTACACCATCCATCACATCTTGGAGACTGATGCATGTAAGATACACACATTATCTAGTAAGATTTTCTAAGGGCATTTTAATGGTAACTAATTAAATCTATATAGTTAGTAGGATGGTGTTGGCACCAAGAAAACTCTAACTTCTTGGGCAATAGTTCATTTGAGTTAAGCTGACCATAATAAAGTTTAGTGCAAGCCACACCATATTTCTTTTGTTCTTTTTTTATTTTCTTATATAGTTTGCAGAAGTAGTAAGTAGAACATGGTGGCTACAATAACTCTTTTATTACCAATTCACACATAATTCTAATCAGGTGAGTTGCACATGTATGCTTATAAGTGCATAATGCCAAACATATAAATAGTGGGTACATGAAGCTTATGAGTCACAATTATCAGTAGTGGGTATATGTACAAAAGAAGTAGTACAGGGTGCTTAAATTCCCTAATAAATAAAACACTATAATGCCACATATGAAACCCAACTATAGTCAATGCATCAATTGATCTATAAATAAAATCCCTAAGGTAGGAAAAGATGTTCAATTTGGTTGGATACAAGGCCATATGTGAAGATGCTCAAGTTAGTTGAGTACAAATTAGGTAGTAAAATGCACTTTCTATAATGTGCATAGGAGGATCAAAAAAGACACAAAGTGTTGAAGGGATAGTGCAAGGAATTTGTATGGGGTAGGATAAGCCAAGGTAAGATGACGTGCAAGAAATAAACCAAGATAGAGAAGTGGATTGAAAGAGGAGTGCATCCAAAATAAGTGGAACTAAGGAGGTTGAATTATGTGCATGTAAGGTGTTATGCCCATGTTGGCACAAGAATGGTGAAGGTCATGCAAATGAAAAATGCATAGAGTAAGTAATCTAAAATAGCTAGCATCCACCTAGGAAGGAGTGGGAAGTGACCATTTTAAAATGCATTTCACCTTACCAAAAAATCCATTAGGATAATTTAATGAGGTAGTGGTAATAGCACATAGATACGTAACTAATGCATACAAGATAAGAGATTTTTGGATCTTTCATGAATTTTTTGCATTTTCCAAGAAGATAAATGCATCCAAGTAATTAAGATGAAATTAAAAATGGTGGTTGTTATAGATAAATATAAAAGGGTGAATGATAGACTCATGTAGGTTACCAAATTTATGCACACTTAGTAAAATACTAGAGATCCCAAGTACCTGAGAGTGAATAACGACATAGAAATAATGTACTTAGTTAAAATGGTGTAGAGAGATGAAATAAGAGGTTCATATGAAGGACCAAGATTAAACCATAAAATAGTCATAAATACACCATTAATGGCTAGAAAATCTCAGAGGCAAGTCTAAAATCAAAGACTCCATGATTAATAAAGAACCAATTATCATTAGAGGCTTTAGAAAGCCACACCTCATAAGGTTTAACACTAGTATATTCTGAATGGTGAACAAGTGGAAGGTATCAAGCTCTATAAAGGCATAGTTATAACCTAAATAGGTTATAATTGTTGAGGAAGTAGCTACCACCAAGACAAAGGCTCAGGTGGTAGAGGTAGTCAATGTCATAGTAGTAAAACTAGAGACACTAACAAAGATGTCTTACCAACATATGCAATTCTCACTAGAGGTATTAGTGGGAGAACCATGGCACTCCTTGATGCATGTGTTCTAGATGAAGGAATATAACCATCAAACATCAAGGGATTTTCAAGACTTGGTGCAAGATTGGATGGTAGATATGATGTGCAAGAACCTCAAAGGAAATGCCCTATTTGATGTCTCGATCAGAGATAAGCTAAAGGCTTTAGACATAACTCAACTTTATGAGTTACCTTGCTGTAAAAATCTTGAGGAACTTGTGTAGTTCTTCCTTTCATATATCTATGAAGACCACATATATTTCATAAGATGATGCATAAATATATCTACATGAATGATAAAGAGACTCATTGAACTTTTAGATATTGATAGAGAAATCCATTAGTTGATGGGTGATGATGAAGAGGTGGATCACATCACCAAGATCCTAAATTAATTCAAGGGGGGATACACTTTCTCCATCAACAAATATGAGGACCCAAGCACAAGGGTAGTAGTGTGCTTATTCAATTTGAACTTGTGCCCTACTGGATGATGGATAAATGTGTCCAAAATGTATCTCTTCTTGGTCTGCCACATGGTGTAGGGAGTCTAGTTCAACATGATGTAGTTCATCACCACAAAACTAACTAGGAATTTTATTTAATGTCATAGCATGAAATGGAAATTCAAATGGGACTCCATCTTGATGTTAATCATCATGGATGAGATCAAGATCTTTGATGGGAGTGAAGATAGTTTTTGGGTGTTTCTGAAACACCATGAGTTGCCCACACAAAAATACAAGGACTACACCTACCCTACCTCTTTTATCTTAAATTATAAGAATCACAATATATGGTGGTATGAGTAATACACTAAGGCCTTTGGACTAAAATGGTGCATTCCCCAAGGCCTCCCCATGAGCATGTTTGGGATAACTACTTTTGCCATGATACAACACTACTACATCATCTAACTAGTGCTAAAAGATGAAAACTAGCTAGGATGATTGAAGTTTCCTTTCACCTTCTTGGCTAAGTACTTTAAATATGCACTACATCAAATCCCAATCTCATAAATAATATACATCCCAATCAGGGAGATGGATGCATAAAATAAAAGGATGAGATGCAGGTTCACATGTGTAGATAGGAGTGTGATTGAAGGTGAAGAGGATGCCTTGGATCACATTGACATTGATCTAGTAGAAGATGTTACCATTCTTGGGATCATCCATGGGATCTACTATGTGATGAAACCTATGAAGAAGTATTCCAATGTAGGGACTAGCATTGAGAGAAGAAGAGACCCCCCAGTCCTAGTTGGGGATGAATGAACTCCCACACCACTTGAGAAGAAGAAATCCCCAAAGAAGAAGAGGGGGGAAACCTTGGAAGAGATTAATTAATAATTCAAGTTGAATATCACTTTATAAGGGGAGGCATATACTATAGAATCATACCTTAAGTGCATGTATTTCACCCCAAAAGCCACCTCTAGTCTAAGGGAGAAAAAAAAGGGGAAGGCCCCTTCTCTAATGCCCAAACTAGTTACATCTAAAGAATAAATGGAGGAATCTAAGAAAGAAAAAAGGGGGATACAAAATTATATTTATCTTGAGTACATGGATTCATCTTCAAGTGAATAAACCCCTTCCACTTGACCTCAAATGGAGCTGGAAAAGATTAAGCATAAGTTGAGGAGGCTCAACTCCTATAAAGTTTATACTAAAAGGGAATAGGAGCTGAGAGAACAAGAGGAAGAAATGGCCAAGGTAGGGGTGGTTAAGGAAGTGATATAGATGGTATAATTAGAGGAAAAGAGATGAGAAGAAGAGTGCAAGGTGTAAAAGGAGAAAAAAAGAAAGAAAAAAAAGTGTAAGGAGCCCAAAGAGGCAACCCACTCCAATGTACAAATAAAAGAAGAGTTGTAATAAAAATGGATAAATAAGGGCCTTAAGCAAGTCCATATTGATGCAACATTAGCCTTACATGGGAAATATGAGGAATTAAAGGCCAAGGGCATGACCCAAGATAAAATCAATCAATTAGAGGCTGAAGAGATAAGTGAAAGGGAGAAGAGATACAATTCACAAGCCATAAAGAGAAAGGTTGAGAAGGAAATGGCCAAGAAGGAAGAGAAGGTAAGAATATCCAAGGAATAAAAGGCTAAAAAGAAGGAAAGAGAGGATAAAGTGGCTTGAGATTAAAGGGTGTGAATGCTTAAAGGGTGAGGAAAAATGGTCCCTCTAGTATAAAACCTAGAAAAGAAATGTTATTAGAGATGACACCTAGAGATACCACCAAAATAGCAAAGGAAGCCACACTAAAGGCATGCCCTGATTCTAAAGGGGTACTTGAGGAAAAAAAAGGCAATATTAATGCTTTTGAATATAAAATAGAGGAAGTGGTGCCATGGAGAGAGAATATGGATAGAGGGGAAAATTCTATAGAAGAATATGTACAAGAACAACATGATGGAAGATCTAGCACCAAAGAAGGAGAGGAAGAAGAAAAAGATGAAGGAGAGAGAGATGAAGACATAAGGTCAAGAACCAGCATAAGTAAAGAAGAAGAGCTAGGGGAAGATGAATAATATGTGCCTAAAATTATATAAAGGGTACAACAAGAATTCAAGGAGGATGATGACTTCCACATGATGGATTGTATGCCCCTAAGGGCCACTACGACCCTCATTTACCACCAAGTTTCATGGGTGTTAGATTGATAAATGGATGAACCCAAGTTTGCAATTCCCTTGAAGGAAATTTGATGTGCTAAAAATCCTAAGGGAATGAATATCATTTTTTGAACCCCCATGATAGGAACCCCATGCATTTGGTGAATGTTCTTATCAATATGGTGACCTTGGTGGCATACAAGAACATCATTAATGATGTTCATGCCAATAGTTGGAGGACGATTGAAACTAACAAAAAAATAGTTAAAGGCAACCAAATTAAAGCTCAAAAAGCTGATAGGGTGCATAAAGGAGGTGGATCCATACCTATTGGATAATTTGGATACCTTAGATATGAAGGAGGTTGATTATTTCTATGTTTTCATAGAGCAAATGATACTGAGGATGAAGATCGCACTAGAGAAAAATTAGACCCCTATGAGGTCATTTGAGAGGAGCTAACTAAGAAGATGGATGTGGTTGAAGATCTCTTCACCAAGCTTGAAGATGGCAATGATAAAGTAGATACAATATTTTGTAATTTTTCGAATCAAGTAGAAGTCATCGACACATGCCTAAAAGGTATAGAGGAGGAGAAGGACACTTTATTCCAAAACTCCTTGATGGTGTCCAAGGATGAATGCATATAGGTGATGATAAAGGTTAAATCCCTTAGTGCTCAATTGAAGACTCAAGATCAATATTTGGAGGCATTATTCTGCACCTCCCAAATAAAATCTAGTGATCAAGGTGAACTCTTGGATGAAGGGGTAAAGAGGGAAAAAGAAAAGCTAGAAGATTTTCATAAGGAATTAGAGAGCATAGATGTGCTTGCTTTAGAATTAGCATCCATTGAATTATATCGATCCATCAACAAAATTAGGGGCACCATCCAAGGTTTTGATAACTTTAAGGAAAATTTTAGGTAGGGTGCACCTAAGTTTTGTGCTCCTAAGGCACTTCAAGACTAGTTTGGGGTAGACTAGCAATTTTGTATGGGGTGATGTTGGGCCCCCATTTTTTATAAATTACATGGACCATTCTAACTAGGAAAATCATAGTGTGAGGTGAAATTTGGATGAGTTTCTTCCCATATTTTTATACATTTTTATACCAATTGGAGGAGTCCTCAAGGATCCTACACCAACTATCTAGTGGTTGTATGGTGTCAGATTTCAAAGAACAACCCTTCTAGGGATTGTACATGGTGACATGAAAATCATGAATTCTATAAGATTGGATTATGTAAAATATCAACCCCAAGTGATATATTGGTAAATAGTGTGTGCTCATCTATCCTAGGTATCATAATAGAGCTGGTGAAATCACAACTCATCACTTGGCATGTGCCCAATCCACCTGATTGAAGACCACCAACCACCTATTTAAAGAGGACCCACATATGAGAAAAAGAGAGATAATATATAGTAAAGCTCTATTGGAATAGATAACCACCATTAAGGCTTTTTATTCTACATAATAATCATCTAGTTGAATGTATAGCCAAGCTCTCCTGTGAGCCCCTGGTATGAATAAAATTAGGAAGCACATGTACTCTAATTTAATATTTGAATATTTGTATTGAACTAATGTTAATGAAATATAATTAAGGAGATAAAGTATGAATTTTTTATTTAAAATGTGTATACTATTATAGTCTGAGTTAGCTTCATTGATCGTATTGTGTTCTTTCTTGCATGATATGTTGAGAGAAGAAGTTTTAACCTTGGTCGCTAATGGCAGATTTATGCCATTTAGTGACTTTGATCAACCTATAATGCACTAAGTGATAAAATTAAAGTACACCATGAGATGATAACCATGCCTGAAACCACCACAAAAATGAGTAGGTAAATCTATGCCATCCTTGTGACTTGTCTCAATACCCAAATCCCCTTGCGATAACATCTTCCCTATCTTGCACCTTTAATATCCTTACCAAGCAAAGTTTTGACTTGTGCCTTTGGACAAATTACATGTTAAAGGATCATTCCTATTGAGGTTATAATGAATTACCTAGTGATATAAGGTTTTTGTATCCCATTTAACAAATGACAAAGTCCCTTAGAACCCTAAGTTGTGCCATGATGTAACTAGCCCAATGTGGGCCCAATCCCTTCATTGTTGCACTTTGGGTGAGTGCATAAGGTTCGTGCCATATTTTAAACTGATTCCAACACCACAACATGAACAAATGTTTTGCACCAAACCTTACTCCCCTTACACCTAGATTCTCCAAGCTTAGAACTAACATGTCCTCAGAGCTAAGTGCATGAATGAGCTCAAGAGCCTACATGAGTGTACTTTCCTAAAACACATCTCTTGGAATTTTTTTCTCTAAATAGTTATATATATTTGAATTAAAGGATATTAAATTGGATGAAGCAATATTTCATTGCTAAATTGGCCTAGAGATTCATCACTAGAAAAACTTATTGGTCAATAATTCTTTAGGCTAAGTATTTGGAATCTAGGGAGGAACTTAGATTCTTGGAATATGAGCATATAATCTTACATAATAATTTCATCATGTATCAACACTAGAGTTGGTACATCCCCAAGATCATTGATGATACAACTTCTATTAGCACATTTTCTTATAAATTCCCATCATAACATGCTAATTTTTGTGTGTGAATTGAAATAGAAATTTAAAACTCAAATGGGGATATGAAAATACCATTTATTTATTATGTTCATAATCAGTGAATATTCATAAAATCATAGGGTAAAATGTAGGTACATTCATTATTTATATTATTAATTAAATTCAAATAGAATAGAGGATAAATGTGCATGAATCAATTAAAAAATACATTTAAAAGAACCATCAATACATCTCTATATTAATCTCTCATAATTCATAACTCTTTTCCTTTTAAACACTATTTAATGATCTTACAAAGGCTTTATCGCTTTGCATTCCTATAGATCCATATCTTTCCAAAATTAAAATTTATGTATTTTATAGATTTTTTTATATAAATCCATGTTTTGGAAAAATAAATAATGATATGCATTATAAAAAATATTATATATCACACACTTGTAATTCATAAATACTCTATAATTTTATACTTCTATATCTACTACCAACACTTTCTCTAACCTAAACAATTATCTCATCCTGAGACAAAGATACAGGAAGTGTGTAAATTTTGGAGTTGGTGGAGTTTCCTTAAATTCATTGGGGGGTTATTCCAAAATTAATGATTTTTTTATTGATCAAGGTGTCATTCACCATTTTCACCTTTTGCACACTATTTAGTTCCCTTTTGGGTGTTTAACTAGGAAACATACCAATCTAACGCCTTGTCAACATTTTAATCGATTGAGAAAACTAGGACGCTTCCATTTATGAATTTTTAACCTAGCTAACCCCAATCCCAATCTTTATGGCCTTCCCTACTTCAATATTCTTTAAATTTTAAAAAATTGAAACTTTTCAGTTCTTAAAAATATGGTGGAGGTATGAATTTTACAACTAGAGTTGAAGGACGCTGTGAAGATGGTGGTGTAATTGGATCTATTTCTAAAATGTTAAATAATATGGTGTTTTAGAATCCATTATTGAAGATGATATAGCTACATTTTCAATTTTTGGAGGTGTATTATATAATTTAATTGTTTGTTTCATTATTTTTACAAATTTTCTATTTTAAATATCTTAGGCAAGATAATTTGGTGGAATAAATTGGGGCTTATCAATGATCATAGAAATGGAGTTATCTAAATGTGATAAATATTTATTCAATTACCTCCAATCCACATGAGTGTCCCATACCATACTAATCAATGTGTGCAAATGGGACTAGTTATGCATGATTTTAAGGATGTCTTCATCCTCAAAGATATCAATGATGGTCCTATTTCATGAGACCCTATGTTGAATGTCTTATGACCTCTCCTGAATCCTATCTATGTAAAATTATGCTTGAACTCCAATGAATGTGTTACAGATCATCTCATTTTTTAAATTATTCATCTTATCCATAATGTTATATATTAAGTTAAGGGAATCCTTCATCATAGTGTCCAAATCATCTAGCATGGATATGTGATCCTCCATGATGGATTTGGCTTTTCTTAATTTGTATAACCTGGGTTTCACCTTGTTCTAGGTTTCTTGTAGCTTTTGTTTCCAATTAATGTGATAAATTTGTGTGGATTTTGTGCACCCTTATCAATGATTTTATCTTATTTTATGATATACTTGAATATTTTATATGTTTTAGTCTTTAAACATTGACCATATACTCAGAGTGGTTGTAATTTCTATGCAACAATCTAATCCTTGGTAAGTTTATAGAGTAACATTGTGAATTTTTTATCTTCTAACATCACTTGGCCTCCCAAGAATTAAACCAAAAACACTATAAAAGTATCATCTATGAAATTTTGGGCCTTATGTAGGTGTGCATGTAAATTTATGGTTTCCTCCCTCAGCTAGAGGTTGTCTTTCTCCATCACAATTACCTTATATGAAATTGAATCTTAAAATGCATAAGTTCACTTAATCTACTTTTCCAAATATATTTGTGTAACATAAAATGACACCTCTTATTATGGCATGTCTAATTAATGATGGTGTTGGTTGGTGTCAATTTTGTGCCATAATGAGTTTGAATTTCATATATCATAATAGTGGTGCTTGGATGTCCCATAAAAATTGGCTATTTATTTGTGTCTTATCTTTAAATTCTTAGTATTGTACACCTACTTGGATTTATTATGAGCCCTGTGATGGGTCAAAAGGATATTTGACATAAGGAGTCATTTTGTCTGTAATCTCTTTTATTGGCTTCACATTCTTTGCTTATTATTCAACCTTTTGGGTATTGGCTGTGAGTTCAACCTTATTATTCATAGCCAATTCATACTTTTACTTAGTATCTAATTATATCTGTCTTTACATCTTGGGATAATTGTTTCAATTTTAGTGGAATGCCATTGGTTCTTTATGTTGATAATTTGGCCTCGTAACCCAAATATCAACCCAGGATATAGTTTATAACTTTCTCCTAAGTCCCTCCAAGCTTGTGTATGGTTACCATAGATATTTTCATAGTATTCATAATGGTATTTTGATGTCTTTTATCATTGTTTAAGATTGTTTTGACAATATCAAGGTAAATGTCATTTTTTGACCTTATGTTGTCTAATCACCTTATGGCATGGTCAAGTGGGTTCAAGAGTATAAATAGGTATAGTGGGTTAATTGGAGTCACATAACATGTATCAAATTCATGTTACTCTTCCTCTAGTCCATACAAGTGCCAAAAAGGGTGGCAATATTAATATCTAATGTTACACCCCTTTCTACAATGCTTTATTATCCATTTTATAACATATAAAGAAGGTTCTGAAAGATAATGAAAAATTTTAGGTATAAGGAAGATATGGACACATCATTACATGTATATAGAGGTGTTAATAAACTTTAGGGTCTCTTTCCATATCATCTCCATCAATTTTCAAGTAGAATGGATAGTTTCAACAAAAAGAGAAGGTTTTTAGGTAGTTAATACAAGTTTGTCAAAGAAATATAATGTTTAGGCTCATACATGGATTCCTCTATTATTACCAAGCCAATATCAATGCTTTAGATGTAGTTTTAAGTCAAACTAAGTCAAAAACTGATCTCTTCTCTGTAATGTTCTCCTTGGTAGCTCTAAAATTCTAGTCAAGTTTCTATTTGGTATGGATAGAGGAAAGAGAATAAGGACATAAGATTTTGGGAAGAAGAGGGGAACCTTGTTTTAATATGTTTTTTTTCATTAATTTTCATATTTTCCTTCATTCCTTTATGAACAATCACTAAGAAGGTGAAGGACTCACTATGTTTTCTCCATCTAGGCAGGGTTTAGGTTTACTTCTATTTCTCCAATTCTAAGTGTGATGAAATAAGAATGGAAAGTTGGGTGAATTTTAATTGGTATTTAAAAATATTATACACCATCCTCAAGCCCCACTTATAATGTGTGACCTTAATGAGATAAGAAACCTTCTTTTCGAATAATATAGAGGTTGATAACAATGAGTGTCTTGATATTTTAGGGTCTCCAATAGTTGTAAAGTGTTGGTGAAGTATAAAATATATTCCAATAATCCTTGAGGATATAAAAAAATGGATTCTTAGTGACTACATGAAATTAAAAACCCACAAAATGGTGATCACCTACAATTTCCATGTGTAGTCAAGTATTTTGAATAAACCATAGAAAGGTGACCATGTTCAATCTCATGAAGGTGTTGTCATTGCTTAGAATCTTTTAAGGAAGTGTAACACATTCAAATAAGATATGAATATTATCTAAAATAATTTTTAAACACCAACTAGTAAAGAGGTCACAGTGCCTCTTCTTCAAATAAATACAAGAAGACTGATGAACCTACAAGTATGTGAGACCTCTAGATAACCATTGGTACCAAAAAATTAGTTGTAAAAAGAAATGTTATCTTTTAGAATTAAAATTAAATTCATTATTCATGCTATCAAGATAATCTAATCATAGTGAGAACTTTTTAATCTCATGTGTAATATATTTTGAACTCTAAAAGACTGTGTAGATTGAGTCATACTATGTAGATTTAGTAGAGAATAAGATTTTTTTTGAGATTGGATAGATGTCAAGGGGATATAAAATGATAATTATATCAATATTAAAATTTTTATCTCTATTAGATTCATTAATAAAATAAGCATCAAGGATGTTCATCTTGACAAAACTCTATTAAAGAAAGCTTTAAGCTCATACATGCTTGTCATTAGTGAAATGAGGAAAAAGATGCAATTTTAATTGAAATAGGGCCTCTTATGATCAATAAGGATGTGAGAAGCCATAATAAGGGTTGTCATGATGATAAGAGCCTCATCTTGAGGAAGGTAGACAATGAACTAGGCAATTAGGGCTACATCAGTTTAACTACTTTCAAACCCTCAAAGTGTGAAAACTAGGTTGTAAGACCATTGAGATAGTGGGGATAGATGGATGATCATGCACATATACTAGTTATGTTCAAATAACTAGGAAATCATTCATATTTCATATCAAGCATCAAGACAACATCTTCAAATTAACATTCTATCTTGTCACACATAAAATCCTCCAAGTATAAGAAGTAGTTTTAAGAAGCTCATAACTCCTTAGAGGAGTTGCATGGGAGAATATGGGTGTTGAAGGTGTTTTAGGGAGTTTCCCAACCCAAAATCTTGGATTTGATTATCAATTTCATCCCTATACCTATATGAACAATCATAAATATTGAATATCACCTAAAAAGCATTATTTTACTTATGAAGAGATAAGGAGAGCATGGTTCCTTGATTAGAACTCACTTGAAGATATGCATGGGATATGGTGCCCATTATAAGAGATGCATACACTCAAAAGCCCTACTTGAATATTTTTTTATGTCACTTCACCTTGAACTTATTCCTGACTTTAGTTATCTAATCACCTAGATAGCTCACCCTTTACACTCGATAAAGCACCTATGTACCCTTTAAAAAAAAATTTAACATATTAACTTAGACCCATTTCAACCCCCTTTTAACTTAGGGGTCAACCATCAATAGTTAACCTAATCATTGATGATTAGGTCTTTACTCTTGAAAAATAAAAAATCATCCAGCTGTAAGACTGGCATGCATGGATAAAATAGAAACTTTCTAATGTACACATTGTAACTTTCCATCTCTTCAAATTGGAATATTTATCCTCACTCAAATTATCAAATTTCCCTTTCCTCACTTAATAAGTTTTTTCTATAAATACAAGACTCTTAAAGGAGTTTTGGATCTAAAAATTTGTATCTAGGCTCTTTTATTTTCTTTATATAGGCATTTAGCATCGCGAAACTCTATCCACATGACTTTCAAAGGTTGAAGTACTATTATGCTACCAAATTTCGTTATGTTGGTTATTGTTTTCCACTTTGCATCATTTAGACCCTACCCAGACCTTTCTAGACCTAACCTTGATACATTTGTGCATGGTATTGACCTGTCATGCTACATCTTTGACTGAACAGGTAGTCCTTTCTTGTAAAAAAGTATCTCTCACTTCATTTGGTCATCAAAAAGCATAATGTTTACTAGGTACACACCTCTCATTTATTGTTTCTCTCCTTTTTTCCTAAAATAAAAAAATAGAGTACGAAATAGTAGGAAACATTGTAGCATGCCCAGTGGGACCCCTTCTGGGTTCATAGTTCTTTTAGGCATTTATTTCCATTAGTGAAGTTCATGCTCTTGCAATTATGTTATCTCTAAAATTTTAAAAGATAGAAATTTTATCACTTTTCTTTCCTAAAAATTAAAAAAAATAAATTTTCATCCTAGGGATAGGTTGCATTTTCATCCTATATTAAGTGTATTTTTAGTTATTCCTTGTTTGTATGAAAAGACACCAAAAATTTCTTTTGGGTTAAAATCAAGTGCATCTATTGCTTTATTTGCTTAATGATTAAATAACCTAGATTAGGTAAACACATTATGAATTAATTATAGCACACATATGTTACACTACCAAACCACTTGCATAAAATAAACATCAAAACTTACTTGAGATAAGGCCCATTGGAATTTCATCACCCTTTGGATCACCTTACCCTACCTAGTGATCCCACTTGGATTTCATCACCAAGGGGAGGACCCACTCCATTCTGTAGTGGAGTATACACTCTATATCAATGGTGTATATTGCCTAAGTGGGTTAGATTGGCTTCGAGTTTGTGAAGTGTGGGGAGTAAGCCCCCAGTACCAGGCCACATACCCATTCTAGTTATAATTATTTGACCACCAAAACTTAAATAAAAACATCCTTAAAAAACTCTTATAATACCCAAATCATAAGCTAATTTCCCCTTTCATACTCTTTAAGGCATAAGCCAAAAATGATTTAAAATAAATCCTATGAATAATTGTGATTTTAGTGTGTGTTTTGTTTGCTTTGGGCTTTTCTTTATTTGCTCATTATTTGAGGTGAGAGGTTCATTATCCATTTCTAAATTTCTCATATAGTCTTAACTAGACAATAAGTGAGAGGCCAAAACAACCAACCACCATCTTATTCTTCATCCTCATCAATGGATTATACTTCAAACATTGATAGATCACCTCATGCTTCACCAAACCATTTTCCCCCACCTACAATACCTTCAACAGTCCTTGACAGTGATCCATATTTTGTTTCCTTTCTAGACAACAATCTAGTTGCTTTGAAACAATATCTTAATACCTTATCCTATCATAATTAAATGGATTTAGTTCCTCCTATGGTATGCCACACCACCTCATGGTTGGTGTTACATCATCTTACCCTTTTATTAGCAAAGCTTCATCTTCTACCATTGGTTCATCTACCACTACCACTCAGACACTTTTTACCCCAACAAATACCTCTAACATTAGCTCAACACTACCCCTTGTCACTTACACCCTTTTTGTTAGTGTGATGTATTCAACACCCATTTTTACCATTCCCTCTAACTTAACCAATATACCAACCTCAACCCCCTTTCATAGCTTGGTACTATCCATAACTCAAATGCTTCCCCCTATTAGCACTAGGGTGACTACCCATCACCAACCCACAAACACTTTAGTATTACCAACCCAAACCATACCCCCACCAACCAACCCAAATGTACCCTTAAACCAACTATTGTCAATTCCTTTATAAGCCCCTACAACCTCCTATCAATATATCCCCAACCCATTAGGATATATTTCACCTTGCTCCAGACCATTAATGCCTATTAGTCTTGTTGGAACACTATTGCTCAAATTACCACATACTAATGTGTTCCTAATTTTTTAACTTCTACCATATACCAATTCATAGCTACAACCTAGCCTTAGCAGAACTTGCCATCAAATTACCCAACTACCCAACCCCAACCTGACCTGATTAATATGCTTGTAGATAATATGACCCAACATGAATCATCTATATTTGGGTCCCATAATATTTTATCCTATGAATAAATATACAATGAACCTATCAACCCTTATATCCTAATTCATTCTTATCTTCCTCAATGGGAACTTCCCAAATTCTCTAAGTTTAAGGGGAAGGAGGATCCTCAACAACATTTGAGGGTGTTTCACCATTCTTATTACTTGATCACATATGATAATGCCCTCCTTCTCTAAACCTTCCCTATGTCTTTATCAAGGCCTAATTTTTATTGGTACATTGCCCTTCCTAAGAATTTTATCTATTCATTCTCCTGGCTAGCCCAAATTTTCTTTAAACATTTTTCTATCAATATATCCAAGGAGGTATCTATAACTGACCTCTATTCCATAAAGCAATTTGATGATGAATTAATTATTGACTTCATTTCACAATGGCAAGGCATCATTAATAAATTATCCTTTTCACTAGCCCAAATGAAACTCATTGAACTTTTCTCTAGGGGATGTGCAAAACACATTGTTCCCACCCTTCAGGTGCTAACATTTAGAAATTTTGATGAACTGTTAACAATGGTATACAAACTTGAGAACTGAGCCATAGATGAGGTTAAATTAAAATTACAAAATAATAATTCCACTTTTAAACCCAATGATCCCTTTTTTACCAAAATAATCAATGAAAAAAATTCTAAAGCTAAAACATCTACAAATGTGGTTATCTTGAAAACTACCCCACCTCCATCTGTTAACCAACCAAATCAAAACACACCTTCCAATCCTTCTTACCCACCAAGCCAAAATAAAAAATGAGTCCCCATTAAACAATTAACTCTTATAGGGGAATATTATGCCTATGTGTTGGATAAATTGATAACATCTAATGTTATTCAACTTCCATCAATCAAGCCACCTTAATAACTCAACCTGTCTTGCCCTATGCCTGGGTGGTACAATGAAAATGACCATTGTGCTTCCCATCAGGTCATTAGACATGAAATAAAATAGTGTAACACTTTTAAAATTCTTATCCAAAACTTGATTGACAATGGTGAATTGACATTTGAAAACCTTAACACACCCTCCAACCATTCTCTTGATATTTCTCACAAACCATTCCCTAACCATCCTCCACCTACCCAAACCCATGACAGTTAATTTGAACCATCTTTGTATCATGAGGCACACATAATTAACATCATCATAAATGATCCCATGGAGGATGAGCCTCATATTCCCATTTCTAATTCACCAACCTCACCTATGGAAGAAAAAAAATTGCCTCTTATCCCTTTGGAGACCCAAGTAGAAGGACCTATAGCCCTTACTTCTTTGCTTGATCAAACGATATCCATGTAGGCCTCTCTTTTCATAGAAATAACAATTAATTTAACCACCCCTTCATCTACCCCACCAAATGAAATGGTATAAATCCATTATTATCCTTTAGATACCCTATCAAAAGAAGGATCTGAGACCATACCTACACCTTCGATCAAATAAACATCCCCTCTCTTAATCACCCCATAAACAACCATTATTTTGGAACCTTCTATCTCAAGTAAAGATGAAGGAACCATACCCTCTTATTCACCTAAAGGCTTGACATTTGAAATAATAGATCAAGGAAAAAAAATATTTATAATCCTTTTTCTTTGTTAGTGCAAAGTTTAGAATTCGCCTCATAACCCAACCTAGATAGAGCCACTTTCTAGCACTATTTGGGGCTCCCATACCAAAACAGAGCCAAACCCTTAACTTCATTAGCATCCAATTTTCAACCTACTATCACCCCATCATCAATAATTTATTTCTCCCAATATGTGAGGGAAATGTATCATCCACCTCCACCTAGATAATCTCATAATCTTCTATTTAAACCAACCAAGAATTTTTGTATCCTTCCCACACCTAGCATCACCCATCCCCCCATAAAATTAGACCTAACCTCCTCTAGGCTACCTAAAATACCACCAACCAAGATGGATTAAAGGATGCAGTTACCTAAACCTCATCTTCAAGCTTGACCTATGCTTCTTCCTTCTCATTTTCCATCTATTATGGGACCCCACCCTTCTACCACCCCAATCATTTATTATAGTTCAATTAAAATAACATCATTTTCTATGCCCACCTATCCACTACCTACACTGTCAACTTCTTCATCATTCTTAGCTAATTTATCCCTCTCTACTTTTCCACCTATTATCAACCCCTTATCCTCTACTTCGAAACCATCTACCATTGACTAATCAAATCTAAGCCAACCCAACCTAAACCATCTACCAAAATTTCCTAACCACCAACCCTCTCTAAGGTCAAGACTATGCGTAAGAAGGTTCTTATTTCCCTGATGAGAATTTTAACACCCTCAACACCTCTAAAAGAATCTTATTCTATTATTTTATAGAGGCTATTTCGAACATCCTATATTAAACTTATACCTATTAAGTTATTCACCCCCTCTAACACCAAACCCTCTTGGTTCGATGATACTCAGATCTATCCATACCATAGGACAATAAGACATAACATAGAGAATTATAAATCTCTCCAATCTCTTGTTCATCACTTATATGAGCATGATGATCTATTATCGGATGAACCATTTTTACCTACCTCACTAACCCAACTACCAACCCAACCAATCCAACCATTATCCCAACCTACACCTATTTCCTCACTCTCATCTACAGATAAGGGTAAGGAATTGAAATAGTCACCTAGTCCAACAAAGCATGTTGTCCATACCATCCACATGATTATCTGATCTTAGATTCAACAAAGTGGCAATGGAGGAGATAACATGTTCATTCCATAAAATTATTCTTTATATTCTCAAACATCTAACCAAGTTCAAACACCAAGACCCACACCATCACCAAGACCTAAAGTATCTATCCTTAATACCCCTCCCATCAACTCTTATGCATCTATTCAACAAACTATATTAAATTAGCTTCAGCAAGCACTAGTGAAGATGAGACTTTACAATATGATCAATGCCTCACCTAACCATCACTAGGCATTAATAGACAATCTGAAATCCATTGAGAGTGAGCCAAATGACTGTTAACCTCTTAAATTCTTTATTAAAGCCATCTAATATTCTACCATCATTACCTTCTAAGATTTTGATATACCTCTAGCCCATTTAGAGGAGTCTGATCCTCCTCTCCTTGTCACTGCATGCATCAATCACATTCATGTCAAAAGGGTGATGATTGATGAAGGTGTTATCATTAACATAATCTCCTCCCATGCTTTTGATCAACTACATTTACCAAAGAACATGGTTGAAATCACAACCATCCTTCACTCATTTAATGACACCATGGCCACTACCTTGGGGACCATTGTTCTTTAAATATGCTTGGGACCTCACACCATCCTTGAGTTATTTTATGTTATGGAGGGTGAATTCCAATATAACATTCTACTCAAATGTGCTTGCATCTAAGCTATGAGTTACAACCCCTCCACTTTACACCATTACATCAAATTCAAACATGAAGGGCATGTTATAACCATCACAGTTGATTCCAATCCTTTTACATCTTGCAACATGACCTATAGGCCTAATGATGTCCTTCTTCCACCTTCATCTCCCTTACAATAAATCAACCCCATTAACATAACTACACCATCAACCTTGACCTATAGTGCCTTTAATACCAACAATAATGAAGCCTTAACTAGTGTCTCTATCTCTTCTTCCTATATCCCCATTGAGGACTCCTTGACACAAACTTTCCAATGTCTCTCTCTCAAGAAATACCAACTTTTATCATTAGATGCCTTTCCCACTCCCCAGGAATATGGGAACCTCTAAATGACCCTTCTTATGACCCCAACATAGGAACAATCATCCCCTTTATACTTCCCATTAATCAAACATTTTTTTTCTATGGGGGACTTGATCAACCACTCCTTACTCCTATCACCACCCCATATATTCAACCTTTCACTTCTAATTTTTCCTATATAAGAAATATAGTTTTGGCCAAAACCTATCTTCACCATTATGCTTGGAAAAGATTTGGTATGGTACTTTATGAATAAGGACCTCATTAATTTCTCATTATCAAAACTTAGAAACCTCATAATTTCCTTAGGTTTGGGTTTAAACCATTAGGAGATCCCACCTCACCAGAACCTATTGCTATCTCCATGAAATAAACTCCATCCTCTCCTAGGTCATCTTCCTAATCTGAGGACTCTAACATTATTCAATATAACCTTTTTTTGGTATCAATACCATTAGTTTATGTCCAATAACACATTATAAAGGTGGCTAAACCAAAACCTTTCCCTCTCATTCATATTGAAATGATTAACCATAATTCACCCACCATTAATACCTTTCAGCATCAAGATGATGAGTCCATCCTCACCCACCTTGGTATAGGAGATTATTCTATCCATAAATCTCTCCCTCCTAATAAGCAAACCATGATTGATGAATCAACTATCAATGTTAACTTAGGGACCTAGGAGGATTCTCATATCATTAAACTAGGCCAATCCTTGAATCTAAATGAGTAGTAGAATCATCCCACCTTCCTTTAAGACTATAGAATCATATTTGCTTGGTCTTATTAGGATATGCCCAGGATTGACCCCTCCATGGCTCTCCATAACATTGTTACCCATCCTAAGGCTAAGCCAGCATTGCAAAATCTTTGCAAAATGCACCCTCATATAGCTCTTATCATCAAGGAAGAACTTAAACATCTTCTATCTTTCAAATTCAATCAACCCATTGATTATCTATAATGGGTTTCTAATATCATTCTAATTACCAAACCCACTAGGGGACTTCACCTTTGTGTGGATTTCCATGACCTTAACCTTGCATTCCCAAAAGATGACTTTCCTTTACCTAACATTGACCAACTAGTTGACCTTACCATGGGCCATGAGATGTTATCCCTTATGGATGGCTTTTCAAGATATAATCAAATCTTGATCACCTCCTTAAATCAACATAAAACCACCTTCATTACTCTTTGGAGAACCTTCTATTATCAAGTCATGCCTTTTGGTTTAAAAAATGTAGGAGATACTTATCAATTAACCATGATGTATATCTTCCACAACCTTATCCATAATATTATAGAAGATTATGTGGATGATCTCTTTAGAAAATTGAAGCACTGAGAGGACCATTTAGCTATTCTTTCTATAATTTTTGATCGACTAATCCAATTCCATGTCTAAACTAATCTTAAAATTTTCATTTTTAAGGTTCTCTCTAAGAATCTCCTTGGCTTTATCATTCCCCTTCATGGAATTGAAATTGATCCTACTAAATTCAAATCCATCCTATAAATGCCTCCTCTAACAAACCTGAAACAACCTCATAGTTTGTAGGGAAAACTCCAATCTATTCATCACTTCATCTCCTAATTATTAGATAGATGCTAACCCTTTCACCACCTCTTGAAGAAAGTCACTTCCTTTATATGTACCAAAGATTGTCCTCAAGCCTTTAATTCACTTAAGAAGTACCTAATTTCTCCACTAGTTCCTATCCCACCTAAGGATGACCAACCTTTCTACCTTTACATATCTACCACTAATCACCATTTGGGTGCCATGCTAGCTCATCAAAATGAAAAAAACATGGAGAAATCCATTTACTATATTAGCCACATGCTTTTATTATATGAGACATGATATACACATCTTAAAAAGCTTTGTATCACTCTTATTTTTGTCACCTCTAAACATCATCATTACCTTCTCAACCACAAAACATATGTTATTACCGCCACCAATGCACTCAAGTATATGCAATCCAAGCCATATAAAAATCAATGTGTGGCCAAGTGGTTCATACTTCTTACTAAATGAGATCCTAAGTTTCTTCACCAAAAATCCATTAAATGTCAAGTCATTTCTAATCAATTGGTTGAAGACCCCCTTCTAGATAACCAACCCATTCCATTAAGCTTTCTTGATGAGTCTATTACCACATTATCTTAAGGAGAACCCCCTTACCAAATGACCATGTTTTTTGATGGATCTAAGTGCCAACATGGTGGGGGTGTAGGAATAATTCTCATTCCCCTTTATGGTGAACCTCTTCACCATCCTTCAAACTTGACTTTGAATGTACTAACGACATGGTAGAATATGAAGCTCTAGTTATTGGTCTCTAAACCAATCTCATCTTAGGAATCAAAACCATTTCTATCTTTAGTGTTTCTCAACTCATGATTAACTAATTCAATGGGTCCTATCAATGTAAAAATGATATTTTTCAAAAGTATAAGCTCGTCACTGATGAAATCTTGACATATTTTGACCATTATCAGATCCAATTGGTACCTTGATCTATTAACAAATTTGTAGATATGATGGCTTCCCTTACATCTCAAATACCCTCTCAACCTAATAAATACTAATTATTTATTACAATCTATCACTTCATCCAACCCTCATTTATTAGTTTAGACCTTCCAACTATTTGTAATGTGGAAGCATCTCCTTCAAATGTCTAGTATGATCAAAATTTTAATTACCTAAACCTAGGCATCATTCCACTTGATGTCTCAAAGAGTGCCAGGAAGGACTTTGTGTAGGGTACCTCTCATTATACCATACTAGGGGGAATCCTATACAAATGTGGGTTTGATGGTATTTTCCTCCATTGTCTGTGTAGTCATGAGATTATTCATGCCATCAAGGAAAATTATGATAGAGTTTGTAGGGGAAATTTTAGTGGCCTCACTATCACTAAAATAATTTCATGCTTGGGTTACTATTTTCCTACCCTTAATCAGGACTACTATGACTTTGTAAATAAGTGTGTTAGATGCTAACAATATGATAATTTGCATCACATGCCCACTCATAGCCTTTGGGTATCTAAATATTATTGGACCTTCTCATAGTGGGGGCTTGACCTCAATAGAGAAATCAATCCTCACTCATCTCAATGACACCAATACATCATCATCACTTTTGAATACTTCACTAAATGGGTGGAGGCCATCCCCCTTATCTCAATCAAAGCTAAAAAAATTATTTATTTTATCAATCACCACATCATCTATCATTTTGGTATCCCTCAATAAATCATAATAAATAATGGCAAATCCTTTAAAAATAAGAAATTTCAATCCCTATATGATGATTTTGGAATCAATTTTAGCCATTCCTCACCTTATCATCCACAATCAAATGAACAGGTGGAAGCCTAACAAAACTATCATTAAGATGCTAACCAAAGTTGTAAGTGCTTCAGGATGGGATTGGCACATACACATCCTATTTGCTTTATGGGCTTATGGCACTAGTATCCAAAGTGTAATAGGTGCTACACCTTTAATGGGCCTATGGCCCTGGTCTTTGGTGCAGAGGTTTTTCTACCACTCAAATTCTAAATTCCCTCTCTTTGTATATCCTTACACGACATCATTTATGAAGAGGACTATCATTAAGCATGCCTTTCATGAGTTTAAATACTTGATGAACATCACTTTACTAACCTTAATCATATTCACATCTACCAAAAGTGTATCACATGTGCTTATAACAAGCATCTTAAATAATGTGAATTTAACATTACAGACCTCATCCTTAAATAAAATCAACACATGAAAAACATGGAGAAAAGCAAAAAGGGAAAATTTGATTTTGATTATCTTGGACCCTATATTATCACACACAAGTATGGAGTAGGAGTTTATCTTTTTTCCTCTCTTGAAGGCAAACTAGAACCTAAACTTCTCAATGCTTTTGCATATGCATCCTCTCTACTATTAAAAGAGATATAAATAAACTTTATGGTCTAGCTTAAGCTCACCCCTTGATTTTATGAGATTCACCCATCCCTTATCCTATTACCCTATTCCTCTTGGGGACATTTGATTACAATAGACCCATGTGATTATCCATCATAGTTTTAGTCTAATATTAAACATGGGTACCATGGCTCTACCTATGAAATGGTTCTCATGGATACTTTTTGTCTTTAATTAGATGAAATCTCATGATCATTTGTCTCCCAAAGTCACCTTTCCTTACCTATCAACCACCTTTTGTGGTAGTCACCTTACCTCGATAAGGACACATCTAATCTTAGATATATGGGTGCATGTCTAAGAAAACATTAAAATATTATCTATGGGATATAACATATTATTTGGGTCCATTTGATTAAAGATAGATCAATCCCTCAAAATAGGGCTACTAAATACAATCAAAATAGATAGACTAATCCCTTGAAGGATAGATATCAAAACTTTTTTCATACTTAGACTGCTCCCTTGAAGGATGGCTAAGATAAAATATCAAAATAATAATATTTTCATAAAATCTACAATTAGCTCAATCAAATCACTTGAAGCTTCTTGTATTAATAAATTTCACCTCTCTTATCAAAAAAATAAAATCAATACATGATCCTATTATCTCATAAAATATCCACAATTGGTTCTCTCATAACACAATATATCTTTGTAGACTTCCTGCATCGATCAGTCTACACCTTGTAAATACATGGACTTGTCTATTGTAGTTCTTAGTTCACCTATAAAAATGGTAATTAAATCCACATTATGTTCCTATCTTACCCCTTTTTCCCTTTATTTACCTATCATTTCCTTTTCTTATATACCCTCTATAAATCATTGAACTATGAGCTCACTTGGTAACATGGTGTTTATATTGATAACTTTTTCACTAGGAGGGTCCTCATGTGAAGCCCATCAGAGGTTCATTTTAATTAATCTCCTATCTATTCTTAGTTCACTAGGGTCCTCACCAATGGAATAAATATGTCTCTTTCTATTTATCTTAGTTCACAAGGATGTTGTCTCTTATTCTTCTTAAAACCTTATAAGCTTATCAAAGCATACCACAACATCATAATTCATTATAAATAAGCATATCATAAAATCCACATCATTAACTAAAATAGCAATCTCTAATATTACAATCACATAAAAAATAAGAACATCATATCAAAATCAAAATCAAATCTATATATATCATCACATGCTTAAATTATGACATCATCAGTATCATACATAAGCGTCATCTATCACATCCAACATTAACATTAGTCATCCTCAACACATTATCAACATATAAGCATTCATTTCATAAAAAAACATGAATAAAATAAAAACATCCAACTTTTTGAATCATAAATATATATATAATCAATAATTGTCTACAAATGTACATATCTCTCACTCATATGCACCTCACATATTTAGCATGTAGGCTAGTATAAAAATAATATACAAAAAATAATCTTGACCCTATTTGTATCAATATCTTGGGATACTACTATGATTGGCCCCACCCACACCTATACCTACACTTGCACCTATACTTATCCTAGGTGGAGGCCCTATTAGATGACCCACTACCATAGCCCACTGACCTAGGGCCACAATCACTACTCTAGTAGCTAAAATAACCACTCTCCCTACCTTATCTCATTAGGATAATGTGTTATCACAATACTCACATAGTAGTGTAACTCTTATATGGCCACTTGATATCTGGCTTATGTGACAAATCCTAGTGGTGCCACCTCTGCTCCATCAGTCCATCATAAAGAGTCTCTCTCTTATGTCACCAAATCAAATGAGACCCTTTCTTTGTCTTACTCTCTTATCATTGTGGTAACTTTCCCCTATAAGATGGCCACTTTACCCTATAAAGTGGTGACATATGCCTAGGCCTAATCTCTCTTCACTGTCACTCCTCCTAGCTAGCCCTAAAGAGTGGAAATCTATCCTAATAACACAACAATATGGGCTTGTGCTACCACTACCTATAGATCACCCTATGTTGGTACCCCTACTAGGTTAACATCCATAGGCCCCTAGCCTCCATATCCTAAACCAAAATCAATAGCTACATATCTCCCTGAAAACTAGGTAGGATAGTCAGCTATACAACTTGCATCATCTCCATCCCTTGGGGGTAACTCCTCATGATCCGACTCCTCCTCATGTGACTATGGATTTGGTAAATAAAACTCTACATTCTCCTTCTTGTATCGTATATACTCTTGAGGGATACCCTACATAAGCACAAACTAATGCCACACTTATTCAAAGGGGATTGTTCTATCTCACCATCCTACCTCCCATAGGCCCATCTCCAACTCTATAATGATATGGTGTGGTACCTATACCCAACCTATATTTGTGAAGTTTGATATGGCCTCCAAACTATGTCACCAAGAACTAAGCCCTTCAAAGCTCATCTAAACCAATCAATATCCCTAGAACCACCACCAACACCTATCATAGCCCTAGCTCTCCTCCATCAGTAAAATTTGACTACATAATCCATCAGCTAGTAGCCCTCTTTTGGAAGGACCAAGGGTCTTAGTAACCATATATACTCGTAGGCCCAATAGTGAAATAAAAATCCCACACTACTTCTATAGCATGTGTGTGATCTAAACCCCCATAGCTCTCTATATATCTGAAACAGTAAAACCTATACCCATCTTAAAACTATACCACCCAAAACTAGCTCCACCAACACCCCCAAAAACACACTAGGGAATATCCCTCCCATAAAATTTGATAGTGCATAATAAGTAACCACTAACTACAACATGGTTAACAAATGTTTATCTCCATGGGCCGTCTAGTATAGAAGTCTAATGCTAAAACCTCTAGAGTGAAACTATGCATCATCTCAATCATCTCCATATAACATCTCCATGCACTCATTAATCTCCTCTCCCTCTATGTGGTATATGAGATCTCTACATATGGTTAGATGTGTAATCTAGTGGGCATCCTATTATAAAATTCTCATCTACACTATTGATTACTAGAAGGTATTAGTCATTGGTTCCTATCTCTTAATGAGGGAAACTATCATCTTAGTATCCTTGGGAGGGTGTTGGTAATTCTACATCCCTCCAAAACCCACTATGTCTATGTGATACTGGTCCTCTATAAACATGGCATCCCTTACCTCTATAAAAAATTTAATAACTTGATCTCATAGCTGGATCTCATTCTATGCCTACAATAATAGGTATATCACAAAGTAGGTAAGAAACCTATATCAACTATTACCTATATACATAATGACTATTTCCCGCCCACTTACATACTGATATGATTTCATGTATCAACCTACCCTTTGAACACTTATTATGCCTATAAACCCTTATTAACTATTCCTATAGAACCTCCACCCTTTTTATCCTACATAGATGCATATTTACCTAAAATTACTACACTCTCCAACCCATTCCAAATCCTATCCCAACCCATTTCAACATAACTCTCTCAATTCTATCACACAACCAACTAACCCAACCCATCTAAACCCATTTCAATTCTACCCATCTCAACCCATTTCAATTCTACCTACCCTAACCCATTTTAATTCTAATCCATCCCACATATCAACTCATAACTCCTAACCCAACCCATCGATCATCAATGAATCTCCCACACCATCGATGGTTCCCTTGGGGACATTTTCCCCCAAGGTTAACCATCGTAGGTCAACTCAACCATGAATAATCACTTTTAGGTGATTGTAGGTAGTGAGCCTCAACCCCCTGACTCCTCCTAAAACCCTAACTCCCTCTATTTCACCCACAACGTACTCTCTACACCCTTACACATTCCTACCTACCTCTAAATAAATCATACCCCCCAAACATATAATCTTGTAAATAAATGATAGAAATAGAAAAACCCTAGTGCCACATCTAAAAATCCATAACTCTCTCATTTAGCATACCCAGTTATATTTTTCCCATTTAATAAAAACATTATAATTTACATCCAATTTAATAAATAACCTACCTCATTTCATGATCATTGACACCACCTCAATCTACACCTAGCCATTTATCCATGAGCATCTCTATCATCCATCTAAACCACATCATCACTCTCACACACCACACTTCTCTCGATAACTCATTATACTTCGAATAGACAAAGCACAAGTTCTCAAAGTCAAAAATGGGGAAAAAATGGGCCTAGTTAGCTTTTTTACCACTGATTTAAGGTTTCCACCCAACCATCAATGGTTCACCCTAACCATCTATGGTTACCTAACTATCACTAGTTCTCTCTAACTATTGATGGTTAGGGTGCTTTTATTTTTCCCCTCTAAACCTACACTTTTTCTACTTCAACTAAAACTATTAATTCATCCAAATGAGCTCATCCAATTCTTGCCACCTTTGCACCTTTTTATAATTTCCCTTATCCCCACCAGCCAAGAACTACATTAGGCCTAAAGTCAATTTTGGATCCCCTATCCATGAGACTATGTAGGCAAAATCTTCTTACCTAGCACATTAGGAGTCAGCTCGGCCATTGCAACCACCTAACCCATTTACCTTTGTCCACGTTGACATTGGTACCAACTTATTCATATACCTTGCGACAACCTTACTCTTGTTATGATGACCACCTTGACCAATTTTGCCATGATGGAATTTTTTCCCTATGCACCACCTCATGCATGCCTAACTCACTATGTTTTTCTTAGGATTACTTCCTACCCTAGATACCTGAGTAAACACCAACCTTCTATAGGACACTTGATAAGTGTGACCTAATTAGCTATGACCAATTCTAGGGACCAGTTATCCTATCACTTGTCCTAGACCTCAACCTTTATTTTTCCCAACATGGCACTAGTATTTACGTGCTCTTGACTCTCACACTTAGTCATATTATGCATGTGTCTACATCACCCACCTTATGACCTCCATTTTACCACTTATTAAACCATGACCCAATTTAAGTGTTAGCTCATTGACTCTTGGTTTAAGGGGAAATACCCTCCTCCCATACTTGAGGAAACCAGACCTTGACCTTCAACACTCCATTTTTTTATAGCTTACTTACCTAAAGCCACCCAATAAAAAGGGATAAAATTTAGACACTCAAAAACACCCCTTGACTAGTTTTTGATATCACTTCACCTTGGACCTATTCCTGACCTTAGTTATCTAATAACCTAGTATTCTCACCCATTACACTTAATAAAACACCTAAACACCCTTTAATAAACATTTTTAACATATTAAATTAGACCCATTTCCTAATTGTCAATGGTTAGCCTAACCATTAATGGCTAGGTCTGTACTCCTACAAAACAAAAAATCATCAAGCTATAGGACAAGTGTGTATGGATAAAATAGAAACTTTCCTATGCACACCTCACATATTTCCCTCTCTTTGAATTGGCATCTTTATCCTCACTCAACCCAACAACTTTCCCTTCCCTCACTTAGAAAGTTTATGATATAAATACAAGGCTCTTAAAGGAGTTGTGGATCCAAATTTTTTTATCTAGGCTCTTTTATTTTCTTTGTGTAGGCATTTAACATCCTAAAAATCTATGTGCATGAATTTTGAAGGTTGAAGTACTATTATGCTACCCAATTTCATTCAAATAGTCATTGGCTTCCACATTGCATCATTCATTCCATATCCAAACCTTTTTGGACCTAATCTTGTTATATTGGTGCATGGTATTGACCTATCATGCTACATATTCTATTGAATAGGTAGTCCTTCCTCACCAAAAATGAGCTCTCACTTCATTTGGTCATCAATGAGTGTAACATCTAATAGGTACACACCCCTCATCTATTGTTTTTCTCTTTTTTTCCTTAAAGCAAAAGAAAGAGTAGGACATAGTAGGAAACAAGAGAAGGGGGAGGTTTTATACTAATGATCCTTTATATTGGTTTTGAGATTTAACCCCTTAACTCCTTGAATCATTCTTATGAACTTTTAAACCCTTTCAAAACCTAACTAGTAGCCTAACGAAAGAATTTTTGCCCTCAAGTGACTTAATATGAGATTTTTGAGTATTTAAATGGTTTTTATGGTCTCTTTAGGTCTCATGGGCACAAAAGTGAGCCACTAGTTGGCATGTGTAGAGTGTATGGTTTACGGATTAGGCCTAAAAATGATTGTTACATGCTTAGAGAGGAGTACTATAGGCATAGAGAGGATTATTATAGGCCTAGAGAGGACTACTACATACTTAGAGAGGAATGATAAAGGCTTATGTGTAGTAAATTAGAGAAATTATTCATGTTTTTCAAGAGTCTAAAGAGTAAAGGATATCAAAAGGTTAAGAAGGTATCACAATAACCACCTACAAGGGTCTCCACATTTGATGGTCATCTACAACCATGCCTAAATATCTAGTTAGATACCTATGTACATTATGAAGGAAGAATTAAGTGGCCTAGCCAATCCAACACAAATGATCTAAAGGATATAATGGATAGGTTACATAATCTAAAAAGTGTGCTCAGATAACTCTTTTTGAGGGTAAAATATAGAAACACTATCAATAGGTCTATTGGCCTAATACCATTATCAAAGCATTACTACATGGAGACTAAAGTCATAAGATATTAAATGATTAAATAAGACCTAAAACTAAAATTTAAGTTTATTTAAGAGAGTTTTATAAGTTTTAGATGCACTACTTTGTAGAGAAGAGCTCAAAATTTTCCATTTTGGCCTAAAATTGCCTTAAGAGTGCATAGAATGCAAAACGATCACCCAAGGAACACCTTATTTTTAATAGAACTATAAGAAGGATCTACATGGATTTCTCATCATGTGGGTAAGGTTGAGGGGCATTTTATACTAGCATTTAGTGACATTAGTTCATAGGTTGAAGTCCTAACCTTTATGAATTATTGTTAAGAATCAACCTCCCTCAACCTCTCTAAAACCCTAATAGAAGCTCAATGGGAAAGATATTGAGAAATTTTCACTCAAATGCATTGAATTTTTCTTATATACAATGGAAACAGATTTTCACTCTGATAAGGTCTTACTCATAGAATTGGTTTTTATGGATAGCTATATAGATTCACAAAGAACCCTATGTTTTTAAATATTTAATGATGAATACAAGGTACATAGATAGATTAAAAATTGTAAATCATTTGAGAGGATGGTGTGAAGTATATTTCACCCTCTCAAACCATAAACTACACTTAGTTCCTCCTATAACTTATTTTATAGGTATCAACTAAAGATGTAGTCTATAAGTGCTAGTGAAAGGTGACCTATTCACCTAAATGAGCAAGAGTTACAGGTGTGAACTATTTTAAAGGAATAATTCATGTTTTAATATGATTTTTTATACCTGAAACATGCTCACTTTCCCACGATTAATTTTATATGCAATTCTCATGGCCATCTAAGTAATTAACATTGATTGACTAAGCCTAGTTGCTTAATAGGCCGATTTGGTCAACTAAGTGAGATGTTTATTTGTTTAGAGGGTCGTTAATATAGTAAATTAAAGGACATAAACATCCTTTTAATTTATTAATTGAGTTTATCAACCACATTTCATTTATATTATGGAGGATGAGGTAGTTTTTACAACCTTATTAGCATGAAAAAGAGAGAGGTAAGCTACATAATGCCTCATGAGGCCAATTAGACCATAATTCCACCATTATAACTACTATGAAAGAATGTGGTTGACCAAGTTGGGGTTCTCATGCTTTTAATGGAGTCAACCAAAAGTGAAAGAGCCTCCACTAGACCATTTCCTATGCTATACTCTCATTAAAGGCCATTATGAAGTAAGGGCAATACATGGGAGGAGTTGTGAGGCTACTTGTAATCACTAATTGAATAAATTTGGCTATTATGGACTCTTATCTATGCATCCATTCCATATTATTATTCCATTTCCATTTATTTTTCTATAAATTGAGGCTAAAATGCCACTATATACATCTCTTAGCTAGGTACGAAGAAACTCTTCCCAAGTTATACCTTATAAACCTTTAAATTAATATAAGTTTTATTCAAATTTTATTTATAGCTTAGTGTGTTCTATACTTGATGATTTTAATAAGTGTTGAATCTTATCTTCCTTTATAGGTCATTGGTCTCACCTAATTGATAGGAGATTATCTAAATAGGTCATATAGTGTGTGAAAGTGTTGGTGATTATGTTTGGAGTAAAATCTGATTGGTAGTGTCATGAAATTAAAACTCTAATTCATCATCCTCAATTTGTATCTACTTAACATATCCTCCATATAAATCATTGATACTTAGGAGTCTCTAGGAGCAAATGATCTAATCATTAGTCCTTGTCTTGTTCACAAGTGTTTTTAAAGGGTCAAATATAGTGGACACAATATGTTGGTGCATCACCTCCCATAGTTTAGGTTTGATTTATGCATTGTCTATCCATTTTAATAATAAAAAATTCAATAGGTTTAGGAATTGATAAAATAGATGATTCATCATGGGAGCTATACCCAAAACTAGAGGTTCACCTCAACAACTAGGCTACCCACACCTAAAGTTAGATCCCATTATATCAGTTGGATGAGGTAGGTCTAAAACACCACTACCTCAAAGGTGCAATATATATTGATAACACCTTGCTCTTCAACCATTTTATTATCAAGTCATCTTACTTGTACAAGTCTTATCTATTTTCTCCTTATCTTCCATGGCTATTATGCCATCCTCTACATTAATTTTATGTGCATATTGTGTTTAATTTCATTCTTTTTCTTTCTTCTTATTTATAGCTTATTATGCATATTTCCCCTTCTTCTCTACTCCTTCCTTCTTATTATACTCATATTCTTATTTTTTATTTTTCTCTTTGTATTCCTATTTAGACTTCTCTATTTCAACCTTTTCCTCTTCTTATTTTTACCTTCTATCTTCTTCCTCTACCTTCCCAAAGTCCTACACCTATTTCTCTACAATATCCCCTTTTGGTTTTTGCTACTCCATTTATGGTTGCACTACGAATTGTTATGATTTGATTTGTTTATACATAGTGGTTACCTCAATTTGAACTAAATAAGAGGAGGTATAAGGGGATAGTGATGGAGAAGAGGGTGAATGGGGTGTATAAGTAAGTATGGAATGTTGTAGGGAGATATAACTGAATAAATAACCATTTTGTGCATACTCACCAATATCTTCACATGAGTAAGTGGACCAAATTTTCTAATATCACTTGCTTACACAAGTCTATATAATAGGCTACTATTTCACTCATTATTATTTATAATCTTTCTCTTTAAAATCATGCATTATGACAAAAGTGTCCATGCATGCTACAATTTTAGATGAGATCTCAGTAGTTTGATGAGTGTGTGATGTATGCATTAGGGGTTTCTTATAACTTCCTTATTTTTTTTTTGTTTTATCTATCCTTGTCTATTATTACATAGTCTATAGTAGAATCATCATTGTATTAATGATCTTGTTCCAACTAATCCTTTAAAAAAATTCATCATTCTATGCTTGATTTCCTAATCTTTTATAATTATGTCAAAATTTATGGACTTGGGAAGTGTTGTTATTTGTAAAAATAATATAAATGGAACATTATTTCATAATTAAAAGGTTGGCACTACCTTCTATAATAATAATTTCTTATCCTCCTCCTCCTCATAGACATCTTTTCCCATGTCCTAAAACATGGATTTTTATACTTCTTGTGTAAATACACCTAACTTTTTCAAGTTTTACTTGGTAGAGATCTAGGGTGTCTACTTGTCAGTCAACCATGGGTTTGTGCTATGAGTGTTAGTGCCCAAAATTACATTGAATAAATTGGGCCCTTATCAAGTGTAAACTCCCAAGTCCTTATCCAAATTGCTGATCATTCAAGGTGTTCATATCAAAGGTCAAGTTCATGTAAAAATTGGCTAATTTATAATCTTGTCTTTGCTTGGCATATACATCTTTCCTTTAGATTTTTTCAAGATTTTTGTACAAACACAATGTTTGATAGCAATACATCTTCAGGCCTTTTGACTCAAACAAAAATTTTAAAGACATATTTTGTTAGGAAGTTTTTCCACTATAAAAGGTCTACAAAAATTCAAAGTCTTTTTTGTTTTGAGATTTATTTTCACACAAAAATCCCAAAGGGCTATTTCCTTTGTTTTGAGTAAATTGTAAGTACTTATTTATTTCATCCAAAGTGTTTAGAAAAAATCCACAGGATTATTCCTTTAGGCATTGTATCTGCATAAAAAGTTTTTAGGATTAATCTTTCAATCATTTTATCCACACAAAAATCCCAAATGGATAATTCATTTAGGCATTTTATCTACATAAAAATTCTGAAGGGTCATTTTACCTTTTTAAAATTTCTAAAGGGTCATTTCCCTTGGGCATTTTTCCCTTGAAAAAATTATGAAGTACACTTGTAGAAGGGTCATTTTGCCTTTTCAAAATTTTGGAATGATCATTTCCTTCAACTATCTACGCCTTACAAAATTCCCAAAGGGCACCTTAAAAATTTGTAAAGGGTAAGTCTAAAGGGTGAAGGACACTTTCAATAAGTTTTAAAAGCTTTCATAATATCTAGTACACACTTTCAATAATTTTGAAGGGAACTTTTAGGAGATCTAAAGGACCATTTCAAAAGGTTAAAGAGCAATTGTGTAGGGAAAGTGACCTTGACAAAAATGAAGAAAAGTACTTTTAGAAAACTTGAAGGGTATGTTCAAAGGGCTGAAGGGTACATTCAGAAAAGTTTCTATGAGCATAAGTCCTATTTCCTTTCAACATTTTTTCTATTCAAAAGTTCTAAGAGAATTTCATTTCTTTGAGAAAACTACCAAGTTAAATTTATATGGGGAAATTGATTTATAAAAAATGTCCAAAACAATTATCTAAATGAAGACAAAAGGATCTAAGTATCAATTATTTTGTAAAAAGTGCAAAGGTCTAATTCCTTTGGTAAAAGTGCAAAAAACCATTTTATTTGAGGAAATTATTTCAAATAAAATATCCAAAACAATTGTTGTAATGAAGGAAAAACTCTGAAGGATGA
The DNA here is from genome assembly GCA_037957365.1 of Torreya grandis. Lineage (NCBI taxonomy): Eukaryota > Viridiplantae > Streptophyta > Pinopsida > Cupressales > Taxaceae > Torreya > Torreya grandis. The sequence continues at coordinate 1,014,778 of JARHVA010001495.1, forward strand.
ATTATTTTAGGCATCTTGGCCATGAAAAACTTATGAAAGAATTTTAATTCTTTAGGGAAAATTTAAAGTTTAAATTCTTCAATAAAATTACAAAGTTCAATTTCTATGTGTAAATTATTTCAGACAAAATGTTTGAAACAATTATCTTGATGAAGACAAAAGTCCAAAGACTCAATTCTTGTAGGAAAAGTTTGAAGTCAAAATCCTTTGGGGAAATTGTCTCAGACATTTTGTCTAAGAGAATAATCATGATAGAATACTTGAAATAATTGTTATGGGATAATTATGATGAATAAAATCCCAAAGTAGAAGTGCTAAAAGAAAATAGGAATTCCTAAGACAAATATCCCACTAGTCAAATTATGTAATAATAAATTCCCCAATGAAAATTTTTAATTATAGGTATGATGGTCTCATGGATATCTTTTGAAAATTTCATGGACATAAACTTTAAGCTATGACAAGTAGCCATTAGGATTCAAAAGTTCTAGGATAGTTGTGTGAGCATCAATTTTAGACCCCATGAAGTAGTTGTTTATCTTCAAACTAAGGTATATCCAACAACATGTGTTTTCATAGAATAAGATGATCCAATAGTGTGTGATTAAAGCTAAAGAGTCAAAATAACATAGGGATCCACAAGGCTACCAAGTGGTAGATCCTCAAGCCCAAGAATAGGTAATATCCAATCATGCCCCACCCCTCGAATCACGATTCAATATATCATGTTTACTCATCCTAGATAGATCTAATGGTGCATGGATAATTTTTAAAAGTCAAGGACCCTATGAGAAAATGTAGAAATGATAAGTGGCATGGTTTTGTACCACAAAATTAGAAATAAAACATCTCACATAAGATCTACATCTTGAATTTTATTAGGAAAGGCTGATTTAATGGTGTGAGCCAAGGTAGACTTTTCAAAGGGGCCTTGATTTCATGAATAAATAATAAGTGTCCATATTAGAGACAAACAATCAACTTAGTCACTCTTAAATCCCATAGATGCTTAGTTGGATCCAATATAGTGAGACAAATGTCGATATGTGGTTATATTTTGTCTAAAAAGTTAAACTTGATGGCTTTATATTGGTCAAGGAATTAGTTAAAGCATATAAAAAGGTCCATGGGCCATTCTAGAGTGAATATTTCCAATCATGATCATGGATCATTTTATGTTTCATGTCACAACTAGATCATTCTTGAGACATCATTGTAATAATAATGTGTTCCATGATGTGCATAAAAAGAAAGGCATCTATCAAAGAGGTTCTAGCTATGTAGGAAACCATTCACCAACATCTCTATGTAATTACACATGGTAACAAATTTTGTTTGATCTCTACCATGAAATTCACCTTCCAAATAGGTGTAAAGGGTAATGCTTAGGTAGTTTCACATAAGTATAAAGCCTCTTTGTCTCCTAAAATGATTTTATCCCTCCATATATGTAAGTGAGTGGTTAAGAGCATATTTAGGAAGTTTTAATTCCTCATCATTCTTTATATAGGTAGTTTCAGTAATGATTTTTCTTATGAATGGACAAAAATCTTAGGTATGGCTAAGAGCATTTTCCAACTGGGAGTAACTTGATGAAATATGAAAGTTTTTTATGCTATTTTTTTAAATTTTGGCCCATATTTATATAATTGAGAAGGGTGAAAAATGTTTAAATATAAGGCTTTTCTTCAATTCAAGAGGTTAGTTGGCCATTGTGTTGGTTTGTGTCTTACTTAGTATAAGCTCTTCCACATTTTTGGATCATTACTATGTGTGTTTTATCTATCTTTCTAAGTTGGTTGTAGTTATATAGTCATTAACAATCTCTAAGAGAATCTCTATATGTCTCCCCTATCTAACATGGAGTAAATCCACCAGGCTTATCCCCATGGAAACATTTTTAAATGTTGATGTATGTAATAATTTATTGAAAAGTTAAATGAAAACTCATGTGATTCTCTATCATTTTCTATTTATGAAGTGAAATAATATGTTTTACAAATGTTATTGATAGGATATCTCATTCCATACTCATTATTGGTTGTCATTTTGGGATTAGAGCTAGGTTATAAATCCCTTTATGTGTTATATTTGGAAATATGTTGCTTAATAACTTGTCAGTGCACCCTAGGTTTATGGATTCAATAGGAGAAGGTAAAACACTCCCAGTAGTTTTGTTAGCTTGCATTTATGATTTCTACATCTTTGCATCCAATGTTGTCATGAATGATTAAAATAATCCCTATTGTTTGAATACCACCAACACACAATCCTCCCCTTTTTGTAACTATCAACTTTTCTCACTCTATCCTACCTTGTATATAACATGCCCTTTGCATATATTAATTTTTATTTTCCTACAAATGCATAAACATTGTATATTTAACATGTGTCTACATTTTGTGCTTTAAATCCCAAAATTAAAATCTTTGTTTCAACCCTTATGTTGTTGAATATAATTTTTGATTAAAGGTTTCAATCACTTTCAAATCTATCTTGAATATGGTGTGTTCGTCCTAGAACATTTTCTTGATCTATGTGACAACCCTTTACAAGTGGAGTGAGCAAGTTTTTTTTTGTTCTAGTCATATTTGTGTCTCTCTATGCCAATAATTCCCATGGAGGTTGAATTGTAGAATCTCTCCATGTGAGCAAGCTACCCCATAGGTCCTCTCACCTTGGTTTAGGTAGAGCCACAAGTAGTACGGAGCTAACCATACCCTTTATAGGTGCCTCTCAATCATTTTTTGCATCCAATCTATTATAGATGCCAAACCCTCCATTGGATACAATGACATTCTAGCAGTTTTATCATCTCTATTTCTCCATTTTATTTAAGTGTGCAAGTCCAAGTGCAAGAGGTGTATAACTAGGAACTAACAAGTTTGATTTTTAGGTGGTGAGGATGGTCTAAGTGTTAGGTATTTTCTATTGCCTACATCTATTTGTGATGATGTTGTATAGGGTTCTATTTATGTCTATCATTGTTCTTATGCTTCTCCTTATGGTTTTGGTAATGGTTGTTATATTCTTGGACGCATTGATAGGTTGTTGTTATACCTTTAATTTAACCAATCAATGGATTGGTGTCATTTTCTATTAGGTCCAATATCTGAGGCTATATATAATGAGATGTTACATATTTAAGTTAATAGTTTATTGTTTAAGGGGTGTTTACTCTATTGTTTATGTCTAAATCCTAAGGATAGAAAATAAGTTTATAATTATATATTGTAAAAAAATTAAATATAGAAATTTTTTCTAATTGAATATCTCTTATAGAATTCCTTCTTAAAAGGATTCTTTGGTTCACACCATCAACATACATAACTTAAACATCTGGTATAAGACACTACAATGTCCTCACTCAACTTACCAACTAGGTAGGATGGTTTTGTATATTAGAATATGATAATGTTGATTGATTATTATCATCTAGACTTCTTCCTAATTTTTTTTTAATATGGAGATAGGTTAACAAACTTTACCTCTTATGAGAATTTAAAGACACACTTTGCATAAATAAAACTCACTTGCATTGAACTAAAAAAAAAATCATTTAATGAAAGAACACTTGAATTAAAATAAAACACACTTACATTAAAATGGAAATTAAACTTGTAGTGAAATGAAATATACCTATATTAAAATAAATACACTTTTAAAATATAAACTAGAAATATCAATTATCTTGATCTTCGAACAGAAGTGGGCCCTTGTTCCTTCTTCAAAATAGGATCACATTTTAATTGGTAATGAAATGGAATGATAAGATTTATTAATACTTTATTATCAAAAGGAACATATACAAATGCTATGACTTCTATGAAATTATACTTGAATGTTTTTTCTCTATTATTTAATACCCTAGAATGAGAAGGATACATGTACTTAAAGCACATCTCCATGAATATTTTTAGAATAAAAAATATAATGATATAAACAACCAAATTTGCTAATTCAAAATAAGAGATCTAAGAATTAAATACCACTCTTATAGGGAGGCATTTAAACTAATTTAACTAATAATATACCAAGTATAACTAACATATATTTGAAAAGATTATGTCTAGTTTTAAAAAATAGAAATACATTTATATTTGAATCATTTTAGACCATTAATATGAATTTTAATATATAAAATTATATATATATATATATATAGGGAGAAAACTATACATGTATATTAGATATCTTTGGAGTTGATATATTTATCTATAGAGTAGATCTAGGTATCTTCAAAGCACTGATAAACATCTTCAAAACATGACTAGATATGCCTTTAGAGAATATTTAAAGCTATATATCTTCAGAGATTGACTAAGGATATTCATATCTCAATGTGTTATATGCTAAGTCTTGAAAAATATTGCCAAAAAGGAATTTCCAAAACTATTTATGACTTCTAAAAAAAATCCCGTCATATGGATGTATCCCTATATGCAAAACTATGCTCATTTCATCTAAGTTAGATAAAAATAACAAGATAGAGATTAAAAAATGCATCGCATACAAAAAAAATATAATTTCACTCATTTTATACTTAGATAAGACCTTGACTATTAAATGTAATGCAATATATAACCAAGAGACAATACTTATGGATAATTTATATGAGATATAATGAGATATATAAAATGCTCATAATTTTTTCCTCACGCTTTACCTTTTGCAAGTGTTATTACATACCAGTGGGAGAATTGTTCTTCTATTTAGGAGTCTAGATTCTAATTGTTGACTAAGATCATATATTTGAAAATTATGTACATAATCATAATTATTTCTAGGTAAAAATCCCAAATCTCTTACCACTATATGTAACCATGCTTGTAATTCTATTTATGCCTGATTAAGCCAATTATACAAAGGAGACATGAGAAAAAGAATAATGGGTGGCCTAAACCTCATGCAAATTAAAACATCTAACCCTCCTCCTTCTAGGAGCTAGGTTATAATATGATAAATTTCACTAGCTCTTTGAATACTCCAACTAATGGTAGTGGGACTCATGACTTCCCTAAATTTTAAGGCAACAAACAAAGTCTCCCATCTAGACATACTTTTATCAATAGATTTGGAATAATGTTGGCTGGCAAAAGCTTAGAAGGATGCCACATTTTCTATTAATAATTCATGATACTTTTTTTTTCATGTAAATATGATATAAAATATGGAAGTTAGAAATAAGTTTTCAAGCTTCTACAAGCTAAGGACTCATACATAGGCTTGTAGTATTTTTTTGTTACAAGAATTGATTATGTGTTTGCTCCCAAGTATTTTGATTTATCATGGTGGAAAGGAAATCATGTAATTGTGTTTCCCCCACATATAAACAAGTTAACTAAAAATCTAGATTGGTGGCCCAATAACATGTTACAAAGATAAAATTCACAAATTTCATCTTGTTTTTTTGTAGTGCTTTTATGAAAGACATCCATGAACATGTATTCATCTTCAATAACATGGGGAGAACCAATAGAAATAAATTAAATTTTCCACTTATAAAATTGTTCATAAATAAATAGAACATAGAAAGAAGAATGTTTTATACAAGATAACAATTTCTCGACAATTTCACAAATAGTGTGAATAGAAGTTTGAGCCTATTACAACTATTGTTGAGATTTTGCTTTGATTTTGGCATTCTCTAATTCCTATTTATGAATATTATTTTAAACTTTATTCCAAATTAAAATTATCTCATGAATGGGTAGAGGAAAATAAGTAATATCCCTTGTGGGTCCTTTAGTATATACAACTATTTCTATTATTTACCTCTACATAGCTTGTATGACAACTTACAACTCAACATTTTGAGTTATTAGCTACTATATACAAGTATTTTTTTGACAAAGCAACTCATTCTTACCAATAATAGAGCATTGGAGGTTATCACTTTAAACATAATAACAATAGAATTTTTTAGATTAACAATTTGAGCATCCTTATTTGAAAGGGAATTTCTTAAGGTGTTAATTTGATGAGATTGTGAGAATAATTGATTATAAATTGTAATATGTTCAATATTAACTACTATGATGATCACTTCTTATGATCGAACCTAAGAAACATAATCTTCATACCACCTTTCTAAACTAGAAATGGTATGATTCCTACATTGTAAGGTCAATAAGAGAAATACAACTCTATTTTTTGTTTCCAAATGGTTTCTTCATGCCATTATAGGATTATAGCATGATGAAACTCTTTATCTCTATGAATAGGCTAAGGAGAAGGCAAATATTCTTATATAAGTGGAGATTTACCCTTATAAACTATGGAAGGTAAGGGTATTTCTTCTTCTTTAGTTTCAATCTCTTGTATAGGGGTTTGTGTGCCTTCATATATTTATTCAACATACACAACTTCTATGGGAGAACATAAACTTCCCAAAATTTTAGCTACTTGTATATTGCTTTCTTCTTCTTATTATAAAATCAATCGATAACTTTACCAAGGTTTGATAGATCAAGTAGGATTTTTTTATGAAACCCTTATTTTCCTTTTTTACCTTTGACATAATAGCTTCAGTGTTTTAAGCATTGAAGATGAACCTTCCTCTATTCTTGCTATCGTGAGAGGAGAAACATGATGTTGTGTTTTCTTAGTAGGAACTTGTGGTGATTTTTATAGAAATGAAGACCAAGTTTTCTTACCTTTAGATTTCTTCAAGATAAGGTGCCAATAGATGAGATGAATTAAATCATGATGTTTAATTGATCTAGTGCCCCTTTTTTAATTTTTGATTTACATTAGTTATATCACAATGAAGAAAATATGGTAGATTTACTTGGCATTCAGGTCTAGTCACTCTATTCCTCAAATAAATGAGAATTTACATAGTGTTATCACTAACCATAGTGAAGTATCCATCACAAGTGAGGTATTTCATAAACCAATATTTGACATTATGCCATGGAGGTCGAATACGTCCCAAATGATTCCTCTAGCCATGCCTTGTGGAGTTTTGGCCAACTTAAGATGGGGTTCATTGTCATAAATGAACATTTGAATGAGATTGACAAAACTTAATTTATAGGTGACAACCATGCCTTATTTAAGAATCCCTAACATTTCATTGATAATAGAGTAATCAATAGGATTATGCTCACCCCATACTACAGAATGATCTTCATCAAAATTTTCTAAAATCTCTTGAGCAATGTTTTCTTAAAAAAACCTAAAATGTCTTTAGTAAATTAAGCCATCCCACCATTTCAAAAATAACCCAAAAAAATTCATCTTGTAACATAGGTTTCACTAACTCTATTTCACTTTTCTTCTTACCCCCATCTTCATAGTTATTCACAGTTTTCTCAATAACATACTTGCATGATGTAAAATTGAGCTTGAAATTACACAGAGTACTAAGGACAAAAAATAAATTAGGATATGATGAAATAATTAATAACAATAAATGGGTATCATGAAATTAAAGAAGAAATTATGGCCAAGAAATTTAGAGAATGCAAATTTTTAATGAGGGAATACTTTTTACGATCAACATCAATGACATGGTGTGAAAGATCATACTTGGTAGCACTTGAAATGATATTTACAATGATTTTTGCATTAGGTCATATATTTTTAAAATGTATTTTATAATAACTTCACATAAAATATTAAAATTAGGAGATGATACTAGCCTCACTCACATCCAAGTGGCATCAAAAGAACTTATCCATATTTATAAGTGTTATCTGCCTAATGGCCATATATGTATAACATAAAACAAAAAATGTCTAACTTGCTAGGAAAGAAGTAAAATTGTACCTCTATTGTATTTATTCATGCTTATATATTAAATTTGACATGTTTACTATGAGGATAAACAATTTTGAGAAGATAAGTTAGCTAACAAGATAATAGTTAATGTTTATTATAGAAGTTTCATCTAAAAAGTGCCATTTTTAGTTTCCACTTTTTAGTAGTTTGTTATTTTTTATTTTTATACCTTTTTATTTATTTTTATATTTATATTTATTTTTTTAAGTGATAAAAACTACCATTTGATAGTTTCATCACTTCCCCTTATTGGATGTCTACTACAAATATCATTCAGCCTTAATGGAAGAACCAAGTTCTTCCATAAGGTCAAATTGGTCTTGATTTTATTTAATGAATTCTTCGATGCTAAGAGGTTTTTTATACACTTTAATTCTATACCATTGACAAAAAGTATCCTTTGGTCACCATTAATTGGTTTAAGTTGGATAGATCCATTTTTGTGAATAGTTTTGATCAGGTATGGCCCCAACCATCTTATCCTAAGCTTACCTTTGAACTTCTAGAATCTACATTCAAATAAAAGCCCCAAATCACCTTCTTGAAACTATTTTTATCTGATATGAGTACCATGCCACTATTTTTGTTATTTCTAGATCATGTTGGTTTGAGTGATTACATCCATTCTTTGTTAATCCAATCCATTCAATTACATTATTCTTTCCTTTTGTGCTTCATCAAGATTAATTCCCATATCATTTGTTATCTTCAATGCCTATAGTTTAAAATTTATTGGCAACAAAAGTTTCTTTCCAGACATAGTTTCATATGGATATAATATTTTGGTAGTATTCCATGTTGTATTATATGCCCAAAAAGCTTTAATTACTCTATCCACCCAATATTTCCTACTACCATTCACTATTTTGGCTAGAATGTTTTCAAACTCTCAATTATTGACCTCTACTTACCCATTAGCTTGGAGGTGATATGCTGAGGATTTATAGTGATTAATTTGGTATAGTTATATGAAATCCTTGATCATGTTAGACATAAATTGGGGCCCTTGATCATAAAAAATAGATCTAGGAATTCCAAATCTCAACATGATCCTATGATGTAGGAAATCAACAACCATTTCCTCACTATCGAAGGTGAGTGTCTGCACTTCAGCCCAGTTTGCAACATAATTATTACATACTAATAAGTACTCTTTTCCTTGAGATGGTGGGTTGATTGGTCTAAAAAAATACAAACCCCATTTCTAGAATAGTTCTAAAACTATTTGAGGATGGAGAGGCATTTTTGAGGATAGAGTAGGTTTACCCATCCTTTGACAAGGATCACATTTCCATAAAAGCCCTTTTACAGTCTTGTAAAGAGATGGCCAATAATAACATACACCAAGAATATTATGAATGGTCCTTTTTGTTAAATAATTTCCTCCTCCAAGTTTACTACAGCATGCTCTTATGATGTCAAATATTTCATCTTCTCTAACACACCTACAAAGTACATGATTAAATCTAGATTTAAATAGCATGCCTTTAAACCATTTGAAAATATGACTATCTCTAATTAAATGTTTTTTTATTTAGAAGTAAAGGAATGAAGAAACTTCCTTATTGCCATGTAATTTTCTATATATGCAAATCATAGGGAGTATGTAGACATAGGAAATAACTATTCAACTAAAAAGAATCCTCCATAGGTTCATCTTCACCTATAGTGATCAATCTAGACAAAAAACCAACAACAACATTATACTTTCTAGGTTTGTCTAAGATGGTAATGTCAAATCCTTGTAACATTAGTAACCATCTAATAATTCTCTCACCTAATATTATTTAATTCATTAAGTACTTAATAGCTAATTAATATGTATGAATAAATACCTAATAACTAATAATGTGATGACTAAACTAATTTATTGCATAAACAACAACAACAATAAATTATTTTTTTGTGGTAGTGTAGTTTTTCTATTTTGGATTAAGATTCTTGTTGATATAATAAATTCCATACATTTTTTCTTTCTCATCTCTTTATCTTATAACTTCCCCTAGTGCATTATTGGAAGCATTAGTATAGATATGAAAAGGCTATTCCCAATTTAGTCCTTTCAAAATTGGAGTAGTCATGAGTTTTATTTTTGATGTTTCAAAAGCTTCTTGACACTTATCATTCCATAAAAATTCATTGTCTTTTTTATAGCAAGGAAAACATATGTGTACTTATTTCTCTAAATTCTTCAATAAATATTTTGTAATATCCTACATGATCAAGAAATTTGTTAACATTTATTTGTGTTTTAGGAATTGGGAGACTATAAATTACCTCAATATTCTTGTGATCAACATTTATTCCTTGAGAAGAGATATTATTTCCTAACACTATCCCTTCATCATCCATTATTATACACTTCTCATGACTAAAAGATACTTGATGGTCTTCACATCTCATGAGCTCTTTATCTAAATTTCTCAAGGCTTCATCAAATGTGTTTCCATGGGTAGTGAATTCATCCATGTATACTTACTCATAATCATTTATAAGATTAGAAAATATGGCTAACACTAATTTTAGAAAGGTAGCTAGTACATTGTACAATCTAAAAGGAAGGATTATATAACTAAATGTTCCCCAGGGATAGGTAAATGTAGTTTTATCTTGATATTTATGACCTATTCTAATTTTATTGTATCTACTGAAACAATATAAGAAAGAAAAATATTGTTTTCCTACCAAGTTATTCAAGAATTGATTAATAAAAGGCAAAGGAAAGTAATATCTCATGGTGGATTTATTCAATTATATGTAATCTATGCAGAATCTCCATTTTTCATTATTATGAGGTACAATAACCAGAGGTGAAACCCATTAGCTATTGGATATGGGGTAAATGAAACCAACTTCCAATAGTTTTTCTCTCTATCTTTAAAATTTTTCAAGGTCAGGTTAATTCTCTGTTGTGGTTGTCTAAATGGTCTAACAAATCTGATGTAGATGTGATGGGTACAAAAACTAGAATGTCTTCTTTTCATATCACTATAATCCCATATAAAGGATTTTGTGTGTAATACCAATACATCAAACACTTTACTTTTTTGTTGATCAGTTAACTAGCTATTGATATTTAATAGTTTATCGTGATGGATTGTAATCTATTTAATACCTAGAATGATGGAATTTATCTTCTTGTATTTACTTATCAAATAATTTAATGGACATATATTTGGTATTAGCATGTGAAATTTATCCAAATCCTTGTGAAAGGTTTCACTTTTAGAGAGAATATTGGTTAATAGACTAAAAATATTTGAAAATGAATTCTTCCTATTTTGAGCTTATGGCTTATTAGATATCTCGCAGACTAGATAACATGTTAGGGAAACTTATGACATTATCTTGGCTCTTAGTTATGACTATAGATAACCAAGGTCTTCCAGGAATGATTTTATATCCTACCCTCTTGTGTTTAGGTTGAAGGGTCATGAAATATACAATGTATTCTTAGTATTCTATGGTGACTAGAACATTTTCTATGGTTCTTTCAAGCACAACAATGGATTGATCTACCATTTTCAAGATTGTAGTGGTAGGCTGAAACCCTATGAGGGATAAATATTATACTATTTTTATAGTCATTATGTTGATGGAAACACCTAGATATACAAGCGCATTTGGTATAGACTTGTTCCCAATTGTCATAGTCATCACGAGACTACCAAGATCTCCACATCTAGGAACAAGTATGTTTCTTGCTAGTAAATCAATAATTTTTCTAGTTACATGAATTATTTTAGGATATTAGTTATTGATTCCTAGTGCTTTGATGCAAAATACTTTAATTATTTGATTCAATTTAGGAATATCCTTAATGTCTCTTAATAATGGGATTTCTATCTTCATTTCTCTTAATCCTTACATTAATTTAGAATCCTCCCTAATTTTTTCTTCCTTAAGTATCTCAAGAAATGGAATAGTAGTGAGATCTTGAGTTATGATTGTTGTGATTTGAGCTATGTTGGATTCTACTCTCTCTTTATTTGGTTCTTGGACTATAAGTTACTCAAGATTATTTTCATCATTGGGAATTTTAGCTATGGTAATGGGTGAATCTCTTACTACCTTTACTGACTGAAAATGAACATTATTACACTCATGTGAACCACTTGCAACACTAATTTCTTGTTTAGATCCATAAATAAGAGTATTTTTCCTATTATTAGGATTTTTCACTAGTTGGGTAGGTAACTATGGTTGGTTAACCTTATACTCAATTGGTAATGTTTGAGTTTATGAAAGCATCAAATCTTTCTATGGAGGAAACCTTCTTTGCATTTGATATTGTTGATTTGTCCATTGAGGTGGTTACTACTATATCTAATGTGGTTATTGGTCTTGTTTTTATTCCCAAGGTTGTGAAGGATTTTGAGGCATCCCCCACATATGTGGCATCCATTCTTAAGTATCCCATGGTTGTGGTTGTGGTTGTGGTGGTGGTCCCCACATTTTTGGTGTGACATGTCCATCCCATGGTGTCATCCATGGTGTTTAATCTAGAATTTTAACTTTTATGACTAAGAAGAAATAAAGAGATAAAATCTACAGAAAAGGGTAAAATAGATATGGTATAAAAACTTGGTATAAATGCACACATGAACCAAATTAAGTGGAGAACTCTTCTTTGGCTAGGGGAAGATGACCTACACAAGAAAGCACTCAAATCAAGCATGCTTGTTAGACAAGGAGGAAAGATGGATTGCCTAGCTAGGTATAGATCCAAGAAATCATGAGATATCTATGGAGGCTGTCAATCCACTCTCTGATATAAATTAATGTTAAAAGGAAAGAAAGGAAAGTTACGTACATGAAAGTAACAAAACTTAATACTTTGACAATGTAAGCTAAAGATATAATAAACTAACATAAAGGTAGATGATAATTTATTAAAATAAATGTTTTGATCTAGTCTAGTTTGGGTTTAGTTAGGTCTTTGATAGAAAATGGGAAAAGCAAGGCCTAGTTAATAGCTAGTTTAATGGTGGAAAATGAGGGTTTTGGTCACAAAGGGCTAATTGTCAGTAGTTATGGGTAACAATAACTGATTAAGGGTAACCATCAGTGCTTGTCTAATGGGACTAGGAATTTCAAAAAGTATGTGGGAAAAATGGTTAGATCAATCTCAATCTGATGTAGAAGGTCTATTTAAGATCTATTAATGATAGGATGAAAAGGTAGAGGGTCCAAACTAATAGGAATGAGATGGGAAGGGTGTAAGGAGGTAAGATATTGATAGAGATATTCAAATCGATGGAAAAGAAATAGAAATGGAAAGTAATCAAATCCTTACCTAATTTGGAAGATATTTTAGTAGCATAATGGTGCTTAAAGGAGATCTAGAATAAATTTTATAGAGGTTCAGGTTGGTGGCTACAAGAGAAACTTGCGTGAAAAAAATTTGAATGCCTAGAAGAATTGATTATCTATATAAAGATAACATGAGTGTAGAATTTGGAGATGTATTTATTGATCACCTTCTCCTCTTATTCACTTCCTTTTATAAGAAAAAGGTGATGGAGTAAGAAAATAATATTGTGAGATTTTAAAGTGTTTGTGATGTGTTAGAAGATAGATCAAGTATAAATTATTAAATTTGATTCTTGATTTCTTTAGGAATAGTTGGTGATGATTTACTAAGTTAAGGACCTAACTATCAGTGGTTGAGGTACCAAATATAAGTGGGTTAAAAAAGGTTCAAATGGGTTAAAGGGTAAAAAAAAAGGCTAGTTAGGGTGAAAGGGCTATTTGATTAGTAAACTAACCAACATAATCCAAGGTGAGGGTTAAGAGGGTTAACAAGGTAAGTTAAGTTAGCTAAGTATCTAACTAGAGCCAAGGTGAGGTTAGGTTAAATTGGTTAGGTGAAGGGATTAGTTCAAGATAGGTTATTTCAATTTTATGGTGTAGTTGAAATAATTAAAAGAGAGGTCCAAGGAATTTCGATAATTAGGACCATTTGTGTGGTTTTTTAATGTCTAATATCTTCCCCTTTTTGTTATATGGATTTTATCTATAATCTAAAAATTAAAAATAAAGATGGTGTTAGTTAAAGGTTGTTTTAAGGTTGGTTTGACCCAAATATGGGAGGAGTGCCCCCTCAAATCAGGAGAGGATGAGGAGAAATTGAATCGGGTTAGAGTTTGATGAATGGTTTATGGTTAGTCACAAATGTGGGTGACTAAAGGGTGGCTTAAAGTTGGGAATTGATAATGAAACATGCACATAATATGTGATATCAAAGATCATGCTAAGAATAAGGATTCCAATGTTGGTAAAAATAAGTCTAGTGATAAGAATATAGGTGACCAATGGACCACATGACCATATTGTGATGGTTGGGTACACTTGTTAGCCTTATAATCAAAATGGATCAGTGCCCATGGGGATATCTAAATTTAGAAGTGATCTCACATGTGGGTATTTTAAATCATAAGTGATCTTGTGGAGGAATCTAATGTCCTGATATTAAACTAAATACAAAATATTCAAATGTTCAAATGGTCAACACGGTAAAGTCGGTCAGTGTGATAAAAAAGAGAACAAAAAAGTCATCACAAAAGATGCAAATTTTTTGGGCCAAAATGTTTAATGTCAAGATGGACATAGTGAGATGTTAATGTTCAATAGTAATGTTCAAAATTGGGAGGTCGAGCTGACTACATATACATAAGGTAAGTGAATGCTACCTACATAGTTTCATGGATATAGGATCCAATAGAAACTTTAGGCCATATGTGGTTTTGGTATTGGGATAGTGATGTGGAGAAAAGTGGTCTCCAAATGGTTAAAAAAGGTAGAGAAAAGATAATATCCAAATGGTTGATAGCCAAAATATGGGTAGAAATATAATGATCAATGGTTGGGTGAAAGGTAAGTTAGAAAAGGGGTAGCCAAGCTGAATCCATATGCACTAGGCAAGTTAATGCTAGCTACATAGTTTTATGGACATATGATCTAATAGAAACTTTAGGCTATTTGTATTTCTAGTTCTAATTGGATGATGATTAAAAGAGGAAGGAAGAAGGAGAAGAGTAATCTCCAAAAATCTTGGGGAAGGAAATTCCCTAAATAGATCAAGGTGCTTTTCAAATGAGTTTCCCTAATTTGACATACCACATGGTCTAGGTTTTATTGAACACATTCTTGGTTTTAATCAAAGAAAGTGAATTGATATAGGGTGGAGAGTAATACTCTATAGTAAATAAGTGATGGAAAAGGAATCTCTAAGATAGAGGCCTTGCTTGTTTTAGGGGTGAGGTTATGAAAAGGTGAAATGTGGGAGAATTAGGAGATGCATGTTTCTAATAGTAAACAATAGAAATGAAAGAAAAGAAGCATGATTCATTTTTATTGGTAAAGACTAAAAACATCACTGTAGTTAGTTGGGGATTAGTGAACCTTGGCCTTTTGAATGCTTTGCATAAGCATACTTTGGTTGATAAAATTGCATCTTGATCATGTTGTTTCTAGTAAGCTCAAAATCCTTTGATTCATTGAGAATGGAAGAAGGGGAATAAGTGTTAAGTGAATGGTAAATGGGTGAATAGGGAAGATAACCTTATGTGGTCAAGCTTGACCCTTCTCTTTGTGACCTAAGAACCAAATTTAGACAAGTCCATGTCTTATGCTTAGTGTATACTAATCAATGTGGGAAGTCTACTAAAGGGAAAGCTAATTACAACTTTCTAGGGATATTTGTTTTGTTTTTGAGAAAGGGTTTGTTTGTGATTTTGCTTTTTTATGATTTTTAGAATTTTGTGATGCTTATCGATGCAAGAATATTCATGGAATTTCTTTTAATATATATTTGACTTAGCCATCCTTTGAGGGAGTGGTCTAAGTTTCTAATTTTTCATAATTGTACTTGAAGGGAACCATATGTTTTTTAAAGCAATGTTTAAGAAATGGGAAAACTATCCTTCAAGGGAGTAGTCTACAGAATGCTAAATATTTTGTGACCTAAATGATATATTTTGGAATCCAAAATATTTTGAATGCTAGTTTTAGGCATGGGAAAGACTAATAAGGCTTAACAGTGTACCTTTATGAGGGTAAACTTTTAGCATAAGAAGGTAGTCGAAGGTGGAAAGGAATGGGTTTTGAGAGAAAAAAGACCATGGGATTTCATCTTGTAAAAGACAAAAAGTATCCATGGAAACCATGTTATGGGTAGATCTATGGTATCCATATTTAGGATTAGGTAATAACTATGATAGATAATCACATTGTTCTATTTTAATCAAGTTATCCTCAAAAGTAGAGGAAAAAAGGAGTGTGAGGGTGGAAAATCTCATGAATCAAGGGACAAGCTTAATTTATAAAAGAAGGTGAGTATGATGCTTATTTTAATAGAAGAAAAGACACATGTAAAGTATTAAAAGGCTTAGGTTCTTATCTACCTTCGAGGGAGGATAAATGATAAGCTATTGATTCATACTTATGGGTTATGATGTAGGGTCCAATCTAATTAAAGGCAAACTTACCTTTTTTAATTTTCTCCATAGTAGTGACATGTTGGTTTTATTTGAGGATGAGACCTCCAATTTTGATTTTTTTCTCCCTTAGATTTTTGTTATAGGCACACGTAATGCATTCTTGGTAAACATAAAGGAGGTTAAGGGTTGTGAGGTGATGTTCATCAAGTAGCTCTAGTTGGGATAAATGTTATTGATGATAGTATATCTATGAAATAATTTCTTGTAATCATATGCAAAGAGAGGGAATTTTTACTTTGAGAGGCAAGACTACCTCTACCCTAAAGACAAGGGAGAAAGGCGTAACACCTATAGACGTTTGAATACTAGTGAGATAGGCCCACAAAGTGAAGTGGATATGCAAGTTCCAATATCAACTAGAAGCATTGATGGCCTTGGTTAGAATTTTTTTTAGAATTTTACTAGAAGCCTCAGCTTGTCCATTTTACTTATAGATGGTAAGGTGAGTAAAAGATAAGTTTGATGCCAAATGTGTCGTAAAGACCTTGAACTTGCTTGTTCCTAAAATATTTTCCATTTTTAGTGATGGTATTATGGAGAACACTGAAATGATAGATGATATGGTGGTTATTGAAATCAATGATATTTTTAGCTTTGGTGGAAATAAGAGGAATAGCCTCTACCCACTTAGTGAAGTATCTGGTAGTGGTGATGATAAAGTGGTGGCATTGTGGAGAATGAGGGTTAATTTCTCTAATGAGGTCCATTCCCCATTATGAGAAAGGCCAAAGGTCCTTGGATATTTGAAGGCCATGTGTGGGTGCATGATGCACATTAGCATATTTTTGACATTTAAAACACTTTTTTACATTGTCACAGTAGTCTTGATTAAGAGTGGGCCAATATTAGCCAAGAAAAAGGATACATTTAGAAAGAACTAGGCCACCAAAGTGTCTACCACATATTTTATCATCTATTTCTTTGATAGCATGAGAGGCCTCATGACCATGAAGACAATAGATAAGAAAGCCTTCAAAACCATTTTTGTAGAATATTGATCCTAATATGGTATAATGAGATGTGGTTTTAATGAAGGCTTGTCAAGCATCCCTAGAGAGGTTAGGAGGAACTACACCTAGGTTGAGGTATTTGAAGGTTTGTTTATACCAAGTCTCTGAGGTAGAATATTTCACATTGAAAATGGTAGGAAGGTAAAAGTGGATATATGAGGGTGTGATGAAATGGTGACAAATATTTTAGAAGTGGAAAGTTGAGTTTTTATTTGGGAAGCAAGGGAAGCTATTTTATCCACAAACTTGCTAGTGGATCATGGAATAGATTGGATAAGGTAATGGTGAAATGATGTTAAGAGTACATCAACTAATTGTTAGTAATTTTGTAAGACATCATTTTTTCATTAGTAGGAACCATTAATTTGGTTGATGAGAATTTGGGAATTACTAAAGATAGTAATAGTTTTTAATCTGAAGGATAAGGTGGTTTGGAGACCTATCACTAGGGCTTCTTACTCAACCATGTTATTGGCACACTCATAGTTGATTTTCAATAAAGATGAATGAGTTCTCCATCAAGGGGAATGAGAACAAATCCATTACCTCCACCATGTTGGCATTTGGATCCACCAAAGAATAGGGTCATTTTATAGGTGATGTCTTCTTGTGATAGAGTCATATTAGACTCATCTAAAAATGCAAGAGGAATGTGTTGATTGTTTGTTAAAGGAGCTTAAATTAATTGGTTGGCAATGAATTACCCTTTGAATGACTTCTATTAGAGGAACTCATGTTCAAACTCAGTGAGGAGCATGAGCCATTTAGCCATATGTTAGTTTTGGTATGTTTTGGAGTGCATATACTTAAGTGGGTTAGTGTTGGTGATGACGTATCTTTTATGATTGAGGAGGTAGTGAAAAAGTTTGATAGCTATGAAGATGATGTCAAGGCAAATATTTTTGATATGGGTATATCGAGCCTCATACTTTATAAGTGTTTGACTGATATAGTAGATAACTTGTTCCTTGTTTTGTTTATCTGGATGTCCAAGCATTGCCCCTAGGGAATGGTTTGTGGTGGATATATATAGGTATAAGGGTTGATCCTCCTTAGGAGGGGTGAGAATGGATAGAGAAATAAGGTATTATTTAAGAAAATTAAAGGCATGTTGATAGTCTTTAGTCCACTTAAAAGAAGTATCTTTCTTGATTAGATGGTGGAAAGGTTGACATATATCAGATAATTAAGAGATGAAATGGTAGATAGATCAGAATTTTCCTTGTAGACTACAAAGTTGTTTAAAGTGGGATGGAGGTGGCATCTTGATGATGGTTTGGACCTTGGTAGGGTCTACTTCAATCCCCCAAAGAGAGGTGATGAAGCCAAGGAGTTTTCTAGATAGGACCTTAAAAATAAATTTCTTGGGATTTAGTCTGACATGAAAATGGATGAGGCATTTTAAAATGATGGGGAGAACATCTAGGTGGTCTTTATAATGTTTATATTTCCTAAAGAAATCATCAACATAGTCCTCAATAGTTTTATGAATGAGATCATGGAAGATGTAAGTCATGGCATGCTGGTAGCTTTCCCCATCATTTTTCAAACTAAAGGGCTTGACCTTAAAGCACAAATTTTACCATGGGGTGATAAAAGAGGTTTTATGTTTATCCATGGGGGAAATAAAGAGTTGACTGTATCCTAAGAAACCATCCATAAGAGATAGCATTTCATAGCCAGTAGTAAAGTTAACAAGTTAGTCAATGCTAGGCAAAGGAAAGTCATCCTTTAGATAAGCAAGATTAAGGTCATGAAAATCAAGGCATATTTTAAGTCCTCTTATGGGTTTGGTGATAGGGAAAATTTTAGAAACCCATTGAGGATAATCTATGGGTTAGATGAAGTCTATGGATAAGATATGTTGTAGCTCCTATTTTATAAGAAGTGCAATGTGAGGATGCATCCTGTGAAGCTTTTGGTACATGAGTTTGATGTCAGGATAAGTGACAATGTTATATATGTAAATAAGGGGTCAATTAATGGAATGTCCTTATATGACCAAGTAAATGCAATGTTATAGTCATGAAGGAAGGAATGAAAATCTTGTTGCTCCATAGAATATAAGGATTGACCAATTTTGACTATGTGGGGATTATCTTGAGTACCCAAGTTGATCTCTATGGTAGATTCATTCAACATGGTTTGCTTCTCAAGAGGAAGATATTAGTGGATGAAATAATTTTTTTCACTAAGGTAGGTGGAAATGGAATCATCATCCTATTGTTGAATAGTGTGTATGGTAGGAGAATCACATTTGATCATGGCAAGATAGATGAAAGGAAGGGCTTTAGTTTGAACATATTTCTGGTAGATGAAGGGAACCAAACTAAAAATGTTGATAAAAAAAGGATAAGAGGAATGAACTCAAAGTCCTCAAAATTATAATGGGAATGGGTTGGTGAGAAATAAGTTTCATCCTCAATGTTGGTGATGGGTTTCAGTGAATCAGTGGGTTTTTCAGGTGGTTTAAAGCCAAGGCTAAGGACTCCTAAGGATTTTGAGTTTTGATCATGGGTAGCTCATAGTATCCCTATTCATAAAGGCCAATATAGAATCCTTTTCATGCACACATATGAATATATAGTTTTGAAAATGTTGGTTTGTTAAGGTACAAGAAGTCTATGATAAATGGTTTGGTGGAAGAGGTCATGATGGGAGCAACAAGTGGATAATCAAGTCATCCATAGATAAAGTTGGTTTGATGGTTGGGGATCCCAAAAGGAATGATGGTGCCAATGTTTGGGTCATATTTGGGATCATAGATGAGGTTCCTATACTCTTGAGTAGGGAAAGCACTGAAAGCTAAAAGATAGTATTCTCCTATTGAGATACATTGGAATGTGGGTTCCAAGGGGTCCTCTATGGGAATTGGAGATAAACAGATGAATGAGATCATTGAAGATTCATCATTGGTAGAGGTGGAAGTGTTATTATTAGATGTTGAAGTGGATGAGGTAGGAATGAGGATATCATTTAGATGATAGGTTATATTACATGAAGTGAAGGGACTTGGGTCAGCTTTGATGGTAATGACTTGACCCATGTTCTCAAATTTTACACATTGGTGTAAGGTAGAAGGGACATAACTTATGGCATGAATCCAAGTAAATTTTTTTATTATAACTTTCCCTCAACAACATAAAATATTTTAGGAATAGTGAAAGGTCCTAAATAGATGTGAAGGATGACCATGCCTGAAGTAGTATCCATGGTGTCATTGAAAGAGTGAAGTACCACTGTAGTTTTAGACATGATATTCTTGGGCAATTATAATTGGTCATAAGCATGTAAAGAGACAATATCGATACTAACTCCTTTATCAACCATCACCATTTTAATGCAAGTTTGGTTGATGTATGCAGTGATAAATAAGGGAGGATCAAGATCATTATGATGAACAAATAAAATCTTGGAATCCTAAAATATGATGCAGTTAGAATGGTGAAGAACATAAACAAAGGTGGCTAGAGATTAAGGATCATGTGATTAAACCTTAATGGATTGGAGGGTATTAATGAGTTACTGGTGATGATGCTGTGAGGTGTTAATGAGTTCATAAAGACTCATCTTCACTAGAGTTTAGTAAAGTTACTCAAGCATTATGCATTGCAAGTATTTAGATGAGCTAGAGGAAGAGAGACCCAAAATGGATATCTTGAGTTTGGGTGATGGTGTGGGTAAAGGTGAGGGTATGTGAGTTTGGTCACTAGGTTTATAGTTAGAAGAGTATGTCCATATGATGGACACTTTAGCTTTCTCTTTACCTTTTTGTTGTGCCCTAGATTGGCTAACTATGTGGATAGTATGGATAAAGGAAAGTGTTAGACTAGGTGGTTTCTTTGGTTCTTCTTTACTTATGGATGAGAGTGTGGGATAGGGTATGTTTTAGAAAGGTTGAGTTTGGGGTTGAGTTGGTGATGGGATAAGAGGTGGTTCATTTGACAACATATCATCCTCATCCATCAAGTTATGGATAAAGGTTTCAAGATCTTTACAACTTTTGTAACATGTCTAGGTGTTTTACGATAGGCATAGATTAACTGGTTGCTAAATGAAGATGGTGTAGGATGTGAGTGCATAAATTTATTAGAAAGATGAAATAGTTTTTTGAGTGGTAAGTAAATAGAGTAATTTTGCAACAACCCTTTCAAGATGGATGAATAGGATTCAATCAAAAGTATTGAGGGTGCCAATTTTTTGGTTTTAGGAGGTAGAGTATGAGTCCTTTTTGGAGAAGGTCTCACCATGGTTTTAGAAGATAATTGAGTAGTTTTGGTGAATGGTTTAGGTTAGGGTTATATAGTTGGTTTTAGCTTTGTGTATGATTTAGAAGTTGAGGGTGCTTATTTGGTTATAGGTGGGACAGTAGTGAGGTAAAGTTTATCCAAAAATGAGGATGATGAGGTTGATTATTTGGTAGAAGATGTAGGTGAGGAAAGGGTAAAGGCTATCAAGATAAGGAATATTGAATAGGGAGAGTTGAGGTATGAGGTCCCAAGATAGAAGGTAAGGTGGAAAGAGGTGGTATGGGTCTAGATCAAGGTGGAAACTTGATTGGTTTGATCCTATTGATGGGTTTGGTGGGTGTTTGTTTTAGTAGTTTGGGAGGCATCAAGTACAACTTAAAATGTGGATGAATAATATTGGGAGTAGTAATTACCCAAGGTTTTTTATGGGTTTGGTTTGGGATATGATGCATTTAGTTTGAGGGGTGGATGATGATTTGGGAATTTTGAGTGGATGAAGGTGGGAAGGTTCTCCTAGAGTCATGGAAGGAGAAGGGTTTGTTGGAGGTATGATGAGTTTATAGGTTGAAGGAAGTGTGTTTAAAATTTTGGGTTTGTTTTGATAAGGTAGACCTAGACGATGCCAAAAAGTGTCTCTATCTAGGTTGGGTTGGGAGGTGAATGTTAGATTTTGAACCAATCTAGAAAAAGGTTTGTAGTTGGGATTAGTTTTTTTATCCTTCGTTTAAAATATTAAGCCTTTAAATGGAGGTGAGGGAATGTTCTTGGGAGAGGGTAATAAATTTTGGGTAGATGATTCTTCCATGGAAGGTGTAGGCAAAGAGGTTTCCTCTTTTGGAGTGGTTTCAAATGAGAGGTTAGGTTGTTCAATGATAGATGTGAGGTTTAAGTGAGGGGATGGATATGGTTTCTTCCTTTGGTTGAACCTCCAAATGAGTGGTAGGTGAATTTTCCTCCATGGGTGTAGAAATCGGTGGAGAGGTGGTTGAAGCAATGATTACCTCCTTTGGATTTTTTAAAGGAGGTGTGGATAAGTCCATGGTTTTATTGAATGAGAAGGAGAGTGAGGTGGCTTCCTCCATTTGCATGTCTAAAGGAAGGATAGGCAAGTTGGCTAATTCAATGAGTGGGATGAATGAAATGGAGATTGAGGTAATAGTCTCCTCAATAAAGGGTTTATTAATGATTGTATCAACTATATTGACCTCATGTGTGTGAGATGATTCAGGTTGGTTTTCATTATAGTTGGTAGAGGGTGTATGGTTGGGGAATGGTTTACAAAAAAATATCAAGGGATTATTTAACGGGTACATTGGGATTGTCAAATATGAATTCCCGTATGTTAATCATGTTTTAGATAATCATTTTAAATGTATTACACCTACTAACATCATGTTCATTAACATGGTGGTAGGTACATGAATCATTTTCATTGTACCAATGAGGTGTGGGGTTAGTAGTGTCAAATTATTGAGGAGATTTTATAGGTAGAAGTTATATGATGTTTTCTTTGATTAGTTTCTCCAAAATTGAAGCATAAGATTCTCCAATAGGATTGTATTATTTTGGATCTCCATGGGTTGGATTTGGGTTGGGTTGTTTGAAATAGTAAGAGGAATTGGTTGAGGGGTTGGATTGGTTGACAGTTGGAGGTGGAGCAGTTTTGAGAACAACCAAGTTGGTGAATGCCTTATATTTATAAGGGTTGTATTGATTGGTGGTTTTTGATGATAATGAAGGATCATTATATTAAAAGGTGTAATTATTGTTCTAAAGTTTTAATTTTCCTTCCTTGATAGATTGGATTTCAATTTTTTGTGACATGTTAAAGGCCTCATCAAAATTTTAGAAAGTTTGAACCTTGAGAGTATGTGAGATGTGTTTGGCACAACCTCATGAAAAGATATCAATCAGTTCAATTTGTGGTAATGAGAAAGAAATTTGGTTGATAAGATCTCTCCATCTAGAAATGAAATTGACAATTGATTCATCATCTAATTACTTAATGGAATAAAGGTTGGTTATGGCAACCTTTTTAGATATGTTCATCAAAAAGTGATCTAAAAATACTTGAGTGAGTTGGGAGAAATAAAAGATGGAGTTCTTGGTGAGAACACTATACCAATCAAGAGTAGGTCCTATCAAAGACACAAGGAAAGTTTGAAGGAGGAGGGCATCATCATGTGCAATTAAATAGAATTGATGTAAAAATTCCTTCAAATGTTGTTGTGGTTCCTCTTTGCCTTTAAATTTGGAAAATTTGGGAAATTATCATTGAGGAGGATAGGATTAGATTGGGATGGATGGGTGGATAGGTTCATTTTATATTTGGTCATAAGAGAGAAAGTTATGGGTTCTTGAGATGGATGATTCTAGATTGGTCATTTTGTCAATTAACATCTTGACCAAGTCAGTTTGAGGTTGGGTAGATGGAATATTGTAGGATAGGTTGGGTTGAGGTATGGTAGATGCACCATATTGATAAGGAGGTTGTGAAGATGTTGTATATTGGTAGGTGGTCATAAGAGGTTGAGATGGTGTCCCATAAGGATTCATGAGTACATAATATTGAGTTGAAGGGGTTATGTGACCTTATGGATTAAACACATATTGATAATAGCTTGTGGGAATTTGTTGATAGGTTATTATAGCTGAATGTATGGATGTATGAGAGGGTTGGGGTTGAGTTTGAGTAATGACTCATGTGTTAATGGGTGGAGGAGTTTGAGGTATAGAAAGTTCCAAGTTTTGAAGATGGGTATAAGTTGGTTGGGTGGTGGTGGTGAAAGGAATGGAGGAAAGAGGGATAGAAATTACCCCTAAGGTGGGTGTGGGATAAGTAAAAAGAGGTTGGGTTACCCCTACGTTAGATGTGTTGGTTGGTGTAGGGGGTGTTTTATTATGGGTCATAATATTGGATTGGATTTGGGTGATGGTAGAAAATGAGTTATGGATAGAAGATGAAGCTTGGGTAACCAAGGGTTGGGTAGAATTAATACCCACCATAAGCTCATGAGGCTTGCTTAAAGGAGTATCCATGGGAGGAAATGAATCAATTAGGGTATGATGAGCTAAAGTGTTAAGATAGTGTTGAAGGGAAATGGGTTTATTGTCAAGGAAAGTGGTGAAATTGGCATCACCCTCAACAACAATATGAGGCATGGTAGGTGGGGGAGAATGATGAGGATAACCATAAACCTTTGAATAATACCACATGGATGATGAAGAGGAAGAGGTAGGGGATGTTTGATGGGTTTGATTACTCAGTTATTCTTGTTAAAAACCATGTGAGGAATTGGAAAAGAATAACAAACATCTCACCTCAAACAATGATCAAGCAAATAAAAGTTTAAGGCAAATAAGGTACAAACTAAAAACATGATTAATCCTAGGATTCATTTTAAATAACTTTTGTCTTATGCTTTAGAGAGTGTGAAAGAAGTTTGGATTGTGAACCAGGTACTAAAAAAGTAAGCTAGGGATGGTTTCAATTTTGTTATGGTTCTTAAAAAGAATCTACACTAGACCAGGTAAGTGTCTTGGTACTAGGGGCTTACTCCCCACACTTGAAAAACCCAAAGTTAGGCCAAAATGCTTAGCCAATATATACCATTTGTCTAGAGTTTACACTCTACTCGAGAATGGAGTGGAACATCCTCTTGGTGATGAAATCTAAGTAGGATCACTAGAAAGGGTAAGGTGATCCAATGGGTGATGAAATCCCAATGGATCTTTTCTTAAGTATGTTAAGATGTTTATTTTTGTGTGAGTGGTTTGGTTGTTAAACTTATGTGGGATATGATTAATTCATTATGCTTTAATTAACTAGGTGAGTTGAATCAAGCAATAAAACCATGAATGTAGAAATTTATCTTATACCCATAAAGAAATGTTTAGATTTCTTTTGATGAGAATATACTAAAGGAAGAAAGGAAAGCATGTCCCACTGGGCATGCCAAAAAATTTAATCTAGAATTTTCACTTTTACGACTATGAAGAAATAAAGAGATAAAAGCTATAAAAATGGTAAAATAAATATGGTAAAAAAACCTATTATAAATGCATGCATGAACCAGATGAAGTGGATAACTCTTCTTTGGATAGGGGAAGATTACCTACATAAGAAAAAACTCAAAGCAAGCTTTTTTGTTATACAAGGAGGAAGGCTAGATTGCCTAGCTAGGGCTAGATCTCTAAAAGTGTGAGTTATCTATGGAGGCTATCAATCCACTCTCTAATACAAGTTAATGCTAAAAGGAAAAGAAAGGAAAGTTACATACATGAAAGTAATAGAAATGAATACTTTGATAATGTAAGCTAAAGATCTAATAAGATAACATAAAGGTAAATGCTAATTTATTAAAAGAAATGTTCTAATCTAGTCTAGTCTATGTCTAATTAGGTCTTTGACATAAAATAGGAAAAGTAAGGTCTGGTCAATGGTTAGTTTAATGGTGGAAAATGATGGTTTTGGTCAGAAAGGTATAACTATCAATGGATATGGGTAACTATCACCTATTAGGGGTAACCATCGGTGGTTACTTGATGGTACTAGGAATTTCAAAAAGGTATGTGGGAAAAGTGGTGAGATCAATCTCAATCTGATGTAGAAGGTCTATTCAGGATCTATTAATGATAGGATGAAAAGGTAGAGGGTCCAAACTAATAGGAATGATATGGGAAGGCTGTAAGGAGGTAGGATCCTGATAAAGATATCTAAGTAGATGGAAAATAAATATAAATGAAAAGTAATTGAATGCTTACCTGATCCTAAAGAGAATTTGGTAGCATAATGATTCTTTAAGGAGATCTAAAATAAATTTTCTAGAGATCCAAGTTGGTGGCTGATGGAAAAACTGACATGAAGATTCTTTGAATACCTAGAAGGCTTGATTATCTTTATGAAGATAGTCTAAATGTAGAATTTGGATATGTATTTTTTTATCCCCTTCTCCTCTTGCTCACTTCCTTTCATAAGCAAAAGGTGATGGAATAATAAAATGAATTAGGAAAATATTATTAAATTTGGTTCTTGATTGCCATGGGAATAGTTGGTGATGAGTTACCAATTTAAGGACCTAACCATCAACATTTAGGGTAACCATTGATGGTTTCCTTAACTATCGGTGGTTGAGGTACCAAATAAAAGTGGGTTAGAAAAGGGTCAAAGGGGTTAAAGGGTCAAAACAAGGCTATTTAGGGTAAAAGGGTTAATTGGTTTGTAAATTAACCAACATAATCGAGGGTGAGGGTTAAAAGGGTTAAAAGGTAAGTTAAGCTAGTGAAGTGGCTAACTAGACCCAAGGTGAGGTTAGGTTATATGGGTTAGGTGAAGGGACTACTTCAAGATAGGTGTTTTTTAATTTATTAATGTAGTTAAAATAAGTGAAAGAGAGATTTGAGACATTTTGACAATTAGGACCATGTGTGTGGTTTTCTAGTGTTTACACATGGATTGGGGGGAATCATAGACCAGATTGATTTTGAGGTTTGGAGTATTGGTTTCCTTATCTTTGGATAAAATTCACTTTTTCAAATACATGTACTACTTATTTTAACTATTTTATCATGGTAGGAAGATGATTTTAATTCTTATTTTCATGGTCTAGGTCAAAAATACCACATACCTCTATTTTATCTAAAGGACAATCTTTCACCGCATGTTTAAACTTACATCTAAGACAATATATTGACAAGTATTAAATGTTGGTGGCATTGGATTTTGATTTAGACCATATAATATGGATGTAAATTTTACTATAATATCTATTTTATAATTAGCAAACTCTTCCATTAATTGTCCAACTTTAGGTGATTTTCTTAACCATGATTTCCTTATGCTAGGTCTTATCCTAGAATAGCTAGTATATAATGTTGAAATATGATGAAAGGTTAACTTATAAATGTCACCCCTTCCCATTAAGTTCAAAGCATCATGTGCATCATCGTCTAGGCCTTTAAGAAAGACTATCTTAATGACCTCCTCTATGAGTTGGTAACCACTCCATTTACGGGCAAATATAGACCTATCAAGGTAATCTTCTAAGGTTTCATCTTCATTTTGTTTGATCTTGAAAAAATAATCTTACGATTCTTTGAGTTTATAATAATCTTGATATTTATCAATAAATGAAGTTTCCATTTCTTCTAAAGTACTTATATAATTACCCACAAGTCTCATGAAGCATCTCATGGATGAATCTTTAAGTGTAGATGGGAATAAATTCAACTTCTATTTGTTAGTGACATAGTCAAATGTTTGTTAGAGAACCTAAAATTTAAAGAGGAATTTATTTGGATCCTCTAAGGATTTACCTCTAAAAGTAGGTCAAATTGATGGTGATATATTTTTCATGGAGGTTTTGTCATTAGGAAGTAAGCTGATTGGATAGGAAAAAGTTATATCCTATTGAGGTTATTGATCAGAGTTTTCTACATGTGTATATTCATATCCCATATTTCTTTCCCAACTTTGGTTATCAATCCAATACAATTTATCTTCTTGTATTATCAATCTATGTTCTACCTCAGAAGGAGAATCTTCATTCATGATTGGATCTTATTCTTTTAGATCTTGTGGATCAAATCTGATAGTTTCAAAAAGGGGATTCTTAGGATCAATTCTTACCATAGGGGAAGATGTCTTGAATATAATTCTTCTTGTAGGTTTTGTTTGTGAAGATGAACCTTTTTCATGAGATGTATTAGAAAAATTTTGTATATGGATTTCAATTGCCTTTCTTTCACTTAGTTATCTTTCCAACAAGGATATAATCCTCTCTTATTATTATATTATTTGGGACTCTTTAGAGAGAAACTATCAATGATAATATCTTGGGTTGTTCATAAATCTAACGAATCCTTGATTGTTTTTGTGTTTTTGAAGTATATGAATGTTTTTGAATTTTCTCTATATAGATATAATATATGATCTCATTAACACTTATTAATGAAGAGTCCTCAGTAATTGTTCCAAAAATGATAGGATATCATTATACCTTTCATTTAACCAATTAATGGATTGGTTTCATTTTATACTAGTGCCAATGTCCAAGTATATATGAAATGAGATTTTAGATATTTGAGTTAATAGTTCATTTTTTTGGAGGTGTTTAGTCTATTGTTTGTGTCTAAATCCTAATAACAAATAATATTTTAATTCTATGTTGTATAAAATGTAAATCTAGAAAATTTTTCTAACTGAATATCTCTGATGACATTCCTTGTTAAAAGGACTCTTAAGTACACACCATCAACATCCAAAACTTAAACATCTCACATAAGACACTATATTGTTCTCACTCAACTTGATTATATGGGTAGGATGGGTTTGTATTTAAAAATGTGAGTATGTTTATTGCTTATTACCACCTAGACTATTTCCTAACAAAATATGAATATGGAGATGAGTTAACAAACTTTATGTCTTATGAGAATTTAAAGCACACTTTGCATAAATAAAAATCACTTTCATTAAAATAAAACAAACTTTTCATTTAATGAAAGAAAACTTTCATAAAAATAAAACACACTTTTATTAAAAGGGAAATCATAGTTTGGATTGAAAGGGAAATCACACTTGCAATAAAATGAAATATACATGTATCAGAAGAAATACACTTTTAAACTATAAACTACAAATAATAGTTATCATGATCTTTGAAGAGAAGTGGACCCTTTATCCTTAAAATAGGATCAACTTTTACTCAATAATGGAGTGGAATGCTAAACTTTATTAATAATTCATTATCAAAAGGAACATATACAAATGGTATGAATTATATGAAATTACACTTGAATGATTTTTCTCTCTATTTTATTCTCTATTACTTATTACCTTAGAATGATAAGGAAACGTGTACTTAAATAACATCTCAATGAATATTCTCAGATTAAAAAATATGGTGATCTAAATAGCCAAATCCACTTATTCAAAATAGAAGATCTAGGAATCAGATCCCATGCCTATAGGGAGGCATTGGAACTGATTCAACTAATAATGTACTAAGTATAACTAACATATATCTGAAGAGATTGTGCTCAGTTTCATAAAATAGAAATACATTTATATCTAAATCATTTTTGACCATAACTATGAATAATAATGTATAAAATAAGATATCTAAAGAGGGAAAATCTATATATGTATAGTAAATATATTTGGAGTTTATATATTGATCCAAATAGTATAGCTAGGCATCTTTAGAGCATGGTTATTCATCTTTAGAGCATGGCTGGATAGGTCTTTAGAGCATCTTTGGAGTTTCATATATTTAGAGCTCAACTAAGGATCTTCAAAGCTTAATGTGTTCTATGTTGAGTATTCAAAATTGTTTCCAAAAAGGTGTTGCCAAAACTATTGATGACTTATCAAAACAATCCTACCATAAGGATGTATTTCTATATGCAAAATTATGCTCTTTTCATCTAATTTATACATAAATAACAAGATAGAGAACCAAAAATGTATCGCATATGATCAAAAGATAATTTTACTCATTTCCTACTTAGATGAGACCTTAACTATTTAATATAATGTAATATATAACCAAGAGGCAACATTTATGGATAATTTATATGAGATATAATGAGCTATATAGAATTCTCATCAAGTATGTATCATAGTGGTTGCATCATCCTTACAACCAAGGATTTTTGTCACATGACATCCACTTGTGCATCTAACATGGTGTTGGAAAATAGTAGTGGTGTGATTGGTACCTTAAGGGCTTATGTATTTTTATCTTAATCTTGTTATGAAGTTTTGTGACTACTGCTCACAATCCCAAACATTTCAAAATGTCTATAGGCATTTGAGCATGTGAATTAATGAGTCCCTAGAGTTTCTCCTACCATTTATTAAAATAGCCTAGATGGTCATAATATTGGTTGTTTCTAGTCAATAAAATATTTTAAAAGGTGATATTTGGCCAAAAATATTCATCATGAGTGATAGGTCCATGAGGGGAATTCCATTGGGTGAGTCAAAGTAATAATATAAAGAACTAGTATTGAAATGTTTGTGAAGCATTAATAATGACCTTGTCAATGTTGGTGATTATCTTGGTCACTAGAAACTCGAGCTAATTGAATTCCTCTTGAATCTAGACCATGAAATATGCAATATCTTTGTTTCTTACCATCCAATATTGATTATTTTTATGAATTTTTTGTTTATGCATTCAAAAATAACTCACACTACACCATCATCCACTAAATCAATTAATATCTCATTGGATGCTCAAGATATTTATCTCTTATGTCTAAATAAAATAGAGATATCTTTGTTTTTAATGTTCAATGGATTCACCTCTTACTATAAGGACCAATGACTACACCATTATTGTTGTATTTATGTGAATGGTGACATCATTAGAAATATTTATTTTACCTTTATTATAAAAATTAGGAGAGTCATCATTATTTCATCCAATTACCTAAAAGTGGCAATCTTAATAAATCACTCTGCATCAAATCCTCACAACTGATGATGAATATCTAGGGCTCTTAATTGTATATTCATGAATTGATTTGTGGATTCTTTTTTAATTATGTCTCATAGATGAAATCAAATAGATCTAGGTCATGGTATCTTGTCTAACATAATTCCAACCCAATTTCCATTTCTTCCTTCTAGGATTCAAATAATGGTATTGATAATTATCATTGATCTATTCTCAATGTTTATAGTGGTGATATTGATGATTCTACACTTGGGTATATGATTAAGTCTCAATACACAAAAAACTTTTTTTTTCTATTAATTTAAAGTGTGTTTCAATTTATATGCCCTTAAATATATATTTTTTTCATTCTCTATTCATCTAACACTCTGCATTGAATTATTTTTATTTATTTCATGTCATTGTGATTTATGATTTGAATGCCATCAATTTTTGTGGTATGACATTTGTGTTTTGATGGATAGGTTAATTGCATCATCTTATGTAATTAGCTAATGTGATAATAAATATTTCCATTGTTAAATACTTTCATTTATTGTACATATCCTAGATCTGACACATCTATCTATTTTTGGAAAGATGCAATATTTAGAGTGATTTATCATTAAATATATTGGTAGTTACTATTTGGTACATTTCTACCATACATTTTTTTCAGTGCCTCATTCATATACTTAATTAATTTACTTATACTCTAGCCAATGTATGCCTTTATATTGTTCTATTATTTGATATTGGTGTTCTACAACTTTTTATTCTCAATGATGTTTTGAATGTATGTAATATAGAGATCACACTATAAAAAATATACTTAAAACTTCAAGACAATAATAAAATATGTAAAATAAATAAATAAATCCTAACTACCTAGTGTTACTCAGCACCCACTCTATTTTTTATCATGACATTTATAAATGTCATTAGTTGTAAGGCTCAAGAATGAAACTATTCACTCACCCTATAAGGATGGTTCCTTGAAGGTCTTGAGTTCTATATTTCTCTATTGTGATAATCCATGGATGACATATGGTTATTTCCACTTAATTTGAAGCTTCCCTAGATACTCTTAAAATTTAATTTCATATAACAACACTATAAAATTGATTTAACCTTTTAGGGTTTTACATGTATAATTCCTAAGTTAGATTAAAGGGATAAGATGTCTAAATTAGTTAAATAATGTGCAATAATTAACCAATTATTTTCTATTGATTTTTAATTATTTTTTATTTCTAAAAAAGTAATAAATTTTCATAAATAGATACTTATCGAAAAAGTGACTATTGTGGAAGATCTTGGTTATAAAAACTAGGTTTTGAACAAGTTTGAGTGTTGCCAACAGGGTCCCTATGTATGATTATTCACTAAACACGAACACCCCACCTAGATAGTAGTGGCATGATACTCTAGTGTCCTTAAGATGGCACCAGTGTTCTCTTTTTATGAATGTTCCTATTTTATAAATTACTTGTGCTTGTGTTTTAGGGTTTTGTTCATATGCACACAAAATTTGAAACTCTATATTGTACCAAGAAAATTTTATTTAGTGTTTAAACTATAATCCTCTTTATAAGTATGACATGAGTAATAAAGAAATGTGTGTTTATTAGTATGATAGGATAAAATTTCTCAATAACCCACTATTAATAGAGTTTCCTAATATTAATACTTTGAGGAGGGATCAAGCTTGATGTAGTTCTCACACCTAGTGCTTGGTGCAAGTGAAAGTGAATGTTAAAATGAGAGTGGTCTTTAATGTCTTGATTGTGCTTGAGATTCAAAATATTTGAAATCTAGGATTAGGGAATATATAGATGGTAGTATGTTTAACTAGGTAAAAATAGGGATCAAATACATTATTTTTTCTCAATTTTTTTTATTTGGATAGTTTTTTACATCTATCATACATCTAGTGAATAGAGGTCAAATATTCTTGTATTTATAGAGATACATACCTTGTGTGGATAATAAAATGTACTTAATCCAAAATTAAGAGGTACACACATTTGAAAATATGTCTATTTAGGAGAGTTAGAATAATGGACACTAATGCTAAGTTGGGGACACTAGTGCAATGTGGCTCTAGTGTCATTATGGTGCTAGTGTTGAGATGGTAGATTATTACACACACTAGGTTGAGATATGGGAAAGTTATCTTGAGACTATGTTTGAGATGAAAAAAGATGTTTTTGGTATACAAAATATATATATAAGTGTGATAAAGGCTCTAGTATAGGTCTAGGGATAAACTAGGAACAATCTATTTCAAGCAACACTCTTAGCATCCAAATATCACTTTTAGGTGAGTACATCCCCCCCTTCCCCTTATGCTAGAAATGGAGAAAAGAGAAATGACTAGAATAAAGGAAAAATAAGTGTACTTGGAATTACTTAGGAATCAAAGCCCTTTTATTTAAGTCTATCTATATGAATTTAGGTTTATATATGTGAAACATGATCCAAAGAAATGACCTATAATGAAACATGAAAAAATTAGTGTTTACTTAAGAGATTGTCAAAATCAAAAGACTATGCTAGATAAATTAACTAAATAAAATTTAGTAAAGAAAGAGGAAAGGAGAAAAACACCTTATTGGGTACATAAAGCAATGCATGAATCTAGTGACAACTTATGTGTGTGAGTGTACATAGTGATCAAATCATTAAATAGCCTAGAATGAGATGATAACTTGCTCAATCCTCATTTATGGGTGGCTCGATAACTTAATCCAATTTTGAATACATCATTACCTACCCATACTCGATGGATCATGATCTATGAATATCTTGGATAAGAGCATATGTGTGTTTAAATATCTCATATGGGTTGATAAAGAACTCAATTAGGCCATTACTTCATCATTTCCCACCCATGTGAAGTATATGCATCTAAAAATGAACTATGCAAAGTGATAAAAGTATCTAACTAGGTATATCTAACTATATATGTCAGTTTCACAGCCACTCAATTACATTAAGTAGTAATGGGCCACTTGGAAATACTAGCCAATGTTGATGGAGCAAGGCATGAAATTGGTGATGACCTAGAATATTATAGCAAGTGCATATAGTGTAGATAATAACATGGATTTTTCCATTCCATATGATCAACTTGTGTGTAAGAATATGGATACTATGTGTCTCATACATTCCCCTAATGTGATATGTAATTATATTGATTATGAATTGAGTATGTAATAATTGAATCTATGTACCTAAACTAAATGTGGGAGTGATCATGCCACACATTATACCCCCAAATCTAAGTAACTAGTATGAATCTGAGCTAAAATGAGTGTATCTAAGCAAAATCTAAAAATAAATGTCAAACCTATGACTATACCTATCTATATTATACCTGGTGTACTAATCTAGATAATATGTATTATACTAAAGCTAGGGATACTAGACAATAGTGCCATGTAGTAGAAAATATCTCTTTCTAGCACTAGTGTCCCATTATGGGTGCTAATGTTTGTTTTGTATAAAATCGAGGAGACTGAATTGCATTTTGAGTCCCTATTTTTTCTTGTGTCTAATTTTAGAAACTGAGCTTTTGTGTTAAAAATGATATGTGAATAAAAATGTAGGACCCTGATCTTTATTATAAATCCCTATTAATTCCCCCTATTTTTAGGATAGTTTTATAACTTGTTTAAGAATTATCCTCAAAATAAATATATCTATAAATTGTGTTAGTCGAAGCATGTGTATGATGATTGTGTGATATTCTAATACAATATGTAAACATAACATTAGAATGTAAAAGAATCTAAGCTTATGTAGGTAATGTAAGATGTATATTTTATTCTAGCATTGCACAAGGATGTCAATATAGATGTAATCAATGTGTATAATAGTAAATATGAGTATCTACCTAAGGGGATGGGGAATGATGTCCATCATGACACCCAAGTAGAAAGGGTAGATACATGAGGTCCCTCATGGCATCTAAAACCAACGTGTATAAAAATTAAATACAAATTTCATGGTGAAGATGTATACATATAAAACACATGAGGCATACAAAATTAGCCAATGGGCCAAAATGTAAGGGACATGGGCACATGTCACTAAATCTAAGAATGAATACATATAAGGACATGTTCAAATGTCCACATACATAAACAATAATAAATTTGGCTTAGATCCACATATAAGTACATGTTCAAATGTCCACATATATAATCAAGAAAGCACAAACACAAGGACATGGGCACAAGCATACAAACATGGAAATGGTTTAGATCCAAAGAGCAATGGCATATTTAAATGCCCTTGAATATAAAAATCATAGGAAACAGAATCAGGGCTAAACTAAGAAAGATATAAATGAAAGCATTTATAATTGTGTATTAAAAATATTGTGTAAATTATAGGATGTACATATGTTAAGTCTAATTACTCATAGTTAGCAAAAAAATATGGGTAATGAGTTGTAATGAATAATATTAAGATATAAAAATGCATAAACTAGAATGTAAATAATATAAGGATAGAACCTAGTAATAACAACTATGTATGAGATACCCCTGAGTGGGTGGATGTATCAAATTAATAAACCTAGATCAGTGTATACACCCCCAAAGGGTAGATGATATCAATTCTATATTAGTAAAGTGGACTAGGGTCATATATGTAATCTGTAAGCACTCGACAATAACAAGTGAAGCATATATTTATGATAAAACCAAATATACTAAGATAACTACCATATATAATATTTAGAAGTAGTAGAAATGCAAGCATAACAATACATGCAATCTATAAATTATGTGTTTTTTGAGTAATATTTGTATGTTTTTGTGTTTTTATATGTTTTATTGTTTTTGTATTTTGTAGATATATGTTATTAATAAGAAAATGAATATAAATTATGTACAAGGAGTAAGAGAGAAAAAAGTATGTACAAGGGGGTAGGAACCATAGTAATCGATGAGTCTCATGGGAGACTCACTATCATTGTGACTTGTGTCAAAAATAGAAATGGTAATCTCTCATGTAATGTGAATGTTATATTGTAGTTGAATGTTGTTTTAGTAGAAATATGAGTATTGTTCATCATCAAAATCATACTAACTTGGGATGATAGATGGAATTACCTAATGCTATGGAGTTAAACTTTTTGAATTGTGATTTTTAATATTGATTATGATTTTACCCTATAAATTGTGCTTATTTTAGATATATGGTAAAATGGAGGCTCCTTTACTAGAAAGAATTATTTAAAAATGCTTTTTTATGTAGCATGATTTTAATTGTGCAATTTAAGATATTTGATCTCTCTAAAACATTCCCTATGTATCTATATTTATTGCCTTGATAAATTGTATTTATGACTGATGTGCTTTAGGATGTTCAATAAATCCAAAACCCTATTGACCAATATTATCAATTGCTAGAACAAGAGAAGTGATGTCTTGGGATTAATTTCCCAAAAACTGATCATTATAATAAAAAATTTTAAGATATTTTTGACTAAAATTATGCCATATCAAATGTTGAGCCTCAATTTGGAGAGGTATATTTTCTTAATTTATCTATGTTTATTGTATTTTTTATTGATTTGATTGTGTATTTAGAACATTTTGTGGCTTTGAGTTATGTTTTGGTAACCATTTATGTAGTATTTTTGAATTTGACCCTTTTTGAATTTATATATGTGCCATTGTATGTTGTGTGGATGATGTGTCACTATGTGAGTCATATGTACCCATTATCTATTGTATTTATCTTTTCAATGCTAAACATGAATCTATGTGGTTCCCATACATTGTATGATATGCACAAAATATATTTAAATATCCTTATTGGGTGTAGAGGAGGTAGGCTAATCAAATTATATTTAATCATTTCCCTTAGTATCTAATTAGATCTCTTATTTAACCTTTGAATTATTTATGAATCACTAGTTATATATGTACTTTATTTTAATTTATGATTTGGATATGTAACATTTTTTTACCACAAAATTGACTAGGTGAAGATGCATATACATGATTCTTAGTATTGTGCCCTGGAGGATTTTTTCTTGGAAATTGATTTTCTAATGTTGTAATATTTTCATGTAATAGTTGATTCTATTTTTTTTAACTTGTAATTATCTTGGTCATACTAATAATGTGATCATGTAGAATATCACAAGTATAAACCCTAGCTATTTTTGATTAAACATGTAGGAACACACCATGTAGGGATGATGTGTGAATAGGTTGAGTATGGGGAATAGTGATATTGGTATAGGATGATTTATCTTGTGGAGGAGTGATAGCATTAACCTAGTTAGAAGGAAAGTAGTTATAACCCTCATGAAGATGAGGAGGAGAAGGAGATTATTTCTTGTGCATAATATATGACATTAAAACTTGGAACATAGCAGTTAGCTTGTGTGTTAAATCCTCATGTGTGTATGGGTTTGATTATTAATATAATTACATATAGGATAAAGATAACATGCTATGAAATATTCCATATATTTTGATTAATATAAATTATCATCTACACATGTGTTTATGTCTTTTATGAGTTCATTTAGAATTAAAGGAAAAAAGCATGCAAATGAAAGTATTAAACTTTGCAATAAAAAGTGATTGATTTTTTATGTTATTATGATCATGATTATATGAAATATAAATCATAATATATGTGGATCTAAAATATAATTATAAATAGAAAAAGGATACAAACCCTAAGTGTGTCTAGAATTAAGGTTTCATTGAACTAGGGTTATTTTATAGAGTTAAATTATATTTAAATAAATGAAACCCTAATGTGAGATTGTTTTAACTAGCTAGGTTATCTAAAAAATTAGAAAACCATAAGTATGAAAACTTAATATAATGCAAAAATATTTGGAAAATGCAAACTAGAGTTTCAATCAATATTCAAATTAAGTCAGGTTCACCAAATGATTTAACCTTTTAGGGTTTTACACATGTAATTACTAAGTTAGATTAAAGGGTTGAGATGTCTAAATTAGTTAAATAATATGAAATATTAACCATTTTTATTATATATGGTAAAACCAAATTTACAAGGGCCCCAAAACCACAAGCATGAATTAAAGAGTTTTAAATAGGCCTAGCGAGGCCGAATGAGCTAAAAGAGAAAGACTAAATAGCAAAAACAAAAGCAGGCATATCAAACATGTTAATTAGGGTGACCCTCCTGGGTGTCCCCCTTAGCAGAATTATCCTTAGGTGGGAAATAACTAACCATTAATTTTATATATTTTTAATTATTTTAACTATCTAATAATAATAATAAATATGCATAAATATAGATTTATCTATAAAGTGATTGTCATAGAAGATGTGGGTTTTAAAAGCTAGGTTTTGGATAGGTCTGAGTGTCATTAACAATGTCTTAATATATTATTCATCACTAGATAGTGTAAAAATACTTAGATAGTATCACCATGCTATTATATTTTACATAAAATTGTGCTAGTGTTCTCTTTGTATGATTGTTCCTATTTTTTGGTAGGCCCTGTGCCTATGTTCCTAGGTTCTATTTCTATGCACAAAATATCTAGAACTCTATATTATGATTTGAAAATATGACTTAATGTGTAAACCCCAATCCTCCTTATAAGTATGACATGAGCTAAAAATGTGTGTTTGTTAAAAGGATAGGTTGTACATCCTCAACACCCTAATGTGAAGAGAGTTTAATAAATACTAATACTTTGATGAGGGATCAAACTCATCTCACCTAGTGCTTAGTGTAAGTATAATTAAATGTTAAAATGAGAGTGGTCTTGAATGCCTTGAGTGTGATTAATCTTTAAAATATATGAAATATAGGCTTAAGGAAGAGGTAGATGATAATATGCATAATTAGGGTAGAATAAGGATCAAATA
The DNA here is from genome assembly GCA_037957365.1 of Torreya grandis. Lineage (NCBI taxonomy): Eukaryota > Viridiplantae > Streptophyta > Pinopsida > Cupressales > Taxaceae > Torreya > Torreya grandis. The sequence goes on from JARHVA010001495.1 coordinate 1,053,650, forward strand.
TCTTATTTTTTCTCAACTTATTTCTTACTTAGATAGGTTTTTGCTTCTTTTTTTATCTATTGAATAGAGGTCAAATTGTTTTTTCTTTATAGAGATTCAAATATTTTTTGTATAATAAAATATATGTATGAAAAAATTAGGAGGGTCATACATTTGAAAATATATCCAATTTGGAGAGTTAGGACAAGGGAGACTAGCGCCAAGTTGGGGACACTAGTATTATGTGGCTCTAGTGTCCTTAATGTTATGCTAATTCCTAGCTTGTATACTTGTGGGCACACTTGGTTGGAATATGGGAGAATTATCATGGGATTGTGTTTGAGTTTTAAAAATATTTTTTAGGTCTTCATAATGGATGGAAAAGTGTGATAAAGGCTCTACGATAGGTCTAGGGCTAATCTAGGAATAAGCTATCTCAAGAAACACTCTTAGCATCTAAATACCACTTTTATGTGATTAAATTTTCACCCCCTTTATTCTAAAAATGTATAAAATTGAAATGATAAGTATAAAGGAAAAATAAGTGTACCTAAACTTACCTAGGAAGTGAAGCCTATGTAGCTAAGTCTTAGTATATGAATCTAGGTCTATGTATGTGAAACATGATCCAACCCAATGACCTATAATGAAATATGAAAAAATTAGTCTTTGATTAAGAGATTATCAAAATAAAAATACTATGCTAAATAAATTAACTAAGTAAAATTGAGTAAAGAGAGTGAAAATGAATAAATACATCTTGTTGGGTATGTGAACCAATGCATGAACATAGTGACAACTTGTGTGTGTGAGTGTATATAGTGATTAAATCATTTAATTTCTTGGACTAATATGATATCTTACTCAATACTCATATGTGGGTGGATAAAAAACTCAATTTGATTTTGATTCCATCATTACCCACCCCTACTTAGATAATGGTGTGTGTATAACCCTCTCATGTGGGTGGCTCAAGAACTCAATTAGGCTTTGACTCCATCATTGCCCACTCATGTGTAGTAAATTCATATGAGACTAACATTTATAAAGTTTTTAAATTACCTAGCTACGTATATCTAATTGTGTATGTTGGCTCTATGGACACTCAATGTATAGTAGGTAGCTTTTGACCACTTAGGAATGCCAACCACTATAGATGGAGAAAGGCATGAAATTGGTGATAACATGGAATATAATATCAAGTGTATACATTGTAGATAGTGACATGGAGTTTCCTATTCCATTTGATCAACCTATGTGTAACTGAGAATAGAGAAACTATGTGTCGTGCACATGTCCCCAATCTAATATCTGAGTATATTATTTTTTTACTGAATATGTAATAATTAAATTTTTGTATCTAAAATAAATGTGGGAGTGATCATGCCATGCATGATGCCCTAAAATATGAAAAATTGGTATGAATATGAGTTGAAATGAGTGTATCTAAGAAAAATATAAACATAAGTATCAAACTGGTGACTTTACTTATGAAAATCTATAGTGTACCTAGTGCAATGGTCTAGCTAATCTAGATTGACTTAAAGCTAAAGATATTAGATATTATCACTTTGTAGTGAATAGTAGTTCCCTATGGCACTAGTGTCCCATTATAGGTGCTAATGTATATCTAGTCTAAAATATGGGTGATCTAGACTACTTTTTGAGTCCCTATTTTTTCTTATGTCTGACCTATATCTACTTTCTGAAATAGAGCCTATGTACTAGAAATTATATGTGAATAACAATGTAGGCAATTGATCTCTATAACAAACCCTGATGAATGCCCCCAATTTTAAGGGTAGTTGTGAAACTTATGTAATAACTATCATTAGAATAAGTATCTCTAAAAAATGTGTTATCTAGAGCATATATATGATAACTACTTTATATTCCAATATAATGTGCAAACATAACATTATAATGTAAAACAATCTAAGCATAAGTAGGTAATGTAGTATGTATGTTGTAATCTATAATTACATAAGGGTGTCAAGATAGATGTAATAAATTTTCATAATAGTAAATTTGAGTAGCTACCTAGGGGAATGAGGCATTATGTCCATCATGAACCTCAAGTAGGATAGCTAGATGCATGAGGTCCTTCATGGCATAAAAAAATGGTATGTGTGTGTAAAAATCAAAGATAAGTGTCATGGTGAAGACACATCTAAGGAAGCATAAATAAAAAACACATGAGGCACATAAAAGTGGGCTAAGGGGACACAATACAAGGGACATGGGCACATGTCACTAAATCTAAGAATGGAAGACATATAAGGACATGTTCAAATGTCCACATATTCAAGAAATAAACAATTTGGGTTAGAGACACATAAAAAGACATGTTTAAATTTTTGAATATACAAGAAATAAATAAAACACAAGGGAAATGGACAAATGTCCAATGCATACAAATATGGAAATGGTGTAGGGCCAAATAATAATGACATATTCAAATGCCCTCTGAATGTAAGAAGCATAGGAAACATATTCAAGTCTAAACTAAGAAAGATAGAAATGAAAGAATGTATAGACTTGAATATGTTTCCTATGCTTATTAAATTTAAAGGGAATTTGAAATGGCATTATTGTTTGTCCCTACACTAAAATCATGTATAATTGTGTACTATAAATCTGTGTAAATGCTAAGATGTACATATGTTGAGTCTAAACTAGTGATAGTCAAAAAATATGAGTAATGAGTAGTAATTATCAATATCAAGATATATAAATGCATAAAATGGAATGTATAAAATGTAAGGATATAACCTAGTAAACTAAAATATATATGAGATTCCCCTAAGGGGGTGGATATATTGAATGAATACACCTAGATCTATGTATATGGTCCCAATGGGTAGATGATAACATGTCTAGATTAGTGTAGGGGACTAGAGTCTTATATGTAATCTTAAAGCACTTGAAAATAAAAATTGAAACATATATGTGTGATAAAACTAACTATACTAAGATAGCTATCAATATGTAATATCTAGAAAGTAGTAAAAATGCAAACATAAATATGCATATAATCTATAAATTTTGTGTTTGTTGAGAAATATTTGAATGTTTTTGTATTGTGACATTTTATATTATTTTTGAATTTTTTGAATATAAGATATGTAAAATAAGATTAAAATGAACTATGTACAATGAGAAATAGAGAATAAAGTATGTGCAAGGGGGTAGGAATGATACTAAAAGATGAGTCTCATGGGTGAATCACTATCACTATGACCTATATCAAAAATATGAATGTAATATATCATTCACTATGAATGATATGATGTGGTTGAATGTTATTATATAAATAATCCATGTATTTTTCATCTATGAAGTTTTCCTTATTGTCGATATATGGTTTTGTAGATGCTCCTGTACTAGAAAGCCTTGTTTGAGAATGTTTTTTTGTTTAGCATGATTTTGACTATTCAAATTTATATATTTCTCTATGTAACATTTCCTAGGTATCAAGATGTTTTTCCTTGATAAAATATATCTATGACTAATGTGCCTTAGCATGTTCAATAAATCCCAAAACTTGTTCCCTAATATTATCAATTGATAGAATAGGAGAATTGATGCCTTGGGCTTGCTTGCCTAAACCTTGACCTGATAATTAGACTATTGTATATATTTTTGATGAAAATTATACCATATTAAATGTTGAGCCACATTTTTGAGAAGTATATTTGTTTGATTTATATGTGCTTTTTGTACTATTTCTTATCCTAATTATGTTTTTTGAACCTTTTGTTGTTCTGAGTTATACTTTGGTAACCATTTTTGTATTATTTATGAAAATGACCCTTTTAAAAAATTTATATGTTCCATTATATGTTGTGTGTATTATGTGTCAATATGTGAGTCATTTGTATCCATTATCTATTGTATTTTCATTTTTAGTTATTAACATGAATTGGTGTGGTGTACATGCATTTTATGATATGCCCAAAAATATATAGATTTCCTCATTGGCTATAGAGGATGTAGGTTGATCAAATTATATTTAATCATTTCCATTAGTATGTCATTAGAGCTCTTAGTTTACCTTTGAATGCTTTTTGAATCACTCTTTGTGGATGTACTTTGTTGTGATCTATGATTTGGATGTGTAACATTGTTTGCCATAAATTAACTAGGTGAAGATGCATATACATGATTTACACTATTGTGCCCTACAGAATTTTGTCTTGTAAATTGATTTTCTAATTTTGTAATATTTTCATTTAATAGTTCATTTTTATCTTATAAACTTGAAATTATCTTTCTCATACTGATAATGTGATAACGTAGAGTCTCATAAGTGCAAACCTTAGCTATTTCTGATTAAAAATGTAACCACACACCATGTAGGGAATAGGTGTGAATAGGATGAGTATGGGTAATAGTGACGGTGGTATAGGATGATTCACATTAGGTTGACCAAATGATTTAACCTTGGAGGGTTTTACTTGTGTAATTCCTAAATTAGATTAAAAGTATGAGATGTCTAGATTAGTTAAATAATATGCAATAATTAACCAATTATTTAGACTTATTTTTCCTTTCTAAAAATAGTAATAAATATTCACAAATAGAGACTTATATTGAAATTGACTAACATAGAAGATAGGGGTTCTAAAAATTATGTTCTTGATAGTTTTGAATGTCATTAATAGGCTCCCTATCTCTAATTTCTCACTAGATAATAGCACCCCACATGGACAGTAGTGAAATGATTCTCTAGTGTCCTCAAAATTATTCTATTGTCCTCTTTGTAGGACTATTTGTATTTTATAAGAGTACTTCACCTATGTTTTTGGGTTTTTTTCTTGTGTGCACAAAATTTGGAACTCTATATTATGCTTACAAAATTTGATCTAGTGTACAAACCCTAATACTCTTTATAAGTATGACATGAGTAATAAATGTGTACTCATTAGTATGCTAGGTTGGACATCCTCAAAACCCCATTATGAAAAGAGTTACCTACATACCAATACTCTAAGGAGGGATCAAGACTGATATAGTTTTTCCACCTAGTGAATGGTATAAGTTCAAGTGAATGCTAGAATAAGAGTGGTATTGAATTCCTTGAGTGTGATTGAGCTTGAAAATATTTGAAATCTAGGACTAGGGTAGTTTTATATGCTACTATGTATAAGTATGAAAAAATAGGGATCTAATACATTAAATTTTCTTAATTTGTTTCTTATTTGTATAGGATTTTGCATCTATCTTCCATCTAGTGAATAGAGGTCAAATAGTATTGTATTTATAGAGATTTATAGCTTTTCCTAGAAACAGACCAGAAGTGTGTTTATAAGTCATGAAATACATAGATCTAGAGGGTAAGAACATATTTATTTTCTCCCACCATTTTTTTTCCTCAACCATTTCATAGGGCACCCTATAAAAATTCTTTTTTTGCTTAAGTCTCTAGAGGTCTCTGTAAATAATTTCAAGAATAATCCTTATGCTAACCTTATTCACTAGGGTCTTATGATTTTGATTTTTAAAGGGTGATCCCCTTTAAGGTAAAAATATTTCAAGAGAAATTCATATTCAAAGTGACCAAGAAGATTCTGCAAGGCATAATGAGGAGTTTTTGAGAGATGGAGAGGGGAAGAAGCTTTTGGGGTTAGGGGGATAAACTATTTTTAGTGATTTATGCCTTAGGGGTAGTTCGAAAGAAAACCATTTTCATGTTGACCCCATTAATAGGATGGATCCTTATTTTATTTAAGTTGTATTGTCTTTGCAAAATCTCTAAACAAAAGTTGTTGTCTAGAGTCTTTTGAGTTCTATGATTTTAGAAGAAGTGGATAAATTGAAATTATTATTCACTCTATAAGATTATTTATCAAGGAAGGGTGGTAATTAGAGAGATTGTAATGAAAATATGGGGATTTCAATCTCAACCCCATCCTTTAAAAATAGTGAAAAGGATCAGAGTGGGGAGGGAGAGGTGGAAAGAAAAAAGAATGGGGAGGTAAATGTGGAAGTAAGAGATGTGAGAATTCAAATAAAAAATGATATAATGGATTATATGCATGGCCATCATAATAGGACCAAGGTTAAGGAAAATAATAAAGAAAATTTGATACTAACAAGCTAGTCCTTTATTTAGAGTCAGAGGAATCAATTTCTTAATCTCTCTAGGTCAATTTTTTTTTTTTTGGAAAATTTTTGATGAAAGTTTGTCTATTTTAGCTTGTTTTTGATGGTTTGTTGAGCCTTGTGGCTTTATTTGATTCTTGGATCTATTTCTTGTGTTTTCCTATCTTTCATATATTTTTTAATGGGTATGGGTCCCTTAACCCATTTTTTTACCCAATCTAATTAAAAAATAGAGATACATATCTTGTGTGGATAATAAAATATACTTAGGCCAACCTTAGGAAGGGTACACATTTGAAAATATATACCTTCTAGAGAGTTATGGAAAGGGACACTAGCACCATGTGGCTCTAGTGTCCTTAATTTGTCACTAGTGTCTAACGGGTAGATTGCTAGGCACATTGGGTTAGGATGTGTAAAATTTTTTTGAAGACTATGTTTGAGATGATAAAATATGTATTTGGCCTACAAAATTGCTGGAAAAGTGTGATAAAGGCTCTAGGATAGGTCTAGGGATAATATATGAATAGGATATCTCGAGTAACACTCTTATCATCCAAATACCACCTTTAGGTGATTACACTATTCTAGATGGAATTCTGTAGATCACATGTTGTGATCATGTCATACCTTTTGGCTCTTTAATTAATTTATTATGTCCACCTTGCACTCTACCTAGTTTATTCCATGTAAGTTAAATCCCAAAATCTTACTTGAAGTGAATCTTGATATCCTAGTTTCATAATCAATGTAATTATCATACTAATAACTATGTATTCTATTGACATCACTATTTTCAATCCATAGACTAGTTGACAAGGAGTGAATATTTTTGCACAATTTTAGTTGATCCTATATGCCATTATGATCATCGTAATTTGATCTTCCTAGTGATTTCACTGTGTATTACATATATTTGAAATCATATTCTCAATAAATTGGTTTCATGTTTCTCCCTATCCATTGGCTTGAGGATGATAATTTATGTGTAGACACCTAAATTTCACATTTATTGTTGTAATTAACTTCACAATCACTTGATTTCTTTACTAACGTGTCACTTAAATTCTATATTTTATCCTAAGTTCACTAACATCATTTTCCTTCCATAATTCAAATAGTTAATTAATCTTAATTAACTGGTTCATTCCAAATTAATCATTCACACATAATTCTATATTCCTAATCAATAATTTTAATTAAAAAATGAAAAAACCACATCCTTAATTCTCTCCACTAATAGGTTGAGTCATCTAGACATTTCACTAGTTATATCAACCATTTTTTGAGTCATCTAACCAACTCCTTGAAACATGCAACTAACATGGTGAGTCGTTCAACTATATTTAATCATTTTTAAGGATATTTAAACTACCAAATAAATTCTCCCACATTTATCAACCACTTGAGGAATTGGTCTTCTCCAATTGTATGAGGACTCAAATCTATCTATTTAAAAATCAAGAGATTTAAAAATTCAAGTTTAAATTTAAAGATCAATTTTCCATGTGATAAGTCTATAAATTGGTGTATTTCATCCATGTTGAAAAATAAATCATTGAGATATTGAATTGATATTGATTTTTCCATTTAATATCATTTTTAGAATCAACACCATCCAATGAAGTGTTATTTAATTTCATTTGCATTAGATATTTGCATTGAGCAACCATGTACCAAAATCATAAGAGAACAATCATATCATCAAAAGATAATATCTTTTCTTGTTAGGTAGGGTGAAGGTAAATTTTATTTTACTTTCCTTTTGTTGAAGCTCAATCTGATATTTTATATAAGTTTAGAATAAAGAGCTTTTATTATATGATTTTTAATTAGAATTATAATTTTCATGTATTATATTTTGGCTTGTTCAGTGGGACCCATTCCCAATACTTTTAAAATCCCATTTGAATTGTTTTTTTAGTTTTTATTCAAATCCATTTTGATTTACTAACTAATCTAACTTGTTTTTGGGAAATTTTTACTTGTTACTATAGAGGAATTTGTCAATTTTGATCATTTTGTTTAGTTATAACTATAAACTTTGAAAAATGAAATTATTCATGAAACCAATGTAATTGAATGAATTTTTAGTAAAATTTTCAATCCTTTTAGCAAAATCATTTAACATTTTCTATAGGTTTTACATGAAATTAAAAAAAATTGTAAATAATATTCATGGAATTATAACTATTTTTGATGAAATCATAATAAAGGAAGCCAAATCATCATCTCTCTAGTTTAATATGATTTTTTCCTATTATTTTTATTATTTTTTTCTTTTTTCTTTTATTTATTTATTAATAAAAGGGGTAAAAACTTTATTAAAACTCAAAAAAATGGATTACAAAGCATCAAAGGGAAAACACCCTAAAAACCAAAGAATACCATGGAAAACACAAACAAAAACTGTCACTTCCCAATACCATTTCTGTCTTCTCCTAAAATCCTCTCCAGGTTCTGACATAACTCATTGGGCAATTACAGCCATCCATCCACCTTCTGACCATCAATATCCTCTGATGCCCACTTTGCCAAGCAATCGGCCACCTTATTCCATTCCCTTGGAACATGGGAATAAGACAATGAATCCATGAGTGAACTAATCTGTAATATCTATTGCACTATCATAGATAGTTGTCAGCTCACATCTGTAATCTTCCTCTCAAGGAACATATTGATTAGTATTTATGAGTTAGCTTCACACATCACCCTCCTCCATCTTGAAGCATAAGCTCTCTTCAACACATATAGAACATCTAATCCTTCCATCCTATTAATAGTCTGCTCACCCATATTAGCTGAGAAAATAAAAACCATAGATCCAAAGGAGTCCCTACCAATCCCACCGATCCCAGCCAGGCCTAGATTACCCCTGGAAGAACCATCAGTATTAATTTTCAAAAGACCCTCGAGAGGGGGCATCCGTTTCTTACTCATTTGAATTTTCTTCTTCCCATATCTACCTCTCCTAATGCAAGTTGAGACTAGAGATATACCCTGTATACCGAACCTATCAAGCATCTCAACATCCCCCTTCTCTAGAGGCAAAATAACCTCACTCTTAGCTTATATAGTCTCTGGAATCATTCTTATAATTCTACTCCAAACCTGTTGAACTCTCAATTTTTCATTTCTAAAAATTTTGTGGTTCCTTTCTAGCCAAACTTGCCACAACAAAAAAATAGGTCTAACATACCAAGCTTCTTGCAACAAGTGAGCTTCAGAGGGTGGTCTACCTAATCTCAACCAAAAATTATCAAGGGAGGAAACATGCACACACTGACACCTCTAGATGTCCCACCAGGTGTGCCATGGTTGGCGAGTGAAAGGGCAGCTAAAAAATAGATGTGGTAAATCCTCCTCCTCACCTCTACACAAAATGCACCTTGAAAGACTAACAAAGCCCCTCTTCTAAATATTCTCCCAAGTCAGGCATCTATTCTAGGCTAAAGTCTAGGTAAATCAATTACACTTCATCTAAGATAAACTACTCCAAACTCTTTTCCACCAAGGAACTTCCCCCCTCTTCAAATTGCTATGCAGTCAATTCCTAATATCTAGCTGATATAGTGTACATCCCCTTGGGGATAGGGGACCAAGCTACAACATCACCACCTCTAAGTGCACAACAACTACAACTAGCTATGATGATGCTCAACTCCATGCACTCTACCTCCATTCCAAGAATTAACCACTCTTTTAGAGTCTTCCATCTCACTTTTGGTAATTAGCCATAAAGGGAGAGGGACTTGTAGTCAGACACCCTATTCCACCCAGCTTCATTGAATCTCTATGATAAAGCATACGTATGTGGATATTGAGTAACTATGGGGGGATAGCCATCCCAAGAGTCATGCTAGAATTGTGCCTCTATCCCACCCTTGCAAATCTAGAATAGACCTCTCTTGATTAGTGTAGCTCCTTTCTTGAGAGTAGCCCAAATCACTGATCCACTCCCTGACAAACTATACCTTAGGATATATTTTAGGGGGATCCCAAAAAAATACTTATCAGATAAGATCCTGGCCCAAACACGGTCTTATTCCTCACACCATCTCCAATACAATTTGGCTGCTAGGGCCATACCCGCTAGCACTGACTATTGTAATTCCAGGCCCCTAAATCTTTTCAGGCTATAAACAGCCTCCCACTTAATAAGGCTCCACTTCATTAAATATAAGTTACTAGCCCATAAGAACTATCTTGCCAAGGAATCAAGGTTCTTGACAAAACTCACTAGTGCCACTTATAACATTCACCTGTATAGAGGAAGAGCCTGTACCACTGATTAAATTAGTTAGACCTGTCTAGAAAATGATAGCCACCAGTGGGTCTAATGATTCACCTTGGCTTAGAACTTATTTAGAATCCCCTGCCATGATTCCTTGGATTGTCTCCCTATAGATATGGGTATCCCTAGATATAATAATAGGAGGCTTCTAATTTGGAACCAGAGAATATCAGCCACTCTTCATTAAATGGGTGGTGGGGTGTTGAAGAAAAAATGGAATACTTGTCCTCATTAATTACCTGTCTTAAGGTAGCCAGGTAAGCATCCAAGCCTTTGCAAATATTATCTACCTCCCTTATAGTAGTCATGCCCATCAAAGCTACATCATTCACAAATTATAGGTGAGATAGAATAGGAAGGCCACCTCCCCATTTCCAGCCCTAAATAGCACCATCATCAGTATTCCTTTTAATCAACCATCCTATACCTTCTGCCAATAGGAGAAATAGGTAGGGAGATAAAGGGTCACCTTGCTACAAACCACTTGAGGCCCCAAAGAGATTAGAATGCTCCCCATTAACCATGACTGAGAATGAAATTGAATTCACACAGATCATGACCCAACAGATCCAATCTTCTCCAAAACCAAAGGCTACCAAAACCTTTTGGAGAAAGGACCAATGAACCCTGTCATATGCCTTGGACATGTCTAGCTTAATAAACATAGCCTTTTCCTTAGACTTGGTCATGGAATGGATAGCCTCAGTAGCCACCACTAACCCATCTAAAATCTAATGGCCTTCCACAAAGCCACTTTGATCCTCTGAGATCAGCACAGCTAGCCACTTTTTTATCCTTTCTGAAATCAACTTAGATACAATTTTATAAATTACATTGCAAAGGTAAATGGGGCAAAATTGAGTTAAGTGATTAGCCCCCTCCTCTTTGGGAATGAGAGCTAAGAATTTAGAGTTTAGGGCCTAGAGCATTTTATTGCTATTTTGGGATTCTTGTACCATAGCCAATAAGTCTAATTTGATAATTTCCCATAATTCCTAAAAGAATTCAATCAGGAAACCATCAAGACTTGGAGCCTTTCCTTTTTGCATCATGAAAGCAATCTTCTCTAGTTCCTCTAAGGCAATTGGTCTCATCAACTACTCCTTCATATCCTAAGAAACTAAAGAGGGAATATATGAGAGTACCTGAGCCTCTGCATCTACTTCCCCTTGCCATTCCTCTTTGAATAAAGAATCAAAATACTGCACTACTTCATTAAAGATATCATGCGTAGAAGAGATAACCTCTCCCCTGTCCATCACAAAAGATGTTATCACATTACCGTGTTGTCTAGCTCTTACTGAATTGAAGAAGAAGGTGGTCTTCTTATCCCCCTCTTGTAGCCACTCAATCCTAGATTTTTTCTTGCAAAATATTTCCTCTTTCCACTCCCATTCCTCCAAATTTTTAATAGCTCGAGCTTTCTCCCTCAGCAAGAACTCAGATAGCCCCTCCTCCCTAATCAATTTGGTAATGTCATTTAGCTCCATTTGCACCTCTTTTTTCTCTTGAAGATGTTCCCAAAGCTTAAATGATTCCACCATTTGAGCTAGTACTTAATGAATTGGAGGAGCTTAGCAAAAATATACATTGCTATACCAGCAACTAGCCTACCTACTCTCCACCATTGAGCAACTCATCCAAATAGGTCTGGGTCCCTGAGCCACATGAGTTGAAACTTGAAAGGTGGATTTTGAGATAAATGAGTAGAATAAATGGTGATCTTAATGGGCTAGTGATCTAAGCCTTTCCAATCTAAAATCTTGAAGCTCAAAGACCACAAGTCACCCACCTAAAAATAAGAGGCCATAAACCGATCAATGCGTTCAACAATGCAGCTGTCGCCCACCCTTCTATTGTTCCAAGTGAATTGACCATTACATGGCTTAATATCCACTAGATTGAGTGCCAAAATCTTGTCCTAGAGAAAGATGGAAGATGGCTCTAATCTTGCATTACCTCCCCTTTTTTTTGTTAAGTCCAAAATAACATTAAAGTCACCAGCCATAATCCATGGCAAGGAAAAACACTATGAACTAGTTGAATATTATTCCAAATAGAAAGCTTACCTTGAAAATTAGTAGGGGCATAGACATTTGATAGAAGAACATACTTTCCTAACTCAATGCATAAGGAGACCATGGATAATGAAGATCTGAAGGTGATCCAAGACATCGGTTGAAACTTACGTGGATTCCAGAGACAAGCCACACCTCTCACAGACCCCTGGGCACTGATACACTGACATAAACCTTACCTCCATAGCTTAGTTGCAATACACATCATGTACTCCACTAAAACCTTAGTTTCTTAAAGAAAGGGAATATCCAGACATTAACTCCTAACTAATTCTTAAACAACTTTTTGTCTAGGACCGTTGTTCAAGCCCCTTACATTCCAAGAAATAATAATCATTTTAAAGGAGGCAAGAAGTGGGAATCTAAGGTCATAATCGACCCTAACTCAACCAAATTTTCCCCAATCATCTTTATCCTATCCATGTCCTTCTTCCATCCCAATTTAACACTTTTCTCTAAAGCCCCCTTCTTACCATCCTTTTGAAGAATGCCTAGGTGAGGAGGAGCTTTACCTTGCTTATCCATCTCAGTAGCCACTATACGTGTTGGAGTCTCCCCAACCTCTACTCCCTAAACCAAATCATCATCTAGTTCCAAGGTCATATGTTCCCCTACCTACCCATCCATGATCATAGGTAAGGCAACTTCCTCTTGAAGCATCGAATGAGAAATGGAAGATTTTCCTTCCATTATAGACCCCCCCTGGAAGCTGCTCCACACTTATTAATCTTGGGTTAACTTCCTGCTAGCCTAATTCATCTAATATCTCAAACCTATTAAAAGAATACTCATCTTGTCTCTCCATTAAGGACCTCTTATGACCTCTATTTTAGATTTGGGTCTTAACTTGTACAAAACCCTCAAGATCCTTGCTAACACTAGCTCTATATTTCTTCCCTTTGTTAGCACCATTAGTGTTACTCAGAGGAGGCAGGGGTGGGGGTTGCTGCTCTTCCATTTTAGCCTTTGGGAACCTTCTCACTAGGTGTCCATACTCATGACAAAGGTGGCATCTAAAAAGAAGGGTCTCATAGTCTAATTATTGTACCCAAGAGTATGAACCCGCACACATCTCTACCGCATCTGGAAAAGGTCTACTCAAGTCAATTTCCATGCAAATTCAAGCAAAATTCATGACTTTCTTACCTAAGGTTTGTGTATAATACCCCATTGGCTTTCCTAGCATTGAAGCTATCATCTGAAGTACATTCTCCTGGTAGCATTTTATAGGCATTCTGGGTAAATGTACCCACACTGGGACCCTGTTTGATAGTTCCTCAGTAGGATTAAATCCAGCATGCCATGGTTTCACAAAAAGCCCAACTTGATTATAAAAATAAGGTCCACCTTCAAAAACCCTATTTCTATCAGCCAAGTAGAGGAATGTAACCATGAAGAAATTGTTTTCTAGTAGCGTAACCTCCATCTCACCCTCTAGCTCCCACACTCTTCGAGCCCAACTCTCCAGAAAAGGAAGGGAGACTGTCAGTCCCAAAAACTTGTAGTATAATGAATGCTTGGAGTAGTACTCCACATCTTTAGTGATCATATCAAAAGGAATTAATAGCTTGGTTCTCTCCTTGTAGTGCTCAAGGCATCCATTGATCTTTGTTATACTTGATCCCCCTATTGAGCTCATGTCAAAATCCCCTAGAGTCTGGCTAAAATTGCATTTTTAAATATCCTGGCTTCCTGTCCCTATGTATTCATGCCCACCACTTCTCTAAAACTCCTATCTAGCATGGCCTTAGATTTCTCACTTTGAGCCATAGTCACACCTTTCTTGAAGTAGACCTCTGCTACTGTGACCACCTCCCTCTGCCCTCCTTCACCAGATAGCCTTCCCTCTCCTTCGCAGCCCCCAAAATCACTGATACAAGCCAGGGCACGACTGCCCTAGCTTGGCGATGAGTTGCAGACCTCACCCATTTGCCTAATTTGTACTCTCTATCAATTTCTTTTCTTTTTTATTCTTATTTATTATTGATTTTAATATTTTATTTTGTCCTTTTATCTTCAATTTTTTGACTTTTTACAGAATAACAAAATCATTTTGCTGAAATATAAAGCTTTTCAATGAAGTTAATTGCATTTTTAATGAAATTATCAAATTAATTAATGAATTACTTCTAAGTTTTAGTGAAATCATCTATTTTTTTAGTGAAATTGTCCACTATTTTGATTAAATAACTATGGTGAATTTTTATATTTCTATGTTACTTTTCTATTTTTTTACAAAGTTGTTTTGAGTTTTGATGGAACTATTCCTACATATTTTTATTTTTTGTTTTTTAATCTTTTTATGTCTTTATTTTAACTAATTTTCATCCTTACCTCTTTTTAAATATGATTCTCAAAAACTACTAATTTTTTTTCATCCCCACTTGTCAAATACACAAATAAAATCAAAACAAAATATTTGAACTTACTAACATTTTTCATTTTAAGTTTTTACTTTCTCAATTAATTTTAGTTTATATAATTTTGTTTTCTAACATTTCTTATTTATAAGGTTTATTTAAATCTTGTTTTTTAAAATTTACTTGTATCTAATTAATTTAAATAAGTTTATGTATGTGTTACTATTAAATTATGTATTCTCCTTCCTCGCACCACCTAGGTGGTGATAATGGAAATCAAAATTAGTCTTGGTAAATTTTATAGCCTAAGAATAATATTAGATTATGTTATTTCCTAACACCACATAGGTGTTGATCTTGGAAATGAAAAATAATATGAGTCTTTTTATTTTTTATTTCCAGGTGCTTTATCAACCTTTGATTTCATCAGTATGGGATAGGCAAAACCTTGTGTACTATTGGGGTATATAAATTAAGGATAATATGTTTTAATTGCCTAATAAATTATCTATTTTACTAGTGGTATGACATGATAGGTTTTAATCCTCAAATACAAAGGGTTTAAATAGCTACATTGAGGTTAGATATTTTGGTGACACACTATTGAAATCCTATGGCTAGAATGGGCACATGGGGACTAGACCCTTTTATGAAGACTATTAATCCTCATATTTCATGATCTTCAGCCTCATTCCATTGAAAGTTATATAGAGGACATCCCTTAGTTAAACTTGTGAAAATTTTAAGCCATATGAAGTTTTATTTATTTTTATTCATGTCTCACTTGAGAGAAGTGTATCATAAAAATCAACCCTTAAAATTGGGTTTAATGGGATACATGCAAAAAAACCTCTATATTTAATGTTTTTAAATATTAGGTTGACAATAAATAATAGGTATTTAAATATATGTGAGATCCAACAAATCACTCAACATCTCAAATATAATTATCCTTTGAAATTATTGTTTGCTTATTTGTGTTCAAATTTTTAAATAGTTTAGATTTTATGTTATAAGTTTTCCTCCTTGTGATATACCAGTGATTGAATGTCTTTCATTTATGTTAAGTTACATACACTTTTTAAGAAAACTAATGATCAAACATTTAATAAGTCTAAGTTAAAATACATTTCATCAACACATGCTATCTTCACTAGGGTTATATTGTAGTCAAAATAAAAATCCTTAATCCATAGTGATATTGAATCAAACCACCTAGATTTAAGTATGTCAAAAGCATTATCAATATAAACCATCTTGGATCAAATATATTAATTAAAACTTATAGTGAGTCCTAACTATCTTGTTTCATAACCTATTTTGATTCAAAATCAAACTACCCATCCAAAATATATTTGAACAATCCATTGTGTCTCCTAACTATACTAGGTTATAAATCCATTAATCCATTATGTATCTTAACTATATTATGTCATAGATACATAAATACATTATATATCCTAAATATATTGGATTAAAAATACATCAATCCATTGTGTCCTAACTATCTTGGGCCACAAATCCAATAATCCATTGTGTATCATAACTATCTTACATAGAAAATCCATCAATCCATTGTGTATCCTAACTATCTTGGGTTACAAATCCAATAATTAACTATTTATAATAATTATCTTTAGTCACAAATCCAAAAATACATTATATATAATAACTATATTTGGTCATAAATCCATCACCCATTATGTATCCTAACTATCTTGGGTTAATATTTATTTATTTATTTATCTTGAATCCTAAAAATCTTGGATCTAAGTCTAATCATAGGATGCATACCTAGATTCTGATATTACCCAAACTATCTAACTCCAAGAATATTTTATTAACATGAAAAATAGGGAATACCCTTTTTTTAGAGACCCCTTTCACTTAGAAAACAAAGAGTACCATGTGGACATCAATGATGATGATAACCTTGTTCATTATAGTGAACATAGTCCAAAAACTAATGATCTACCTAAAGAGCTTCCTAACCAAGTCTAAATATACCTCTTAACACACAAACATCAAGCCTTTTTACATATTCTAGGGGTAAATTCTTAATTACCTCTATATTTTACTCTTGTGGACTTGCATTACATTATAAGAAGAGATATAAACCCCTTCTAAATGTGATCAAGATCCACCTAGTACTTTATTAGATAAAATAAAGACAATATTAGTATCCTCTCATGAAAATTTGAACAATGTTTCATACATTCATGAAAATAAAGGGAATGTAATTCTAGAGAACTGATCCCAAAAAGTGATCCCTTTGATATATCCAAACATGTCAAGAAATTGAGCCAATAGGTAGTTGATCTTCAATCTAAAATAAATCCTTCAAATCCAAAAGTCAACAAAACCAATAAAAATCAATAAAAGAATCAAAATTAGTCCCCATCCTCATATTTTAAGGATAAATTATTTATTCAATAAAGGAAAAATATGAAGGACCAAATCCAAGGATTGCAAGATGGGAGTTTATCTTCAAGTAAAAAATTTAAGTTTGAATAATTGTACGCTTATCCTTTTTACCTAAACATGATGAAAGTATAGTTTCCCTCCCATTTCAAACCTTAAAATTTAGATAAATACAAATATATATGTGACCCTAGGTATCATATAAAGGACTTAAGCATGGCTTGCCAAGACATTGCCTATAGTGAAAACTACTTACTTTAGGTCTTCCCACGTAGTATAAGTGGTCAAACTCTAGAATGGTTTTTATTTTTACCCAAAGGGTCTATCACTAAATTCTATATCTCTCTAAGATATTTTTAAAAAATTTATCATAAAAATTAGAATATGAATTGACCATGCAATATCTATACAATTCCAAAAAATAAAATGGATAAAGTTTCTTCTCTTTCTTATAGAGATGGTGTGCCTTAGCTAACCATTTTCCTTGGTCACTACCTGAAAATTAGTTTATTAACATTTTTAGGAACAATCTCAACTTTGAGATGTATTATCACCTCCAAATTATTTGTGTCAACTCTTTTTATGAAATCATTTAAAAACTAATTCAAATAGAAAGGTAACTTATCACTGATGGTCTTGCCAAACTTTTTAATAAGAAAAACCAAACTCAAACTGATAATCCTATGTTTTTCAATAAGAACAAGAATGTGTTAGGTGATGGTGTGACCTATTTTAAGTTCATCTAAAACGTGTATCCTACAACCAACCTCACTCTATCAAGTGGTCAAACTAGACAAAGGGTAAAATGAAGGAATTATACTACTTTGAATTACCCCCTTAATGTAATTTTCCTAAAGTTAATAGGTATTAACATGATGTTATTTCTAAACACTAATTTTTTTTATTATGAAAATGGTCCTAAACCTTTTTGGTATATATAATATAAATATTTTGAGTACCATATAGTCAAATTTGATGCCACCAATATATTTATAAAACACAAAAACTATATCTAAGTGTAATATTAGTTAGATAATATTTCATTATTCCTATGTGTAGTTGCTCTTTATTTTTGTCTTCTTGTGTGTATCTCAAGAGTCCCATATGAATATTAATGGATTTATTGGTAGGTGTAGCTCAAGAGTCACATTTTTGGCTTTATATTGTTTGCTTTGGCTTCATTTCAATTTGAATCATGAAATACAATTTCATTGCCATTCCTTCAATAATCTTTTCAACCTATCATTAGTATCAGAGCTTGGAAAAAAAATAGTTTTATTTTTTTATTCTCCATATTTATAATTTTATGGCCTAATATTTTGTTCTAAAAGGTTTTAGTATATATATGCTACATATTTCAGACATGCATGAAAATCTATGCTAGTATTTTCAGAATAGTACACCTTTTTGTCTCCTTCTATTTTGTAGTATCTGATGAACTACATATTGTTGGTTTCCAATAACATTTTAACTAATTTTATGGAAGCCATAGACCTAGTTTATATTTTATGATAGTATTTTTCATCTCAAAACTATGCATCTTTGTGGAGTTTCACATCTAGTTGAGTGTCGTTTTAATTTGCAAAGAGTTGATATTGCCTAAAAATGGCATTTCACTTACTCTATGAATTTTCTCTTGCATTTCTCTATCATAATTAACTAAGTTGGAGTTTATTATCTATTGATTCAATTATTGATTAATGTAAAATATGTTTGCTTACATAAGATAATAAATTTAGGTGTTTCATTTGTATTTTTTACCCTTTACATTTTGCATTTTACTCTGCCCCCTACGTCATAATTAGACATGATTTTTATTTGTTGGACATGTTTATACAAGTTATTGAAGGAGACTATATTTGAAAAAATACATACATTTCCAATATTTGAAATTTTCCATATGTGAGTGAAGGTATAATTTGTTTTAAGCTTTTTAAAGCAAATTTCATTTTTTTTAAATGTCTTTTTTTTGAAATTTGAAAACATTTAAATTTGAAGGCATTTAAATTTGAGAAATATTTTTTGTTTTGAGGCATGCTAATCTAAGTGAATTTGGGGAAATAACAACCAAATTTTGTATTTCAAGGATAAATAAGGGGAGATACTCTTTTTACCCATTCATGTATGTCAAAAAACATAAATCCAAAAATCAAGAAAAACCAAGTATATTGATGTATTAGGTTTTCTTTGTAAGCCAATGTTAATGACAAAGTGAATTATTTTTAGTAACTTTGTGTATATATAAAATGGGACAATTTTGGAGTGATAAGGAACAAATTGGGGTTGAACAAAAACTCAAAACCTCCAAAAACTCAAAGACTCAAAACCATGCATTCCATCAAATCTATTATTGGCACTACATTGAACGATAAAGACAATTGTCTAGAATGGTATCAGCAAGTGGAGAAAAATCTCATATTCAATGGCCTATGGTTCAATATGTGTAATGGGATAACACAACCAAATGAACCAAAAGGGAATGTAAAGGATATATAGGCATGGAAGCAAAAAAACAAAAGGCTTTGGCCAAGATGAGGGCATCAGTGGATGAAGATGTTTTTTTGTCATATACAAGGGTACAATACACCATGGGAAGCATATCAATACTAAATGACCTATATGACTCCCATTCAGAGTTGGAATTCATTCAGTTTTAGTTGAAATTGCTCAACATAGAGTTGAAATATGGTGATGTGATGAGATTAGCTTTATAGATATATGCTATCAAACATGATGTTAAATAGGTGTCAAAATCAACATATACATGACTACATTCATAAAATCCCTTCTTCTTAACTATTCAACCTATTTGGAGTCTCTACAAGCAAGCATTCAATTGAATACTCTCACATTTGACTAGTTGGTTGAAAAGATGGTCGAAAGAGAAAAAGCATTTGGAAGGAAAATAGAAACCACAATAGGTGAAACTGTGTGCTATGTCAAAAAAACCTATTCCAAAAAATAAAACAAGGCCACATCTTTCAAAAATGAAGGCAATAACAAGTACAAGGGAAAAGGTGGCAAAAAAGAAAATCAAAGTGGTAAAAAAAAAAAATGATAAACATAACCTCTATTGTGAATGGTGTGATATAATAGGTAGCAATGAGACTCATGAATGTAGGACTCCATGGGATAAAATTAAATTATACCATAAAAATAAAGAGGAAAATTCAAATAAATAGACAAAAGAGTAAAACTCAATCCAATTCACTAGTGAATGTGTGTTTTCTAGTATAGATGATGAAGCAAACAATGTCTTGATCAGTTCCTCATGGTTTGATGCTTGGGTCCTTAATACTAGTGCCACTCAACATATAGCTTTATAAAAATAGTTTGTTTAGGATTAAATTGAATAAATTTGTGGCTCATTATACCTTTTAGATAGATCAAGTCTGAAACCACAAGGAAGAGGTAAAATTCAACTCAAGTGTCCAGGACTTCTAGACTACAAACTTGAGAATATTCTCTACCTTCCTCAACTAAAAAAAAATTATTTTACCTAGTGCTCATAAGGAAATATGACCATTCCATTCTATTGGATAATGGTGATGTCATAATCAATATAAAAAGTGACAGTGCTATCATTTTGACTAGACATGAGGAAGGGAAATTACTCAAACAGAAGGGTGAGCCATCAAATTTAAGGAATTATGCTCATCTTGGGGGAGATTAAATGTCTCAAAATGTGTTGTGGCATGTTAAATTTAGGCACACTCACTATAATAACATTCATGTATTGAAAAATAATGGTGTTGTTGGTATTCCCACATTGCTCATAAAATTAGATGAGAAGTGTGAATCTTGAATCTTGGATAAACATGTAAGAGAACTATTTTTGAAGTCATAGTGGAAAGTAGATAAAAAAATTATAGCTTTTTAAATCAGACTTGTGTTATCTTCCAATCCACTCCATTGGTGGTCATAAGTACTTCATGTTGTTCATTGATCACTACAATAAGATGGCACAAATATACTTTCTAATAAAGAAATTAGAAGCTTTTGATACTTTCAAGAAGTTTTGAATAATGATTGAAAACAAAGAACAAAACTACATCGAAACACTTGAGATAGATAATGGTGGTGAATTCACATCAAATAAGTTTGAATCATATCTTGAGAAAAATAGGATCAAACACCATCTCATAGTTCCTCACACTCCACAACAAAATGTAGTAATTGAAAGAGTGAACAAAATTGTGATGAATATGGTTCATGCAATGTTGTATTTAAAAGTGGTAAATCTACACTTTTGGGTTAAAATAGATAAAATAATAGTATACCTTCACAAAATATCACCATCAATAAATCTTGAATCAAATACTCTATATGAGATGTGGTGTGGTCACATCCCTTCAGTGTGATAACTTTGGATTTTTGGATCCACCTATTATGCATTGATTCTAAAGGAGAAGAGAAACAAATTAGACCATAGGAGTCCAAAATGCATCCATTTGGGATATTTTTAGTCCTCCAAGGCATTCAAGCTATATTATGAGAAAGATAAGAAGTTTCTTGTCACAAGAGAAGTTGTCTTTTTGATATAAAGGACAAAGAGCATATTGCTTGACAGTTGAGTTGATTAGACACATATGCAAAGTTTGATGTCTACAAGGAGAGTGATTTGAATGTTTCATAAAATGGTTGGGGGATACAAAGATGGGAATTTATTGATTTTTTATTATCTCCTGTATATGAGCTTGATACTCCTCATGAAGGAGAGAGTGACACTTCATCATATATTGAATAGGGGCTAGTAGAACAAAGGGTAGATAGTGAAGGAACTTCAAAAGAAGAATCCAAAGCACCTGCATCATAGAAAAAGATGCCTAAGTGGGCCACTCAAACATTGGAAGATGTGATACCTGGTGAAGCTTAGAAAATAGGCACTTGAAGTGCACATGCAACCTCATCTCAACCCGATAATTTTATTGATGAAATTTAAGACATGATTAGAAAACTCACATTAGATGATTTTCAAGAGTAACTCAATATTGTGTTTAATTTAAAACTAATAAATTTTAAACAAGATGAGAATTTTGACTCTTAGATAAAAGTAATGAAAGATGAGTATAATTAACTAGTGAAAAATGGGACTTGGAATTTGGTTGATCCATCATATGGTTACAAACTAATTGGCTGCAAGTGGGTCTATCACAACAAATACAAGGTAGATAAATCACTTGAAAATCACAAATCAAGGCTTGTCACAAAGGGGTATGCTAAAAAATAAGGAATTAAATACAATAAAACCTTTTCAACTACAATAAAATGGACTACCATTCAGACCATGTTGGCTCTAGTAGCTCACAATGGATGAAAAGTTCACCAAATGGATGTCAAAATTGTATTTTTTAATGGAGACCTCAAGGAAACTATGTACATGACATAACATAATGTTTTTATAATTAAGGGAAAATAGCACAAGGTGTGAAAACTAGAAAAATCATTGTATGGTTTGAAACAAGCCCTTAGAGCATGGTTCAAAAAATTGGCTGAGCACCTCATGAACATGAACTTCAAATGTTTGAACATGTAACATTTTTCATCAAAATAATTGACAAAATAGTTGTATTTATGGTGGTGTATTTTGATGATTTTCTCATCATAGGTAATAATGAATGATACACTAAAAAATTCAAATTAGAGTTAATGAAAAGCTTTGAAATGACTGATTTGGGTTATCTTCATTACTATTTGGGTATTGAAGTAATTCAAAAACCAAAGTATTTCTTCATCACTTAGAAAAAGTATGTTGGTGAAATTATGAGCAAGTTTGGAATGGAATATTTTAAGCATCTCAACACACCCATAAAATATAATCTCAAATTGACATCTAAAGATTCAACCAATTTGGTTAGTGCCACCAAATATAAACAACTCATTAGAATTCTGATTTATGTGACTACCACTCGACTGGATATATCATATGTAGTTTATGTCCTCTCAAGATTCATGTAACAACCCAAGGAGAGTCATTTTGTAGCAAAAAAAATGGTCCTTAGATATCTCAAAAGCACATAACATTCTAGCCTAAAATACTCCAGGGTAGGAGACTTCAAATTGGTTGGGTATTCAGATTCTGTTGGTGATCATGAAGATGGAAACTCCACCTCAGGTTTTTTAATGAATTTTAGAAAAATATTTGTTAGTTATAAATCTAAGAATTAATTAGTGTTGTAAATTTCTTTAGTAGAGGCAAAATATATGGGCACTTTAGAGGTAACTCGAGATATCTTATGGCTTTAAAGGGTTCTTTCAAATTTGCAAGAGCAACAAGCTTTGTCAACACCTCTCATGGTTGGCAACACTTCTTTAATCTAGATGGCAAAGAATCCAATCTTTTAAGACTAAACCAAACACATAAATACTAAATTTCATTTGATTTGATAGTATGAAAAAGATGTCAATGTCAAGTTGCAACATTTCTTGATAGCAAAGCAATCAGTAGACATCCTGATAAAGGTGCTTGGATGAGAAAATTTTGAAAAGTTTAAAGGAATGCTTTTTTTGAAAACAACCCTTATGGATTGAAGGGGGATGAAATATTAGTTAGATAATATTTCATTATTCCTAGGTGTATTTTCTCTTTATTTTTGTCTTCTTGTGTGTAACTCAAGAGTCCCGTAGGAATATGAATGGACTACTTGGTAGGTTTAGCCCAAGAGTCACATTTTTGGCTTTATGTTGTTTGATATGGATTCACTTCAATTTGAATCATGAAATACAATTTCATTTCCATTCCTTAAATAATATTTTTGGCCTGTCACTAAGATCTTATCAGTCATGGTGATATATAAATAGATAAAAGTGAATCTATGTCTAATAATCAAAATATAGGGATATACCATGATCCTTTTCTAAAACATGATCAAGATCATTCGAAAATAACTCAAGGTCAAACCATTAATGTCAACTCAACCAAACATACACATCCATATGATTCCATTTTTATCCATGTCTAACACACAGATTACCATGTTTTTATGATCAAAATTAAACCCAAGATTTCACAGTCACTATTAGATGTGAAAACATCACTTTCTAGTTCTCCTTTGTTTGCATCTAGGGTAAAATACAATATCATTGATCATATTGAGAAGATACCAATCCAAATATCTATTTAGGACCTATTAAAAACATCCACCACCTATAAATATATTTTGTGTAAAACATTATAGGATTCAATAATTCCTAAGGATATCAACCCATCAAATTTAAAAGCCCTTATAAGGAGTTTTTCCTTCAACAATCAGGTCACTTTCGATCACACTGATATATCCCTTACTAGTTCATCTCAAAAATTTCCCTTTTATATTGAAGTAATTATTTCAAAACAAAGTAAAAAGGATATTTATATATAGTGGGTATAATTTTAAGTTTTTTACATTAATCTTGATCAAACATATTTGTTATTATATATCATCACTAAAACCCAATACCATAAATATCAAGGATTATGATAATGTAGAGTGCTAGTTAATAGGAACTATACATCTTCCCATTATGGTGGGGCCTGTCAGATAAAAAATCTTAATACATGTCTTAGATCTTAAACCTATATATAACCTCATCCTTAGCCAACCATGGATAAATATCATAAACTTTGTTCCCTCCACACTCCATTGATGTATAAAGTTTTATCATTATGGAATGGAAGTCACTATTCTCGATGATCCTCAACCCTTTCAATATTGTAAATTAATGGAAGGAATATACCACTAAGCCAGTTTTTTACCCATTAAAATTATAAATATGAAATAAATGAGGAATAAAAACAGCACAAAAATTATTTCCATATAGATGAGTTACCATCCACATCTATAAGCCAACCATCTACATCTAAAATCCAATAATCTAAATCTAAAATCTCACCATCTACATCCAAATCCACAACTCCATCAACAAAATATAAGTTTAATATTGTTGTTAAATATATTAGAGAATATTAAATCTAGGATTCCTTGTATTTAGGTGAAATTTGTACGTCTCCAAAAAACCATGGTAGACCACAGTATAAGAAAGAGACATAAATTGCTCATTCAATTGGTAAAAGTTATTTTTAATGGTGGATTAAATTTAGATGGATAAATAAAAGATTATATCATGCATGTATTTAAAATTATAATCTTGAAAATTTTATTTCAAATTAATACATATCATATACCCAAATCCATCATGTGTAATACTATGAATTATAAAGGCAAAGGTCTTGGTCTCCATGAACAAGGCCTATTAAGTCAATAGTTATCAAAGTAAATGAATAAAAACAAGGTATTGGTTATAAATTATTTATTATGAAACTAAATAATCACATCTATTATTCTTAATGATGTCTAAGGATTACTATTATTACATTTAAATGAGTTTTGTACATAACCACTTCAAAGACCTTTCATCCATAAACCTTTTTCGTGACACATTTTAGTAAACCCTTGAACTCTAACACCATCAACTAATAGCTTGGGACCAAAAATATCCACCTTAACTTTACCATTTCTAAAATCATTAATCAATTATTTAATCCTTAGTTCTTAGGGCCAATATTCCAACATGTTATCGTAAAAAAGGTTTTACCATCAAATTGGCCAATCAAACATATTTTGCGGAACATGTAGAACTCCAAAGTTATAAGAAAGTTAATTATAATAAAAAAAAGTTAAATCCTCTAAATAAAATTTATTTTAAGCACCATCAAATGAATAAAATCCAAATCAATAAGTAATATATGAGTTTCTTATCCCCTTATACATAGTTTAAAGATGAGTCTACATTATTGATTGAGGAAATTACAGATGTCAATGTTGGCATGGATGAAGAACCTAAAATTTTTAAACTTGAAATATATTTAAATTTTTTAGAGTGGATACCCTTGAACATCCTTATGAAATAATTATCATATAGTTTTCTTGGACATATGAGGATATGCCTAGATTGGATCCATCACTTGTAGTGCATCACCTTGTTGTCCATGGGGATGATGAACACATCAAACAAAAACTAATAAAAATTCATCCTAATATATCACAAATTATGAGAGAATAATTTCAAAAACAATTCAATTTAGGCTTCATTATACCTATTGACTATTTAGAGTGGATATCTAATGTAATTCTAGCTAGCAAATATCTAGCAAGAATCAGGGTATGTGCATACTTTGAAGATATCGAGAAAGCATGTATAAAAGATGTATTTCCACTCCCAAACATTGATATGATTCTATAATCCACAATGGGTCATGAAATATTTTCACTCATGGATGATTTTTATGGATATGACCAAATAAAAATTTCATCCGAAGACCAACACAAAAGAACATTCATCATACCTTAGGGTAAATTTTATTACAAAGTCATGCCTTTTGGTCTCAAAATTTATGGATAAATGTATCAACATGAAATGATATTCATCTTCCATGATATTATTCATGACATTATTTAGGATTATATACTTGATATTTGAGTTAAAAATAAAAGCAGGGCAGATCATCCCATTGTACTACACTAAATAATTTAAAGGTTGAGATAATACATGGCTTGTTTAAATATAATGAAATATGTTTTTGGAGTCACATCAAGAAATATCTTGGGTTTTATTATATCATTAATAGACATAAAATTTGATCCAAAAAAAAGTTAAAGCTATAATAGATATTCCTTCACCAAACAATCTCAAGCATCTTCATGGTTTATAAGGAAATATTTAGGCCATTAAAAGATTCATATACCAGCTTATTGATATATGTCATTTATTTACACATATTCTTTATAAAATATCTCTTTTATTAATAATTAATAGTGGAAATGAGAATTTTCTAAGATCAAAAAACCTTTGTCTAATCCTCCATTTTTTATGCCACCTACTCTAGGGAAGCCATTAATGCTATGCATTTTAGCTACATAGTATGCCTTGGGGACACTCTTAGTATAACATGATTAACAAGGGACTGAGAGGGGAATTTATTATTTAAATAATACTTTGGTATCTTATGAACTCAATTACTCTATTATTGAAAAGTCATATTTAACGATTGTTTTTTATTCCAAAAAGCTTATGTATTCTTAACAATCAAACAAAGATCATTGCTTAGTAAGTTTCTAAAAAAATCTATAAAAGGGAAAATTATTGTAGATCAGATAGAAAACACTCCCTTAATAGATAAATAACTATTAATTATGGAATTTATTGATGAGTTTATTCTATCTCTAAAGGATTATTTAAAATGGTATTTATACTTCGATGGATCCTTCATAAATCATGGCTTGAGGGCATGTTTTTTTCTTTGTACTCCACAAGGTAATCTGCTCCTAAAATAATTTTGAATAGGATTTCCTTTCACAAATAACATTATAAAGTATAAATCACTTATTTCTAGTATGAAATAGACCATACAATGGAGTATTTACCACCTTTTAGTATATGGTGACTCACATTTTATCATAAAACAAGTCAATTATGAATATTAATCCAAAGATGATAGATTTTTCCTTAAAATGGATGGTTGGTAATTCAAAACAATCCTTATAGCATATTCAATTTGAGCAAGTTTCACATGTAACTAATAAAGTAGTAGATGAAATCCATGATTATAAAATGTTTTGTGAGATTGTTTCTCCCAATTCCCATTTTTAACAAGAATCTACGCCTCCCTAAATGATAACCCATACCTCGAAAATTATTCCATAACCATAAAAAATAATTTATCCAATGCATTTCCAATTTCACACTTCTTAGTAACACCTTTACAATAGATGCTATGATGGCTATTTTATACAATATTTCAATTCATGTGAGGATAAATTATATCTTAATGAGGTTCAAGATGAAATTTTTGGTGCACACACTAATGGAATCATATTTTCTAATAAACATCTAATAATTGGATATTATTGGCATATAATGGAAATTGATTCTTACAACTATGTCAAAATGTAAGTCATGTCAAAAACATGGGGATCTGATTCATGTTTTGTAACAAGTTTTGCAACCTATTTCCACTCTATGGTCCTTCTCCACATGGGGGTCTATTTTCATTGGTAAAATTAATCTGAATTATTTTTATGGCCATAAACACACCATAAATACCATTGAATATGTCACCAAATGTGTGGAAGAAATCCCACTTACCTATGTAACTGGAAAACAAAAATATAACTTTATTCTAAATCATTTTTTTTACCATTATGGTATCCCATACAATATCATTTATCATAATGGTAAGTCATTTAAGAATAAATAATTAAAATCCATTTTCCATCAATTTCATATCAAATGTATGTTTTCCACCCCATCTATTCCACAAGGTAATGTTTAAGCAGAGGCATCTAACAAGAACATCTTCAAAATCCTTAAATGGTTTGTCAATGATGTTTTCCATGTTTCACATTTATAAATTTATCCTACCTTATGGTCATATCATACTAGTATGCGTACACCTAAAGGGACAACCCATTACTCCCTTATCTATAGAATGAAATATATTTTACCAATTGAGATCAAATTTCCCTCATTATGTATTTCCTTTCATGAATTTATGATGAGGAATATATAGCCTCTATGTTTCATGAGATACACCTTATATATGATAAATTATTCTATCCACTTGATCACCTACATGTATATCACAACTACATTTATTGAAATTATAATAAGAAAATAAAAACCAAGGAGTTTGCAATCATATATCTTGTTCTGAAAGAGAATCAAAGGAACATTAATGATGATTGTGAAAAAAATCCAAATTTTAGCCAAACTAATTAAGCCCTTACATTATCATATCCAAGTATTTATTAGGTGCTTATAAATTAGTAACTGAGGAGGATGAATAGATTATTGAGCCTATGAACATCATGCATCTTAATAATTTTCATTCTTAAATGTCTCTAGTGCTTTTGTCATGCATATAAAACAAACAAATAAAAAATCATCAAAAGGTTAAAAACATTCTTATAGTGCTTTGGGAAATTACTATGGCGAATAATAGTTTTTGGAAACATATATAACATATATTGTCTATAAATTTCTATTTTTACTTAGGGTCATAATTAATTCATACCATTCCACCCTTAATTTATCCACTTGTACAAAGCCCATATCACCAAGGTTATCTTAGTCTTGTCAAATTACCATATATCCCATTGAGTTTTATCCTTGATGAATATAAAAATGAAGTTTTGACCCATGTTTTGGAAGGATCTTGGTATTTTTTTGCTTTCACAACATGCCTTAATTCATCAAGAACTAATGAACCCATTCTTGGGCCTCTTGCTATAATCATTCTTATGCTCATAATAATTGGTATCAACACTCTCAAGTTTCCCTTGTGTTTTTTCTTAATTTTTGTGTCAACCCAAAACCTGACATTGACCTCTTTAGATAAACCATATTCGTGTGATAAAACATCACATAATATGTTTATTTTACCTTCAAATCCTACCCTATTTATATAACCATGTGAGAAAAAATCATATTTAACACTTTGTCAAAAAATGACTTCTTAATACACTTTTAACACTTAGATGAATACCTAGAAAACTGATCTAATTACTTGATTAGGTGTGTTATAAGTGTTAAATAAATCTCCAATTTTTCAAAACTAATAAGGATTCTAAACCTTAATAAGGTTTTTAAGGTTAAAATATACATATTCTAGTTGTAATTAGGTTATTTTATTCAGTTTGGTCTTACTCATATTTTTCTTAGTCCCATAAACCTAATTGGGATTCAAAACCCAATTAGGTCTAAGGATGGTCATTTTTATTTTCTTTATTAATTATATAAATTTATTTAATTATGTCTATGTGATTAATTCGGTAGGCTTTTAGTGTTAATCAAGATCATTAGGATTAATTAAGTATTTTTTTGAATGATTGGGTAATATTAGTGTTGTTTGAGGTTCAAACACTAACCAGGTCTATCAATTGAATCCTAATCCCATCCTTATTAATATGGAAATAGTCCCTAATTAGGTAAATTTAAAATATTCTCCTAACCATTAAATTTTAATTAGGGCCCAATCCTTGACTAGGTTATCGATACTTGGTCTCCCTAATCTTAATTCTAATTGAATAGAAATCCATGACAAGGTTGGAGATCATCTCCTGACCAAAAAATCATTTTTTAATCAAGTTGTATACTTTGATTAGGTCTATGATCCCTTAGTTTCACTCACATATTCCTATGTGTCTTTTTAAGGCCCAACTATAACATGAATCACATGGACTATATCACATAGTGTTGTTATAGTTCTTCCCCCACTTATAATGTGGCACTCTTTGGCTAAATTTGCATAGTCATAATGGGGGTTCCTAAGCCTAATTATGTCTCCACCCCCAATTTAAATTTTAGTGTTATTCATCCATGGAAACATATATTGGTATTTAAGAGCAATTTAAGCCTCCCCTAGTTCTAATCAAGAGTTGAAATCCTAATTATAATTGACTTTCTAAATTTTAAAAAATGTGCATTTAAAAATTGTCTTTGTGCCTACCAAAAAACTTGATTAGGTCTGAGAGGCCATTTTTGAGCATTAATTGTTTTCAATAATATATTGGGCCTTAGATTGTTAGTTTTTTAAAACATTCACATTTCTAGAAATCTCAAACTAGCCTACTCATTTTATTATTTTTAATTTTGAGAAATTTTACCTAGGCTAATATTATTCACATTTTCATCTTTTACATGTTTAAAATAGTTTTTAATTTAAATATTTAACTTGTTTATTTTTGTGTTTTTGTAAAAAATTAGAAAAGTGGTAGGAAACTGGAGAGATTTTGGAAGGAAAAAATAATAGTCTTTTTGGAGGGAAAATCTTACTATATATTACTAAATGGGAAATATTAAAAGGGTTATCTCACTTTTCCTCCTTAGAGACATTATGGCCCTGCCATATTTTTTTGAATTTGTATTTTAAGATATATCCATCTCTTTTTTGAAATGTCATTACATTAGAAAATTTTATGTTCAAATGATCATAATTTCCTTAAATTTATAACCAAAATGAATATATTTATTATTAAAATACTATTGAGCTCTTTATTTACAATCTACACATGTAAATGGTGGTTATAATTCTTATTATTTTTAATATGTGTTCCTCAAACTCTTAAAATAACTTTTTTGGTGTTTGTGCACATGTTGGATAGAAAGGAAACTAATTTTGTGGGTACATTCGATTAGGAGCAAACATATCTTCATTATTTTAGGCCTTTCTTTCTTTTTCCCTCTCTTTATTTTTCCCTCTCTTTTTCATTTTTTAAATCTCTTTATTAACTAGGGTTATCATAGGATTTGAATGAAATTTGTTTTTACAATTTCATCTTGATTACAACATATTTTATAATATCATAAATTTATTTTTGAATGTATATATATTGTAAGGAATCAACATTTAAATCAGTCATGCTCTCATTTAACTAAAACCTATAAAATATAATTTTAATCATATGGGCACATCTAAGAATACATAGTTACATTATTTCTTAAGACATAATGAAAACCCACATAATTGAAATAAATAAACTCACATTCCATATAAATCCACTAATATACCAGATCAATGTAAAATCCAAGTTATAATATTCCAAACCAGAAAAGGCCCCTTGAATTAAAATATTTCTACATAAACCAACTAGGTACTTAATATGTCATGACCTAGAAATAACATACCTTGGGAAGAACCTATGGGTATCCTTCTAGGAAAAGATGGACAAGTGACCATTTTACCTAATTTGGTGTTTCAAATGACCTATCAACAAACTAGCACTAGAAGGAGGGTTGTGAATGAAATATTCTAACCTATCACTTATTTTGGGTCTTTTAGACCCTCCTTTAAACTTTTCCATTGGGTTTTTTTCTTGAAATAAATGTTAATAGATTATCTCTATAAGGTATGACTAGGAATATTTGATATTTATCATTATTTTTAGTCTCAAATACATCCTTTATACTTTCCTCACCTTGTTGCATGCTTGAAATCCACATCAATAGACTGGCACTAAGAGATATTGAACTAAAATAAAATAAACAAATTAAAATTGAACTCTTTGAGGTGTTTCCCATTATGATATTATAGATACTAATATTAAAAAACTAAAAATTTAAACACACTAATGGATTTTTCCTAGCTTAGTGGAGGTGGTTGTCCTATGAACATTCTAGTTCTTGTTCATGACTTTCCTAAGAATCCTAATACATAATGTACAAAATTCACACATGGTGGGATTATAACTATTGAAGAACACATTTAAGCATTCAAATATGCCATTATCTAGACTCAAATCCTACATGGACATGTTATATGCCTCTTATTTCTTTGCTCTTTGGATGAGGTTACTTACAACTGATATCTTGACTTGTTTAATGGGTGTATCACCTCAAGGGATACATTTTAAAATGTTTTTTTCACCATTTTAATGTTCTCACAAACTATGCTACCTTATACTACCAGTTTGATGTATCTTGTAGGGAGCCTAATAAATCCATGATTGCATTAAATGTTCACTTTCATGAATTATACAAGAGGTTGAAATACCCAAATATATGCAATTTTTATCAAGGTCTATCTAAAAATGTTACACCTTTAATTAACATGATTATACAAAGGAATTAATCCAATCTTTGTCATTATCATTGACTTACCAAGAAGACTTCACCATTGAACATTAATCAATGTCACATGGTCATTGTGTAGACCTATTTTATTCATTACAATTGCCAAGTGTTTAAACCTAGAATACTTAAATTTACTTGATTACAAATAAGATTATGGATCAATTTTCACCTTATGGTCAAGCATTTCCTCACACTTATAATTAATCAAACCTACTTAGGACCAAAGAAAACCTTGCTAGTACATTTAATGCATGTAGATTTGATAATTTTACATTTAATCAATAGGTTATTTTACCTTATTTTATAGATCAAGAATATTTCATTGTTGTTGTTAATCAATCATGACTCATTATAGGAGACTCTCAAGAAATAACGCACTGGTTGAGTTATGAGACAATGATCTGAAGTTCATAAATTGGGACCTTGAGATGTGGAAATTAAATATGTATTGAAACATTTGTGTTACTCAAGAACATGCCATTTTGAAGGTGAGAATAATTTTAGGATATTAGTGATGAGGATTAGTTTGATGACAAGTTTACATCAATAATTTTAGGTGAGTACATTATTGTAAACTAAAGTATCAAAATAGTACACACACAAGAATATAAATAATAAATTAACTATAATTAGCCTAAAGAAGAAGTGGAAATGTTCAAATGAATGTTATTCATATGAAACAAACCTATGATATGTTTTCGTTATTATATTTAAAAATCTAACTCTAGATGATAAACAATTTAATCACAACAATCAAACTCTCATATTGAACTGGAAGGAAAAAAACATTGACCTTGGTTGTCACAATGAATAAGATGAATTAAATCAACTCAAACTAGATTATATCTAACTCCAAGGCAAACTTTATTTTTATCTAGTTTTCGTAGACCTAAATGGTGAAATCATGAGGTTTTTCACCATTGAATACTACCATTTTCATATTTTTGATGATTATTCTCACCATTAGATTATTTAGATCAGTCTATAGAGTATGAATGCAATAGTCAGGTTTTCTAATAGTAGTAGATCTGATCAAATCAAAAATGAATAATCATGAACATAGTGGATAAAATAAATAATTGAGACTAGTAGGAGTTAGATTTGAAAATAATATGATCCATTTCAACTCTTTATATACTTCAACCACTAAAATAAAACTAGAATCTCATTTACTTGAGAATAACAAAGGTTATGCCTTATGAGTGATGGGACTAACAAGAAATATGTTTCCACCACATTAATAACATAAATAGGTTAGACAAAAATTGACTCATTGATTAGCTACAATGAATCATATTACTTTGTTAGGTTGGTTGTTCTAATCTATCTAGTATGTTAGATAACCACACCTATCCCTCACTGTAATTCATAGTATGGGTAGAGGTATTTATCCAACCCTATCCTAAGAGATTTTTGTAACTTAAATGTAAGCACTTTGATAAATTTAGTGTTGATAATTTCTTTAATTTTCATAATAACATCATAGATAAGTCTCATTAGTATAGTTTCCATGAGCATAAATGGAAACATCATCGTAAATACGTATTTACCTTTGGTAGGATTCCTACCAACTTTAACAAAATATTAAATATGAATATGTTATGTCTTAGTGTCTAAGTAGTGAGGACGTCCTATGTCCTATCCATGATAAATTCCTCAAACTCATGTTTCTAGGTTTTAATTGGCCTGGAAGATCTTATAAATATATTCTCTTTGATTTCCCACATTTAATTGTTAATATTATTTCATGTTTTATTTTATTATTTTTATTTATTTTCATCATTATTCTAACCTTATTATTTATCTCATTTTTTCCTGGCATATCTATTTTTTTTGTGTGGATTCCTTATTAATAAAATAATTAAGAAGGATAGTTTGTGTGTAGTTAGCTCAAGTTAGTTTTTGGTGAATAAGTGATTAAAGTAGTTTATAACATAGATTATGTTTTTGATTTAGTTTTGAAATATTGGGTTGTCGTGTGTGTTCCAAATTTGTTTGTGTCTAGGAAATTGTTTATAAACTATTTAGATTTTGAAGATATTCTCTCAAAACCATGCACCAAAAATCACATTTTAATGGTTTTGGGTTTGCTTTGACGAACCTTTTATGGTTAATGTCTAGTGTAAAACATATATAATCCTAATTTTTGTTTTTTAAGGTGGTCCCAAACATGGAATTAAGATAGTTAAAATAAAATAGATAAAATAAAATACATATCAATTTTTGAAAAAATCAACTTCTAGGTGATTCAGATAACTCTATAGTGGCTATGGATGTCTGACCAATAGTAGATCAGGGACCTAAGTGCAATCAAATCCATGTACATTAGGGTTATGGATACTTATATGGAAGTGTATTAATGTCTAAGTGAGAATTATAAAGTTATGATTCACTATCCTAATGGTTGAATCTATAGTAACTAGTCCTTATAATTTTCATGAAGTGGTAATGAAATCATTTGCATGTACTAGGTTAGTGAGAATATCATTTATTTACTGTAGACATTCCATTATTTTTCTCTCTCAAATCCATTCATGTTCCATGTGTTGTATTAGCCAAATATTATGTGTTTATAGACACATTTCTCTAGATTCACTATACTCAAGAGTATTTTAAAGCAAAGTAGTCATTTATGTTTACTTACACACCATGCCC
Organism: Torreya grandis; assembly: GCA_037957365.1. Classification (NCBI taxonomy): domain Eukaryota; kingdom Viridiplantae; phylum Streptophyta; class Pinopsida; order Cupressales; family Taxaceae; genus Torreya; species Torreya grandis. Next base: position 1,089,151 of record JARHVA010001495.1, read on the forward strand.
TAATTTATAAATAATTAAAGAACCCATTTCTGGGCTTCTTGATACACTCTTCCTTAAAATAATATATAATTATTATCAAAACTCTGAAGTTGATTTAGTGTGATGTCCAAATTTGTGTGTTAAATTAGGCCTTGTAAATGCCTTTGTTGGATATACCATAGTTGTGAGATAAAACTTCACATAAGACACTTCTTATGAAAGTGGAGTTTTAACCTCCTTATTTTCCTTTGAAAATATAACTTACTTATCTATATTAAGTTATTATAGGGATTATTTTGACGTTCATATCAATTAAAACTCCAAATCCTACCCAATTGAGATAACCAATCTCGTGATAGAAATTTTCCTATTTGACACTTGGTCAAAAAAAATCTTCTTGATGCCCTTTTCACACTTGGACAAATCCCAAAAAAATTGTTTGATTCCTTAGTTAGGTCTAGTTTATGTGTTAGAAAAACCTTGAATAGGTCTATAAAGTGAATCCTAATCCCATCCCTTATATACAGGGGAATGGTCCTTGACTAGGTCAATGACCCTATTCCCCCAATTGTTTAATGTTAATCAGGGCCCAAACCTTAACTAGGTCATTAAATTTGTAATTAAAATGAACACATTAATGAATAAAATAGTATTGAGTTATCTATTTGTAATTTATGCATGTAAATGGTGATTTTAATTCATCTTACTTTTATCATGTGTTCCTTAGACTCTTACATCAGCTCTATTGATAGTTGTGCACATGCTAGCTAGGTGAGACACTGATTTCATGGGCAAATTTTATTGGAAGAATAAAACTTGTCTCCACTATTTTAGGCTTTTATTTCCTTTTCCCTCTCTTTTCCACTTTTTAAATCTCTTTTTTATCTAAGATTAGTGTAGTCTTTTAATGAATCTATTTTTGTAATTTTAAATTGATTGTAATTTATTTTCCATTATCATAAATACATTGTTGAATGTATATATAATGGAATAAACAAACATTTAAATTAGTCACACTATCATTTAACTAAAACCTATAAATTTTGATTTTAATCATATGGGCACATCCAAGAAAGAATAGTTATATTATTTATTTAAATGCAACAAAAATCCACATGATAAAAACATCAAAACTCACATTCCTTATAAATATGACAAAAGATTGAATCAATGTAAATTCTAATCTAGAATCATCCAAACCAGCGAAGGTCCCCTGAAATAGAATAGTTTCGCATATACCAACTGGATCACCTAGCATGTCATGACCTAGAAATATTAGAATTTAGGGATACCCTACATGCCTCTTTTTACGAGAGGATGGACAAGTGATCATTTTACTTAAGTTGGTGTGTCAAACAACTTGTCAGCAAACTAGTGCTAGAAAGAGAGATGTGAGTGAAATATTCTAACATATCACTTGTTTTAGGTATTTTTCCCCCTCCTCACACTTCCCCCACTACATTTCATGCTTAAAATACATTTCAAGAGATTGGCACTAGAAGGTGTTGATTAGAAATATTTGAGATTTATCATTATTTTTAATCTCATATACATCTTTTGAACTTTCCCCACCCTATTACATGATTGAAACACACATCAATATATTATCATTAGGAAAGCCTAAGCTATCATAAAATCAAAAAAATGAAAACTGAACTCTTATATGTGTTTCCCATAATGATATTCCAGATACTAAGACTGTAAAACTAAAAATTTAAACCCACCAATGGATTTTTATTAGCTTAGTGGAGGTGGTTGCACTATGAACATTCTATGGAATGTTCATGACTTGCCTAAGAATCCAAATAAATTCTATCTAAAATACACACATGGTGGGAATCAAACTATTAAAGAACACATTTAGGCATTCAAAGATTTCTATTCTAAACTCAAATCCTATATGAAGAAATTACATGTCACCTATTTCCTTACTCTTTAGATGAGGTTTTATTATGATCAGTACCTCAACTTATCAAATAGGTGTATCACCTTGTGGGATACCCTTGACAATGAATTTTTAACCATTTTAACATGCCCTTAACCCTCCTACCCTATACTATCAATTTTATACATATCATAGGGAGCCTAACGAACGTAAAAGCACATGTAACATTCTTTTTCATCATTTATACAATAGGTTGAAATACTCATTCTTGTAAACATATATATTTACTATCAAAATACATATCAAAACATTGGATCCATGACTACCATGCTTATCCAAAGGACTTCATCCACTCTCACATCATTGGCATTGAATTACTAATAATCCTTCACCATTGAACAATAATAAATGTCACATGGTTATGGTGTTGACCTATTTTATTCATTAGGATAGTAAGGTGTTCACCCCCAAAATATTTTGTTTTACTCACCAAAAAATTATCCTATGGACCAATTTACACCATATATTCAAGCATTAATTCATAATTATAATCAACCAAACCTCATTGGGACAAAAGAGAACCCTGATAGTATATTTGACACATGTAAATATGATAATTATAAATTTAATTAATAGCATGTTCTATCTTGTTTTAGTGATCAAGAATATTTTGGTGTTATTTTTATTCAAGTGTAATTAATTTTAAGATACTCCTAAGAAGCAATTCATGGGTTTACCTACAAGACCATGCTCCTAAGTTCACAATTTGGGTTTGTTTTATGATTTTTAGAGTTCACAAGAAAATCATACAAGTAATAAATATTGTTTTAATGAAATATTTATTATTTATATTTTAGAAATGTAATACAATATTTTTAAAATATAATTCATTTAAGCATGTGATGTAACAATAACTTCACTAGGGGTTTTCACAAAGTTATTCAATAACTTAGAACTTGTTCATAATACTCACAACTTGTAGCCTCCATTGTTATATGTCATAAATAAAAAAAAAATATATAACTTAAAATTAGTCTTGATATACTTCTTATAGTTACCTTAATCTTGTTGAACTTAAATAATTGGTTATCACACTTTCATTTCCATAATTTTTACTAGAGTGATAAGTCTACATTTTAGGCCTTACTAATTTATGTATGTCACACTCTTTCAATGTCTACTTGATTTAGACCTTATGTATCTTATGATTTAGTAGAGTTATTTCAATCTTTTTGGGGGTTTTTAGCCATACACATGTACCTAATTATTCTTTTCTTATAGTTTTTATCAATAAATAAGACACAGTCTTTATACATTATTTTTTTGGCCTTATTTCAAGTCTACTTTATATTTTTTTAGACTTTAATGAATCTATTAATACTTCAATAATTATTAAAATAACTTAATATACTCAGGTAAACATTGCACATAACAAGACACAAGTTTATTATCCTTTTACAACTTTAATTTTCAATGAAATTTGAAGACCTATTATTTTTTGCCCCTTTTTAGGATTATTTAGGTTTACAGGTACTCAATAATTAATATATTAACCTATAAAGATATTCAAGAATTGAAACAAATTTAATCCTATAGAAAACACCTATAATCACTTACCTACAAAAATCTTAGGTGTTTGAGTGCATAATTTGAAAATTATTAAAGATTTAGTACACTTGAACCTTTTTTTAATGATTTTATTTAGATCTATAAACAAGGAAAATCTAATATATCTAATTGTGTAACTCTTCAACCTAGTAAACCAATTAAATATCTTAAAATTCCTTCAATAACACTTGCTTCTTAACTTTTATGGGTTTTGGATCATCTATTTGAAAGATATGGTGGATTTATGGATTAAAACCTTGATCTACGATTTTATGCACATTAAGATATGTCTTAGATTCCTTCAATATCATTAAAAATCTTTATTTTTATTCATATAGGATTACAAAGAAGTTGTATATATATGTACACTAATAATCATCCTATTTCAACAGAAGAAAACCCAACATTTAACCTTTTCTTGTTGATTTTCTTAGCTCCTCCTCTGATGAATCTAAGCCTATCAATTTATTTCTAGATTTCCAATATTATTTCCTTATCATTTAACGTATAAACAATCTCTTTAATAACTTAAGGCTTATCCAAAAAAGGCCTAGTTTAGTCGTTTTCCTATGTTAGATATGCCTTGATTTTATTTGAGACAATTTTAAACAAAAATAATAGGTTAAAAACATTTAAAACATTTAATAAGATCCTAATAATCCCTTACCATATGACCAAACCTTTTGAAACATATTAAACCCTTCAATTTTATTTAAAATAATTCAAAATTTTAATTTTCCAATTTTTCTAGGGAATCTAAGAATTCATTTAAATGACCTAGAAAAGATATGTGAATCTTGGAAAGGGAATTTTATTTATAAAAAATGACCTCTTAGCCTCTTAAGACCAAAAAAAGACACATTTTTACTATTTACAATTATGTACCTACATCAAAATAACAAAGAACAAAATAATTATTCATGAGCTCCTACTCAAATCTACTCTTATACTTGTCATTATTAATTATATATTTTTTTTGTGTATCTTATCCTCTATGATTAATCCTCTCTTATTTATATAAATCCATTAGTTCATAAACTCCTAGATCCCATGATCTACTTAGCATGGATAGTGATTGGTACAGACATGCATTACCTTAAAATATGCATCTATCTAACTAAGATTTGATCTCTCCTTAATAGTAATTATCTCTAAAATTTAGTCAAAGGATTGAGTTGATAAAGTTACAACTTGATATATACAAAAAATACCATTTATTTTTTTCTTTTCCCATATCCTTTTTGGAGTTGGATTGAATTTGGTGCTGAGATATTATCTTTACTTATCTCTATATCTTTCATTTTCATCTTCTCTTTATCTTCCTTTGTTGTACCTACATATGGATCAAACATATTAAGGAAATAATTTTTTTCATTAGGCCTTTGAGGATCATTCTCAACTATGAAGATGACTTCCATAAAGAGAGCAACCAATAAGACTTGTATGAAAAAGTAAGGATTGTATCCCATCATAGAGGTTATTTCTTTCCTTTATTCCACATATGGATAGTCTACTAACATTTTATTCTCATCAAATGCATGTGTTTCACTTGAATTAATTATTTTTTATTATTATCCTTTGAAATTTCTATTTCTTCATCCATAAGTACTCTTTCTACTATAGACTTTTCATAATAGTATTCACTCCTATTATTTTGAACATCAATTGGAGGTTCCTTACACAAAAACCTCTTTTTGTCTCTAAAAACAAACTTTTACTCTTTTATCTCATGTTTCTCACTTGAAAACTTTTCTTTCTTATTTCCTTCCATGGGAATTTATTTTGGAAAATTATCTTTTACAATATTCTCTAAAATAGCTTTTATTCCTCATTGATTAAAATTCCTTTGAAAACTCATTAGTCACCATTTTTACATGCTTATCTAATGAAATTTTATTTTCCAAAGGAAAATTGGTTACCTCAATGGATCCAACAATTGTCTTTGGTTTTTCAAGAAATGTACATCCAACTACTTCTTCCTTTACCTTCTATAAATGAAAGAACACTTTACCAGACATCATCAACCCCAGATTAATATTTATACTATTGCACCTCCATCCCTAAATTATAACAAAGTGTGTTTGTTACCATCCTTTTCAAAATTATAGGTATTATTCCTTCCATCATGAATTTCCCTTTTGTCAAATTTTCAAGGTCTTCCCAATAAGACATGGTATAAATCCATAGGTATCACATCACAAAACACCTCATCTTGATAGTTATCTATCTAAAAATCTACCTTAAACTATTCATTTACTGAGATCTGATTAACTTATTTATATTTAACTTTTTAACCATCTTTAGAAATACTAGATTATTAGTACTATTACTATCTATTATCATTTTGTACAAATTACCTTTGGACTTTTAGGTGGTTCTTGTTAATGTGGTTCTTGTGCACCATCTAAAATTCAAGAAAGCTAGCCTCTAACATTTTATGATCTCAATCAATGTAAAAGCCACTTAAAATCATGAGTTTTAGGTATGTGTTAAATAACCTTGTGGTGGAATAAAAAGTAAAGCATGCAGGTTGTTAACCAGATTTGTTTTTAGTGAAATGAATCCTAGTAGAGAAATCAAAACTAGGTGAGTGGGATGGATGGGTGATACCTAATCTAGACTAGGTATGTTTCAATCAAATAAACTTAAAAAATGAGGAAGGGTAGAGAATAAAATAGTGTTTTATGATCTCAAAGGGTAATTTCTGAAGTTGGTTTCTTAGTGGACAAGAGCTCTCAAAGATAGTGTGTATTGCTTGCAGTTGTTACACACTCATAGGTAAACATAGTTATGAAGTCTATGGAGGAGTGATATAGGAAACTTGATGGTATAAAACTAAAGGTTCCTTCCTTTTGAGTTTCTCCTACACACCCTTAATTGGAAGGTTGAAAATCAAACCAAGAGGGTATCAAATGTAGTTTTTGCACATACTTTAGAAAACTATACAAATAGAAAGTACTCATACAAACTAAGAATATTAACATAGTTTAGACTAATTACTTAATAATATATATTAACTTTTAATATCATTTTCACATATAAAGTTAACATAAATTGATAAAATTATTATAATTCATATATAGGTTTTGCTCACTTAAAATTAATATATTATTACAACTAGTAAAGTAAAACCTTAATATCACATGAATGGAAGGAGAGAAGACCAACATAATTGCATGACAATCAAAATTAACTTATTCTTCTATTGCTGAAATCTTCTAACCCTTTGGAATGTGAAATTACATAAATATATAGACTTGGGGAAGGGATGACTCATCCTCTAAGTGTATGTGAAATCATGGTTACATGATGCAAATAGAACCCTGGTTCTAATTTTAGCCTTAAAATTATATTTTTTTAATGCTTATAACTAATTACATTTATGTCAAAATTAGTTGGCTTGTGTAAGGAAATGAAATATGTGCATGATTATAAATAGTTTATGTAACTTTACATGTATTATATAAGTGTAAGTAAATTGTAATTACATAATTAAGTATTATTTACATGTATACATACAAAATTGGACTTAAACTCAAGGTTGACCATGTGCTTTCATGGTGAGAAAGGTTGTTGGAGGTGCTAAACTGGATGCTTGTGTTGAGCTAGGTATTGAAGTGAAAACATTATTACTCACTTGAAAATATTGATAGTCATTATTCCCTATGTCATAATAATTTATGATTATGTTCATGTTAAGGAGAAGATGCCTATGCACCCTATTACCTACTCTAAGACCATTACATGTTCAAATTTTGTAGTTTTAAATTCAGATCTAAACATATCAACTTTAGTAAACATATTCCTAGGAAAATCGATATTGGCCTATATTTCCTATATGGTATTCACTTATATATCATGTTTGAAGTTTTCTAAATCTTGTTTTAAAAGATTGTCAAAATTGGCCCTACTGATAAGTCTCCCTATGGAATCCTTGGCATATGAAAGCTTCAATTTATCCAAAAACATGTAGGTGAGAGTTTCATGTTTTGAGTATTTATTCATAATTACCTCAACTACATCAATACACTCCTTATCCTCTTGTGTTATGACAACCACCAAGTTGAGGGAATTGGTAGCCTCCAATGGTGCCATCAGGTTCAAGTGTGCATATGATTTTATAGTTATAAAAAGAATAAGAAATTTTAGTTTATTCTCATCCATTTTTAAATAATTAAATAATTTGGTAGTCTCTAATATATGGGCTACCAATTATGCCCTAATTTCACTAATATACTCCATATTATTATACAATCTAGATGCAACACTCTGGACAACAATCTCTACTTGGGTTTGGACATGGATAGTTTGTTGTTGTTCTCTTAGTAGTTCAAATTAATGATCTAGTTCTCTCCTCATAATTCTAGTTCCTTCATCTATCTCTATTATAGCACCCATTTTCATTTCAAAATAGGATTTAAAATCCTCTATTTATGGGGATTACCCCAATCTTATATCCTTCCTTTAGATAAAGTAAACATTTATTTCCTTTCCTCTACTATGACTTCTCTTATAGTCTCATCTTCTAGCTTCCTCTTTCTGACCCTCTATACACCCCCTATATATTTTTTAAATACTATAATTATAGTGGTAAATTTGGTAGTTACTAGATTAGGCTTTTTAAAAGCCTCCAACTACATGTATATTTCCCATTATGACATGACTAATTGAAGTAGATACATGGGTTGAGTGTTTAAATTTGTAGTCTTACCCAATATCTCGCCTAATATGCCTTAGAGTTTCTTGTAGGATGGGATCAAATAGTGAAGGCCAAATGATTTTGGACCAGTCCACTCCATCATTTTGTGCTAGTGGATGGACTATGTAAACTATTTTTTTATTCTTCTCATCCTTCTTAGTGGTTATCATAGTTGTATCTAGAGGGGGACTAGGAGGGGGAACTGGTAGACTTAATTGTGTAGATGAAAGATGTAATTGGGGAGTTGTTATTTCTCCCCTTAATTTATTTGTGGTTATTTTCTTGGTTGTTGTGGGGTGTGTAATAGTAGTGGAAGGAACAAAAATAATATTATTTGGAAAAAATGTAGAATAATCAATCACAAGAATACCAACTAAGGATGTAGGAATTTCAATAGTGGAGGAGAGATCCTCTACCTTTGGAACTAATAGAGTTAGTTGAACAAAGGGTTGAATAGGAACAACCTCCACCTAGGAACCAAGAGAGGAAGGAGATATGAGGGTTGAATAAAATAGGATCAAATGAATTAATAGTAGAAAGAGAAATTTAATAAATAATAATGGTAATATAAATTTTAGGGGTGTTGGCTCACATGATGGTTTTTAATAAATGGTGCCTTGCCTTTTGAATCATTGAGGGTCAAGATTTTAACTCTCTTAGATTATACCTCCTCATTAATGGACTCCCATCCAACTACCTCTTATGTGTCCATATCCATTGATTGTGCTTCCATGATTAGCTCTATGGAGGGAGCTAAACCTTTAGATTCCTTACATAAAAATTAGTTGTCTTGGTAGCTATGGAAAGTTATGTGGTTAAAGTAACCATAGTAGTGACCTATAAAACTAATAGAACATCACCGTGGGTAGGGCCCTTAGAATCTGAAGAATCAAGAAAAAAGAGTTCATCCTATTTTTCCCCATGTAAGGTATTTGGCACCCCTAGTTACTTCTTCACTACATTAAGTTCTATAAGAGGGGTGTGGGAGGGTTTCCCTTGATCCCTTCCTATTTGAGCAGGTTTACTAGTCCATAATTTTAATATATCCCATCCCTCAATTAGTGAGATTCTGGTCTATTTCTCCTTTATAGAAAGTGAAGATTCCCTTTGAATATTTTCATATGTTCTACTTTCAAGTTAATTGATCATTCCCTCTCCCTGACTTGGTCATAATTTTGAGTGTCGAGGAAAAAAATCATGATTATAGGGATGATGTTGATATTTGATGCCAAGTACTTTGATATGTTTTTATACTTATCCATGGGGATCCTAATCTTTGTGTGTCAATACATTTGAAACTCATCACCAGAGATGCATGCTCTGACTATTTTGTGCTAGACATGATGTAGAATTGATCTTCTAGATATCTTTTCAACAAAAAATAAATATTGTAGGAGGTCAATATAAAGCATGAATTTTGTATTTATTATAATTAATTTTAACCTTTGATTCTTGAGTTAGATGAGGAATCTATCCAATTGTAACTAATCTAGAATCAAATTATCCTCATATGTATATGCATCAACCTAGTGAATAGACACCAAAAATACTTAGTAATTGGTATAATCATTGCTAAATATTTCAAGTTTAAAGAGTGTATCCATGTACTTAGTAGAGTCTTTGATGGAAAATATTGAAGGGGGAGAGTTTTTTAGAATGATCTAGATGAGGATTCTATTGTTATCCAGCTGAGTTGATATTAATCTAATTTAGAATTCAATCACTTAGCTTTCTTGAGTATGTTTTTATGTTGGGAAACACTAGTGGCAAGGCTCTATCACAAGAGAGTAACTGAGTTCACAAGTGAGATTGAGATAAAATGGGCACATCATCATTTGAACTACTTTGATATATATTTAGAATTTATTTCCAATTTGGGTGCCATTAATGTCAAACATTTATAACTTTGATTAGTTTGTTCAATTCAAACTTTGGCACTTCATTTTTTAGGTATGTCATGTAGGAACTATTGAAGTTTAGTATTACCACATAATTTCCATTGACAAGTGTCATTTCATCATTGAATCATCTCTATTTTACTAAATAATGAGGCTTTTAGTATTTGGAAGTCTAGAGTTGGGATATAATAATGTTTTCAAGGTAGATGAGTATCCCAAACAAAAGTTCCAAAAACGTTTGATGAAGACCTAAAAGAGTTGGAGGAAATCCTCAACTAAATTTGTCAAATACCTAAATATGCCAAACTCTTTCACCAAAAAAATGCCAAATATTAAAACATGTCAAAGGAATTTGCTGAGCAAAATCATTGAACATATTTGTTGAAGGCCTAGATGAGTTAATTAATTTCACTAAAGGAATTTTCTTCAAGAAATCCTTTGAAAATTAAAATAAAAGTAAATGTAAAACATTGTAAAACTAGTTTCCAAATAATAGTGGTTGAGGAATAAATGGTAGTGTTATAATACAAGGTGAATATGGCTTCAAGTTTCTGTACCTTGAAATCCTAAACACTTTATTCCAAATACATTTTCCAAAGTAAAATGCTAAAGAGTATATTCCTATGGGGTATGTCAGATATGAAGTGTCGAAGACTTGAAATGTGTTAGAGGAATTCATATAATAAGATGAGCTATAATTAATTTTTCCAAAGGGTAATAATATGTTGGAAGAGTTTAATGAATGAAAGTTTTGAACAAAATCAACGAAGATTGTTTTGTGTTAAGTAGTTCTACCAAGGCATTTTCTTCAAAAAAATGAGTTGAATCCTACATATATAAAACTAATAAAAATCATTAGTAGGTTAGTTCAAAAATGAAAAAAGGTAATTTCATATGTCTACTAAATAATCAAATTAATAGAATACATAAGGCCTTTCATTTTAGAGGAATTTCAAGATAGGACTATAGGCCAATTTCAAAAGATAGTGGGTCCCTATTCTAATAAAAAAATAATGGAGGTATGCTGGGTACATAAAATGGTGACTCATAGGGGAAATACTCCCAATTATTTGAGAATCTAAAACTTATAGTTAACAACTCTTAAATAAAAAATTAACCATTATACTTAAGATAATCAAATATATATATATATATATATATATATAGATATATATATATATATATATATATATATATATATATATATATATATATAAGAGACTCCTATCAACCATATACAACATACTTTCCTTTTCATTTTCCTGGATCTATGTGTGAGGAAGTGACTTCCTTTTATCCTTATTATGAGGACTTTAGTAGAAAAGTAGGACAATTGTAAGTTTCACTATGGATTTTTAAAAAAAACATTTGAAATTTGGGGAAGATCTAGCATTGCTCTACTACTAGATAGGCATCCACAAACCTGAAAGAGGTACCATGGGTTTCTTCTCTTTCCTTATCCTATATTCTTTCATGATGGATGATACATTGACCTTATTTCATCATTTGAAGTTCTTTGATCACCTTTGTATTTTTTATTTTAGCCTTGTTGGATTACACTTTTGAGGATGATTTAATCTTTATGTTTGTTATATTTTATTTTGAAGAACATTACTGGGAGAGGGAGAGTAGAAACCAAAATGAGCTAGTATTTATGAAAGCATACATTTTTTAGATTATATGTATTAGCTATACCCATATCAATGATTTTTTATTCAAAGTATTAATATTATAAAGTTTATTTGATCCATGACAAGTGAAAAAACTTTATAAAATGTCTATGTAGTAATGAGATTAACCTTCACATGATTGATTAAAGTATTTAGTGTTATCTTTTTCATGATCAATTTTCCTATTAGACACCTAAATTTTTAAAATCTAAAATATATGCATGAAAAATCCTACAAAGAAAAAAATTGATGTACCTCTTCTTGGCATATTTTCCCACAATATGATCCTTTAGCTTTTGAAAATGTTGAAAGAAGCCCAAATATGTTGGAAAAATGCTTTGAGAATACTAGGGAAATTCAATTAGATTTATATAATACAAAGGGAAACATGTAATCTATAACGTAGTAAACTAATCTATAAAATGAATTGATGAAAACTAAGAAAGCTAGCCTAGGAAGCGGGGAAACTATTATTAAAATGCATAGAATCTATTCTAATAAAATAATAAATATAACCTAATCCTACTATTAACATCACATTTATTGATATTCAAAGATATTTATAGATGGTACAACAATGAAGTAATTCTTCAAAAACTATCCATTGAGTTGATATGTCATCTCATTTCCTTGAAGGTCCCTTAGATAGAAAGCATTATTATCTAGGATATCTAAAATATGATAAGGTCAAATCCACGATGAGGTAAACTTGTCATGGTGTCCTTTATTTTCATGGGCTTTGTCCCATAGTAGTACTAGTTTAGGTATTCTAAATGCTTCGAATGTTATTCTTTTGGAAAACCATATTTTCACTATAAATTTATGTTTATTAAAGGTATATAAGGCCTCAATCCTTGATTCTTCCATTTATATTATGTCCAACAATAAATACTCCATATTCTCTCTTGGTTCCATGTATTATTACATAAACTTATATAATGGCAACTTAAACATGACTAAGAAAATAGGTTGTCTCCCATAGACCAATAAATAAGGTTAGGGTTTGAGTGCCTACTTATATCTTTTTCAATCAACCCATAATGAATACTTTAGTAGATTATTCCAATTTATAGGTTTGTACACTATATACTTCTTAGTGGCATAAATTATGTTCTTGTTTATTGATTCAAATAACCCATTTCCTTATGGGTAATGGTTCAATGATGACCTAATGGTGATTCAAATATTGTGGTCCCATTTAGTAAATTTAGGTGATTGGAATGATGGGCCATTATCACACACTATAGAGTTATGAGTACCAAATATAGTTTTGATATTTTCCTTAATAAATATGATCATATCTTGTGCTATTGAATGCTTTGTAGATGTAGCTTTAGTCCATCATGTGCAATAGTATGTAGTAGTGAGTAAAACTTTATGGCCAACTAAATAATTGGAATTAGTGACTCCAATGGAGTTCCCAATGAATTCCAAGCCCCATTGGGTGAATGGTCTTCCTTTAATCATTAGTTGTAGAGGCATAGTTACGTGTATATCCCTTTTTTCGAGGACTTGGAATTCATGTTATGTTTGAATGTGAACATGTTCATCATTGAATATTGTTGGCCAACAATAACCCATTATCATCATTTTATTGGCAATGGTGTTTTTAAAGAGATGATCAATACCTATCTTCTAGTGTAAATTTTTTTAAATTTCTTAGGCTCTTCCATGGTACGCATCTCAAGAAGATGAATTTATAATTACTTCTATATAAGATCCCATTTTTTATCATGTAATGAGCTAATTTGAGTCTCAAAGATATCCTTTTTTCTCTTTTGAGATATAGGGAATAGGTCCCTATGAGAAAATATTTAATAATGTTATAATACAAGTCCCCTTTAGATACTGTGTTTTCAAAAACCTCCTTTATAGTGATGCATGGTTTAGGCTTGGTCATGATGTAAATTATTTCTTAACCTCAAAATATTTTGTTAGGCTTGATTTCCATATTAAATTCTTACAATTTTTCCATCCATTTTATTTTATGTTTTCCTAATTAATTTTGTGATAAAGTAAGATTAACAATATGATCTATGACAATGGCAATTATCTTGTTCCTTAGGATGTAATGTTATAATTTATTCACTAATTTGACAAGGAGAAAGACTTTTTTATCTATCATGAAATATCTAGGTTCTACTTACTTCAAATTTTTAGTCATGAACATGATAGGATGATCGCTTTCCCCTTTATTTTGGGTGAGCATTCCAGTAATAGTATGTTCTGAGGTGAATGAATACAAAAAGACTTTGGTGCAGCCTAGACTTATCAATATAGGGGCATGAGATATTGCATCTTTAATGTCTTTAATTTTTTTTGAGTTTCTATTGTCCATTCCACTTTAGCATCCTACTTAAGAATTTCATTCATAGGTCCAACAATTTCTACAAATCATGATATAAAATCTCTCAAAAAAATTATCTTCTTAACGAAGGATTTGAGTTCCTTCTTGTTATTTGGGAAATAAAATTTTAATATAAATTCAATTATATTTGGGTCAATCATAATCTTGTATTTGGTGATGATATGACCCAATAGATTACCTTGTGTGACACAAAATATACTCTTGTTAGGGTTTAGTGAAACTCCAAACCTTTTTCATCTTTAGAATATTGATTGTAGTTGCCTTACATGATCAGTTGTTTATTTTGAGAAGACCATGAGGTCATCCATGTATATAATTATACATTTACGTATCATCCCTTGGAAGACATGGTGTATAACTCACTAAAGTGTGTCACCTACTTTACTTAGGCTAAATGACATCCTATTATAGACATAAGTACCCCAATTCTTGGTTAATATTATCTTCATCCTATCTTTTGATTCTATCATCACCTAGTTATACCCTGAAAATCCATCACATAAATACATCATTCTTGAATGACTCATTATATAGATGAATTCATCTATGGAAGGTAATGGATAATTATCTTTCTAAGATGATTTATTTAAGTTTATTTAATCCACATAGAGCCTAATATCTCCAATTTTCTTCCTAACTAGAACTAGATTAGCCACCCAATTAGAATGCATGTTGGGGAAAACTTTTTTTGCACTCAACAACTTCTCCACTTCCTTCTAAATAAGGGGTTCTAGGATAGGATTTACTAGTATTTTCCTTTACTTGAATGTTTTTTGGTCCAGCTTCAATGTAATTTTATGGGTGGTGAACCTTGGGTTGAAACCCTTTGGGTCTTCATATGTCTATGCAATCAGAACCTTTTATTGAGTGAGTAAACTCTTCATTTTATGCCTTTAATCTAGAGTATATCTGATACCAATGTTGATATTGAATTACTTAAACTCACCTCCTAGATTTTCCCTTTTGAATTTAGATTCATTTAGTTTTGGTTTCCTTTGTTACTGAGCTTCAAGATCTAAATCAAATGCCATTTCTAAGGAAACCATTCCTAATGGGAGGAAATTTTACCTCAACTAAATAACTCCTCCCCATAATTCCTCTTGGCATAAGTAACTAATTTCCTTTTCATAAATGATTTTAGACTAAAATTATTGAGAGTTAATCAATAACTAGATGATCTGCTAGTCATCATCAAAAACTTGAAAATTTTCCATGTTGTTTAGAACTGATGGATAAGGTACTAGCTCAATGGAGAATCTTTATACCTTAGACTCCTATAGGGATGCCAAGTTGGGAAATGAGGAAGCTAATGAATTATCATACTGATTATATTCTATGGGTACAACCATTATGTTAAAGGCATAACAATACTCAATCAAATATCATGCTCTATGTTTTTACCTTTTTTGGGTATGATAGCTTGCACTAGTATTTTTTTTATGAGATTGACTATCAATTCTAAATCTCCATAAATAAACAGTCGTTTGATGTTATTTTTTATAGAAAAATGTTGTCCTAAGATTCACATTTCATATTATGATATGTTATTAGTATAAAGGAACCATAGTCTATATGATTTTATGTAATTTTTGCATTGTGGGTCTACCAATTCAATGCCAATTCCTAATCCTTGATTTGATATTATATCATCAAAATGGAGGGTCCACAACTAGGAAGGTCCTTGGACTTCTAGTTCTTATAGTTTATGCTTTGTAGTGAAGGTATAAATCCAAAGGTTAGAAGATTTATAACTTAATTCTTCATTATTTATATTGTATTTGGTAATCATGTGCTTCATTCTTGACTCTCAATTAATTCAAATATAGTTTGGAATACCTCTCCATGGTGACCAAAAATGAGAGAAGTCTATTGCCACATAACCATTCAATGACTTGGACTAGTCTTTATTAAGGAAGAGTTCATATTTTTCCATAATATATACTAAAAATATGTCAATCATCATTTGTACTTGTGGTTTGCATTCTACTTGTATTCATACATCATTAAACTCTCCTATTATAGAGACCATGATATTGGATAGATTTGGGGTTAAACCTAACTTCTAAAAAATTAAAGTATGCATCATGGATGAAGCTCTTGAATCAACTAAATAATTGTGGATGTTTTCTTATAAATGTTTGAATAGTTGATAAGAAAGGTGTAAATTTAGGTTTACTTTTGTATATGGCATTAGTGTGAGTAGCCTTTGTCTTCTTGATAATAACTTTCCCTATGATAAACTTACATAAGAGTTCCTTTTGTTACATAATCTAGGCTAATTAATTAAGATTAATGTTGGCTTTGATCTTATTAATATATTCAACAATGTTGTACCCTAATTTTCATTATTCCTCTTTATTATATAGTTGTTAATTTGCTTTAGGGGGAGTTAGATTGTTGTTAGCTCTTAGATTTGGTGGAGTAGTAATGTTATTTAGAGGAATAGACATTGTAAAGTGATGTTTATTACTCAATTTATAATTGCTCTTCTAGTATTGATGAAAATATTTCACTTCATCAAATTAATCCTCTAATTCATTATTATCTTCTTCTACAAAGAAATAATCATGTGTTTCAAATACCATTATCATGTTTGAAGAGCCAACTTATAGATGGAAATCTGGTGGATTATTCATCAAGTATTGCCTTACCATCTCCATCTAAAAGATCATAAACTCTACACATAAATCCACACATTCAATTTCACCACTCTATGATGTATTATGGACTATACACCAATTGGGTAGAGCCATTTATACTATGCTGATCTCTAAAAATTTGTTGGGATGATATTATACATTATTAGGAGGACTATTAAAGGGATTTTTGTATGTTTTAAACCTAGAATTGTGGTTATTATTTTGGCCAAGGGTGTTTCCCATCTTCTTATATATATTTAGGAAGTCATTACTCAATTTTTGGACCATTCTTTAGAGGGAATCTAGTTCTACTTTGGTATAATTAGTTCCTTATACAACTAAAACATTAGAGGACATTAAATGTTGATTTTATTGATGACTATACATCTAGACCTGGTTATTCATATAACCATAGTTCTAATTGGGAATTTTATAAATTAGAGGAGGTAGTGCATATAGTTGTTTCTAATTGAATGTAGGGGCATTTTGATTGACATGAGGACTAGATTTAGAGTTGGAAAACTAGCATTGATATTGTGAATGCTGGGTATTTGAGGGTTCAAGTGTCTATTAATTTTGATAGCCTCTTCATATGCTAAAATAAGTGTGGTGACAATAGTATATCTCTATCAAAACACCATAGTGATTTTGTCTAGATCATTTCTATATATATCCAACACCAATTATCTATTTGGCCTATGCTGTAGGTTAAAATAAGTGTTCATCTTCTAAAACCTAGCATTAAAATCCTAAATTAGCTCATTATACTACCTTTTCATGTTGGTTAAATGTTGATGCACCAGTTTAGGGTGAGTAACTTGTCTAAATTGGTCAAGAAATGTGATCTGGCATGCATTCCAAGAATTTATCAAGTTATAGTAAAGGTTTATATACTAATCATAGGTAACATATTATAAGGTAAAATGGAAAAACCTACATATAACATCTTCATCAATAACATTCATTAATCTTAATGTAGACTTAAAATACTTAATGTGTTCTTTTGTAGTCCTTCCTCTTGAAGGGGAGAAATAAGGTAGATATTCTATGGGTTTCATGGAAAATTATTCATATCTCATGGGATGAAATCGGTATATCCAACTAACCAAGGATGTTAGGCCATAAGATGGTTAACAAGATGAATATTTCTAATTAGAGATTGTGTCCTAGCCCTTGGTGCATTAGGAACAACTAGTGTAGATCTAGGCCTTTGATGTGTTTATGAGGGTGAACCCAAAAGACTAGTTTTAGACCTGGACCTAGTTACTCTCTTGGGTGTCTCTAGTGTAACTGAACATAAGGGTTAACCTCTCACTAGGAAAGTCACACAAGTGGCCCTCCTTCTAGCACAAACTTTTATTACTATTGATGTGGGTCTTTCATATCAATAAAAATTTAAAATAGGTAGCCTATAACATTTTAGGATCTCAATGGAGGTAAAATACACTTTAGGGAATGAGTTATAGGTATGGGTTAAACAACCTTGTGGTGGAATAACAAGTAGAGCATGCAAGTTATTAACCAGGTTTGCTTGTAGTGAAATGAATCATAGTAGAGAAATCAAACATAAGTGAGTGGGATGGATGGGTGATACCTATAGAGTGGGTAGATAAAAATAAAATAAAATTTAAAAGGAGGGAAGGCTAGAGTAGAAAGGAAGGTTCTATGATCTCAAAGGGTCACTTTTTAGGTTGATTTCTTAGTGGATAAGTGCTCACAAAATTAGTTCTTACTAATTGCATCTATTACACACTCATAGGTAAACATAGTTATTAATTTTAGGGAGGAGTGATATAGGAAACATGATGGTCTCAACTAAATTTTTCTTCCTTTTGAGTTAATCTTTCACACCCTTAATTGGAAGGTTACAACTCAAACCAAGAAGGCAATAAATGTATCTATTTCACACACATTATAAAATTATAGTAATATAAAGCATTCATACACACTAATAATATTAACATAGTTTATACTAATTGTTTAATAAGATATACTAACTTTCAATAGCATTTGCACATCAATAGTTAACATACATTGCTAAAACAATCAATATTTATATGTATCATTTGTACACTTCAAATTATTATATTATTACAACTAGAAAATAAAAACCTTAATATCACATGAATGGAAGGAGAGAACACCAACACAATTGTATGATAATCAAAATTGACTTCTTCTTGTATTGATGAATTATTCTAACCCTTTGGAATGTGAAATTACATAAATATACAGACTTAGGAAGGAGACACCTCATCCTTCAAGTGTATGTGGAATCATGGTTACATTATGTAGTTAGAATCTTAGTTATAATTTTTACCTTAAAATTACATATTTTTCATGTTTAGAGCTAATTACATTTATGTTAAAATTAGTTGGCATGTGTAAGGTAATGCAAAGTGTGAATTCTTACAAATAGTTCAATAAAATTTAAATGTATGCTCTAAGTGTAAGTAAATTTTAAGTGAAAAATTAAATATTATTTGAATGTACACATACAAAATTGGCCTTCAATTTAAGGCTAATCAGGTGCTTTCATCATGGGTGAGGTTATTGGAGGCATTAAAGTGAATGCTTATGTTAAATTAAGAGTTTAAGTGCCAACATTATTCTTCACTTCCAAATCTTGATATTGATTATGCCCAATGTCATATTAGCATCTAATTATTTCCATGTTAAGGAGTAAAGGCCTATTAAAACTATATACCTAATCTAGGAGACTTGCATGCTCAACTTTTTTAGTCTTGAAGTTAGATCTAAAAATCTCATTTTTAGTGACCTTCCTAGAAAAATTGAGCTTATACTCTATTTCCACTATGGTATTCCATTGTATATCATGTTTGAAGTATTATGAAGATTTCTATAAGAGATGGTCAAAATTGTCCGTACTAATAAGTCTCCCTATGAAATCATTGTCTTGTGAAAGCTTTAGATCATCTAAAATTTTCTACGTGAAAGTTTCATGTTATGAGTATATAGGCATCACTATCTCACCTGGGATAAAATATAATTTATTGGTTTTAAGGGGGACCAAGGCTATTAAACATATAATTGGTAGGATATAACTATAAGTATATCCATGGAACCACCTCACTTCTCCTAAGCTTAGTTTCCATAATAGAATGATGCAATTGTGCCATATCTAGGATCCAAAGGCTAACTACACTCATGAACTCAAGATCTTATTTTTAGTTGAAATGGAACCATCATATATATGAGTGTTGGAATCTCCAAGTGTCACTCTCTTAAGGTAGTCTCCTAACCTATTTATTTTGGGCTCATTCCTTTTGAAAATGGGTTGGTTATCAATTTTTTTTAACTCTCTATTTTTATGAGAAGCCATTGTAATAGACTAGGAATAGTAGCAATTAACATTTTTCTATTCTAAAATCTTAGTAGGTGTACCTCATGAATGTGACTGGATTATTTGTATGTGCCCATTAAAGCTTTATATATTTTTTTCTCCATATAAATTGAAGATGATGTGATGTTATATGTTATTTGGAGTGAAACATTGTCTCTATCTACTATTTCTCTTCTTTTGCTTCTATAGTTTTGGTTTTTATTTGCATAATAGATTGTAATATATAATTTATGTTCCTTTATTGTCTATTAGGCTTGAGGATATAATATATTTTATGTAATTACTTGTTAATATTTCAAATCTCTTTATTTATCACCTTAGATTAGATTTATTTTCATGTTATCTATTTTCCTTCCTTATATCCCTTTTCACCCCCAAAATTGAATGAAGATCTATCTTTAAAAATCTTGGAGGTTGATTTATAGAATATATTTGGTCTCACATATATAAATCTTCCATAGATGGATGTTTAACTTGAATAAAAAAATTTAGGCATCAACAATTAATATTTTGTGGCATGCCCACTAGGACATGAACCCATAGTCACTTGATACAAAACATGAACTTATGAGCCACAAGCTCATAATGAGGTCATAGATTATGAATAACCCAAGTATACTAAAATCACATTTTGGAGTCCATAATTTCCAAAGAGCCTCATTATCTAATGTTGTAAAATAAAAATAATATTAAATGGTGCACCTAGGTCCATCAAGGAACTTTATGTCATGGGATAGTGGTAGCCCATTTATTTCTCCTACACCATTGGCCATATGGGACCCAATATCTATAAATTATTTTAAGGTACTCCCTGAGTTTTCAAGAGAATATTTCAAAACATCAATGAAAAACCTCCAAGATGTGGTGAATGTGTGCACTGTTCACTATGTCAACATGCATATCATAGCATTAAGGGTACTAGTAGCCTCTTTCAAGGGGTAGGATTTTAAATGGTATCAATCTTTTCTAGCCAACTGAATTATAACTTGAGATGATCTAGGTGATAAATTATTTCAATGATTCAATTTGAAGGAAATAAATCATCCCTCTTACAACAAATATTAAACATTAAAAAGGTGCCACAAGAATTCATGCTTGATTTTAACACTAGGTTCAAATAAACATGGAAAAGGATCCCACTGATGGCTTAACCACCTATGGGAATGGCCATTATTTTTTACCTAAAGGCCCTTAATTTAGACATTGTAATCATGATTCAATCACACAGAGGCGAAATGCTACTTAATGCATATGACATTGCATTAGCGGTCAAAAACAACATAATTGATATAGGGAGGCTTCCTTCTCAATCATCGATGTTCCCTAAGATGTACATGACTCTATAGGAAGAGGTCTTGAGAAATTTAGGAGTCCCACCTCCTTCTATGTATGTTTATCGACCCACTCAAGTGATTACGTATGTTACATCTTCACTATACGTAGAGATGAATGATATGAAAATTATTTTACAAAACTTCTCAAAAGAGATATTAAATCTCAAAAGGTAATAGGCTATGAATTTTAAACCTTCTTTCAATAAATATCAAGAAAGGATACCACCTTACTAATTAAATAAATACCAAGAGAGTTGAAGGCCAAACTATCAAGCACAAAACCACCAGGCTCCAAATCATCAAGTGTCAAATCATTATATGCAACCTACCAATCAAATGGTTGTGGTATTAGATCATTTTCACATGGTGTCACCAAATGCAATCAAAGTGATAGTCGTTGGTTAGAATAACTTGGCCAATGATTCTAACTCATGGTGCTTTCCTTGAAATGATGCCTATAGGCCCTAAAATTGTCCAAGGGGAAATATACATTAGACGGTTACTAAGTAATGGCAACAAGGAAATGCACTAGACTCAGCCTATGCATACCAATCCCCAAGGATTGAAAATGTAGTCTTTATGACATAAATTTAAGGGATGTACCTAAATTAATAAGAAGAAATATCCCCAAAACATGCACTATTATCCTAGGTAGAAGGTGAATGCATGGTCTACATGAATGAGGTCCCTATATATAGAACCTTGAAAGTATAATTAGACTACTATACTCACTCAAAGAAGAGATTAACTAAAAGCCCAGAAGCTACCATAAGGCACAAAGTGATTAATGAGAAAGAACTGACACCTTAACCTCTAACCCCAACCTATCTAAGATGAGGAAATATAATCCAGAACAAGGCAAAAGACCCCAAGGTCTAACCTCTAAAGTATACAATGTGGTAGAGAAGCTGAAGAAGGTTTTAGCCAAAGTTTCTCTTTGGGATGTCTTATCCATCCCCAAAGATAAATATTTTTAAAATAATCCCTTGAGGAGAATGAAGATCCTATGCAAAGAAAGATAACTATAGAGCCTACAAAGGTAAAAGGGAAAGAAGCCAACATGAATGCACAACCTCAAATATCTTCCACATTCATCAATATCAAGGAATGGGTAAGAAAAATAAGACTTACCCTATTTTATTTAATGTTGATTATGGGAAATAAATTGTTGCATAATTCCATGATATATTTGGGCATGAGTTCAATAGTCATGCCCAAACAAATTACAGATGCAATTAAGTTAAAGTATGAACCCTTGAACAAAGGGGTGATGTAGCTAGATAGAAAATAAGGTCCAAACCTAGGAATCATCTTGGGTCTTCCCCTCACATTATTGTTAGAAATATTGTCATTGATGTCAAAGGTCTAACATAATTGGTGATAAAGGTCCCATAGCATTTAATGTCTAAAGGTGTTTTTTTAATGATCATATTTTGGCTAAAGCATGTTGATATTAATTGAATATTAACAAATATATTTTTGGTTGCATAAATTCAAAAGAGGGCCAATGAAGAATTCAGAAAGGCATGAGATAAAGACAAAGGAGGTAAACGATGCATTTTACCATGAAGGGTCACCTTGAGGAATTCAAAGAGTCACAAAGTGAAGACAAAAGAGGGAATGGTGTATTTTTCCATGAAGAGTCACTTTGAGGAATTTGAAGAGTCACAAAATAAAGACAAAAGGGGAAAGGATGAATTTACTCATGAAGGGTCACCATGTGACTTTTCAAATGAAAGTATTTGAAGGGTCATGTAATTTTGGCACCATTTTCCATGTGGATTGAAGAGTTACAAAGGGTGAATGTCAAAGGTCATTTGGAAAGCTATAAAAGTAGTCTTGGGAAGCCATTTTAAATATTCAAGATAGTGCATGGTTTGTAATTATTTTATATAATAAAAGAGGAGGGAAAAGAAAGAGATATAGTAGAGTTATATAATTTGTTGAGAAAGCAACATTGAGAGGTTGTTATGTTTTACATAAGAGGGGTTGGTGCTCTTATGGGTTGGTGCTCACAAATAGTTGTTATGTTGGTGCTCAGTAAAGGGTTTGGTGCTCTTTCAAGTTGGTTCTTGTGAACTTTGCAATTTGAGTTGGTGCTCATTCATATACTTGAGATTGTTCTTTGTGGTCTTACTACATTGGGTTTCCATGTAAAAGTATACTCTCTCTCTCTCTCTCTCTCTCTCTCTCTCTCTCTCTCTCTCTCTCTCTCTCTCTCATGAAGTGCATGTTATTATTTTAGTGTTATTGGATGTATTGAATGTATGATTAAATTGTTAAAGAAAAGAAATCAAATTAAGTAAAATATTTAAAAGATATATGATATACTAATTCACCCCCCCTTTCAATATATCCTATGCTTAAGAATTGGTATCAAAGCATGTTATTTTGGAAAGAGTTTAACAACTTGAAGGTAGATTGGGGAAAGCATGATGGTTATATCACATGAAGTTTTTTATAGAAATAAGTCACCTTTGTTTTATGGGAGAAATTATGCCTTTTGGATCATAAGGATGAGGACTTACTTGATGGCCCTTGGATTCAAAATTTTGCAAGCAGTGATGGAGGAATACGAAGAGCCAAAAACACCTGTAACTACTCCTATGGAAAAGAAGGCAAGTGAAAATAATGATAAATATTTAAATGCTATTTTATGTGGTTTATGTGAATCAAAAATTTTCAAAGTTATATAATGCAAATATTCTCATGAGACTTGGGTAAAGATTGATAATATTTACAAAGGTGATGGAAAGGTTTAGCAAGCTAATCCCCAGACTTTTAGAAGATAGTTTGAAAGTTTGAAGATGGAAGTAGAAGAAAACATAGAAATTTATCTTTTGTAGGTTGATTAAATAGTTAATCAAATTCAAGGTCTTGGAGAAAATTTAGAAGAGCCAGTGGTGGTACAAAAGGTTTTGAGATATCTAACATTGAGATATGATTTAAAGGTTTCTACAATTGAGGAGATGAAGGATCTATCAAAGCTAAAAATGGATGAACTACATGGTATTCTTATGGCATATGAGATGCATATTGAACAAGAGAAAACCTCAAAGAGGGAAGCTGATTTCAAGACGTCAAAAAAAGACAAGGCTAAGATTCAAGAATCAAGTGATAGCTCTAGTGATGAGGAAGATGAAAACAAAGCTCTATTCATCTTCAAGCCTAAAAATGGCATAGGTAAATATCAAGGAAAGATACCATTTAAATTTTTTAAATGTGGTAAGATTAGACATTTTGTATCTAAGTGCTTAGATAAGAATAATGGTGACAATGAATAAGGAAAGCCTACATACAAGAAGAATTTCAAAGGAAAATTCAATAAAAGATTTGAGAAGAAGAATTTATAATCTAAATATCCTAGCTCAGCCAAAGACAATGGAGTCAATGACTAAAATGAAGAAGAGATTCTATTCATGACCATAAATGAAGATACCTCCACAAGTAAAAGTATAGATGATCAAGAAGAGGAACATGATGAAGCTAAGGTAACTCTAGAAGGAGAAGTCATTTGTGCCTTAGAAGAATTAAAACCTCTTGAGAAATAGAATCAAAGATTAAAACTCCAGATCAAGAAAAATGAAAAGGAGTCAAAGGAAATAATTTAAGATCTACAAGCACACATTGAAGAATTCAAAAAGACTGCAGAAGATATAACAACTAAATTTCAAAAAGTAGGTGAATAATGTGAAAAGTATGTTGTTGAAATTGCCTCTTTAAAAGAAGATATTGAGAAAACAATTAAATTAGTCAATGATAAAGCTATCAATGATTCAAACTTTGAGAATAACACTAACAGGTTGAATAAGATATTAGAATGTCAAAAATAAATATCATATAAGATAGGTATCATATTTGAAAAGAAAAATAGCTATGTTGAAGACCTTACAAAAGAGGAAATAAAAAGGAAAGAAGTTAACAATGTATAGGATAGCTCAAACAAAGAAGGATGGAAGGAATAGAGGTACAAAAGACACCAGGTTAAATATACACAAATTAGAACAAGTTTTATTTTCATGGTTATTATTTTTATTTTAATGGTTATGGTCATAAAAAATAGACTATTGGAAAAAAAGATAATAATTTTAGAAATAAGGAGAAATAAACTCATGAAGATTAAAGTATAATCCACAATTGTTTTGATCCTCTATCAGGCTTTGATAAAGAGGTCATAGTATGTTACAAGTGCAGTAATTTTGGACACATAGCCTAGCATTATAGAATTGTGTTTGAGTTAGTTAAGAAGGACCAAATTTTCAAGGCTCCATTCATCAAGAAGAAAGTTTAAATAGGTTCATGGTAGAAGAAACAACCTAAAAAGTCTATGTTAGTCCATATAGCTTTGCATGTAGGAAATGAAGAAAAGCCATGGTTCATTGATAATAGTTGTTTGAGGCACATGATAAGAGACAAGAGCAAGTTCATAAATATAAAGAAGATCAATGGTGGCACAGTGAAATTTGGAGACAATACCACTGATAGAATAACCATAAAAGGTACATAAAGTTTGGATAATGGTATAACTAAGACTTAAAATGTTAAGTATATATAAGGTCTTAAGCAAATCTATTGAGTGTAAGTCAAATGTGTGATTAGGGACACATTAAATTTTTATGCAAAAGTTTATGAAATTAGGAGAAAATATTGAGATGTGTTGATTGCATATGCTCAAAGGATAGGCAAAAATTTATGTATGTTATCAGATATCAAATGTTAAAGATGTTGTTTGATCTAGGTTGAGGAAAGTTGGCTATGACACAGTAAAATGAGACACATAAAATTTAACAGTCTTGTCAAAATCAGAAAGAAGCAAGCAATTAGAGATCTTATAAATATTACAAAGCCCTTCAACATGATTTTTGAAACATGTTATCATGGGAAGAAGGTTCAATAAAAAATACTCAACCACTCAGATATTAGAGCTTGTTCATACTGATCTATGTGGACCTACCTGAACTCAAAGTACTCAAGGTGAGAAATACTTCATATTATTTATTGATGAATTTACATGTATGACTTGGGTGATATTTTTGAAGAAAAAATTAGAAGATTTTAGCCACTTCAAATCGTTCAAGGCTTTAGTTGATAATGAAACTAGTTTGAAGATTAAGTGCCTGAGATCAAGGAGGAGAATTCATGTCAGATATGTTTATTGAGTATTGTGAAGACCATGGGATAAAGAGACATTATTCAAAAGCTAGAACTCATAGAAAAATGGAGTAGTTGAGAAAAAAAAGAACATTTCAGGAGATGGTAAGGATAATGCTAAATGAATCTAAGATACTAGATAAATATTGGAGAGAGGTAGTAGGCATAATAGTGCATATACATAACAACACATTGTTGAGAGTCAATAGTGACAAGACTCCCTATGTGATATGGAAAGATAAACCAAATACTATTGTTTATTTTAGAGTTTTCAACAATAGATGCTTCATAAAGAGAATTAATGAAAAATTAGGTAAGTTTGAATCTAGAATAGATGAAGATATATTTATTGGATATTATTTTAAATGTAAATCTCATAAATGTTATAACAAAATAACCAAGAAGATAGTTGAAATTACAAGTGTTAGGATAGATGAAGATGTAGGACAAAGAGCCAGTGATCTGATAGACACCCCTAAAATCATTGAAGAAGAATATTTTGAAGAATTAGATGAAGATGAGAAGAAGGAGAAAAAAGATGCCAAAATCCCATCCAAATATGTCCAAATAAATCATAATGAAAGTGAAATCATTAGTAACATAAATGGAGTTCACATCAGGATAATGATGGTAAGTGAATTCGAGTAAGTTAAGTTTTCTTTTGTTATCCAAAATTTAGCCTGTAAATTTTTCAAAAGCTAGACATGATGAGCATTAGGTTAAATTAATGGATGAAGAATTAAATTAGATAGAAAAGAATGATACTTGGGAATTTGTGCCTAGACTGAAAGATAAAAATGTGATAGGAACAAAATGTGTATACAAAAATAAGTTAAATGAAGATGGTGAATTACCAAGAATAAATCTAGGTTAGTATGTAAAAGATATGCTTAGATTGAGGGTATAGATTTTGAAGAAACATTCGCACCAGTGGTAAGGCTAGAGGTTATTAGAATGTTTCTTGCATATGTAGTGTTTAAAAACATCAAAGTGTTTTAGATAGATGTCAATTATTCTTCTTTGAATGGTAATCTATAAGAAGAGGTCTACATTGAGTAGCTTGAGGAATTTCTTCTCTCAAATAATAGTAGTCATGTATGCAGATTGAAAAAAGCAATGTATAGATTGAAACAAACTCCCAAAGCTTGGTATGTAAGACTTGATAAATACCTATAGGATTAAATTTTCAATTGAGGTTTTGCTCTTAGTAACCTCTAAATAAAAATAGAAGGTGAGAATTAGTTGATTGTTGTGGTATATGTTGATGACATAGTATTTGGAGTTAACATTAAAAAAATGACAAGAGAATTTTCTAATAATATGCAAAAAGAATTTGAGATGTCTATGCTTGGAGAATTGTCATTTTTATTAGGGTTACAAATATTTTAGTAAAATAAAGGAATTTTCATATCCCAATATAAATATATCAAGGAAATGTTGAAAAAATGTGGTTTTGAAGATTGTGCACTAGTTGGCACACCAATGGGTACAAGGTGAGTAAGGATGAAGAATCATCTATTAAAAATCAATATTTATATAGATCTATGATTGGTCATCTTTTATATTTGACAACATCAAGGCTAGACATCATGCATGTAGTAGGCATGTTTGTAACATAACAAGCAGCCCTAAGGGAGAGTCATGTTTAGTTGGTGAAGAGAATATTCAAATTTGTCAAGGGGACATTGGATTGTGGATTGTGGTATCCCATAGGTAGATATTTCACTTTGGTTGCTTATATAGATTCAGATTGGGTAGATTATTTATATGACATAAAGAGTATAAGTGGAGGAACTTTCTTCCTCGATGATAGCCTAGTATCATGGCTAAGTAAGAAGCAAAACTCAATATCACTTTTTACAACTAAAGAAAAATATATTGTAGAAGTGTTGTATTATACTCAAGTGATTTGAATGAAATTAAATTTTGATGACATCAAGGTAAAATATGTTGAACCTATCTTTATTTTTTTTGATAACATAAATACTATTAAATTTTTTAATAATCTAGTGATGCATTCTAGAACGAAACATATTCCTATTATATATCACTTCTTGAAAGATTAGGTTAAAAATCAATAGGTTAAGTTGGAATATATCAGAACTACAAAAAATATTGTAGATATTTTCATAAAGGCACTACTAAAGGACACATTTGGTTATCTATGAGAGAAGTTGGGTGTAGTTTCTTTTACTTCCTATGATTGAAGTTCAACATTAGTTGAGGGGGAGCTAAGTGTTAGTTCCAAGATAAACCCTTTGGCATTGATGTCAAAGGGGGATAAGTACATAAAAGGTATAAGAATAGGTAAAATATGTTATATTAAGGGGGAGTTACTGTATATTGGTAGTATGTGTAGGTTAGAATCTGTAGTACAGGTTTTAGTATGTGATAGTTTTAATTTGAGGTCATCATCAATGACAAAGAGGGAGATTGTTGTAAATATTATCATTGATTTCAAAGGTATAAAATTATTGGTAACAAAGGTACGATATCATTTAATGTCTAAAGGTGTTATTTTATTTATCATATTTTGGCTAAAGTATATTGATATTAATAAAATATTAACAAATATATTTTTGGTTGCATAAATTCAAAAGAGGGCCCATGAAGAAGTCAAAGAGTCATGAGAAAGACAAAAAAGGGAAAGGATGCATTTTCCCATTAAAGGTCACCTTGAGGAATTCAATGAGTCACCAAGTGAAGACAAAAAAGGGAAGGGTGCATTTTTCCATGAAGAGTCACCTTGAGGAATTTGAAGAGTCACCAAATAAAGACAAAAAGGGGAAAGGATGAATTTTCTCATGAAGGGTCACCATGTGACTTTTGAAATGAAAGGATTTGAAGGATCATGCAATTTTGGCACCATTTTCCATGTGGATTGAAGATTCACAAAGGTTGAATGTCAAAGGTCATTTCGAAAGCTATAAAAGGAGGTTTGTGAAGCCATTTTAAATATGCAAGAGAGTGAATGGTTTGTAATTATTTTATATAATAAAAGAAGAGAGAAGAGAAAGAGATATAGTAGAGTTCTATCATTTGTTGATAAAGCAACATTGAGAGGTAGTTATGTTTTACATAAGAGGGGTTGGTGTTCTTATGGGTTAGTACTCACAAATATTTATTGTGTTGGTGCTCGATAAAGGGGTTGGTGATCCTAAAAGTTAGTACTTTTGAACTTCGTAATTTGAGTTGGTACTCATTAATATACTTGAGATTTTTCTCCATGGTTTTTTCCACATTATGTTTCCACATAAAAATCTCTCTCTCTCTCTCTTCTCTCTCTCTCTCTCTCTCTCTCTCTCTCTCTCTCTCTCTCTCTCTCTCTCTCTCTCTCTCTCATGCGGTGCATGTTATTATTTAAATTTTATTGAATATCTTGAATGTATGATTAAGTGGTTGAAGAAAATAAATTAGATTAAGTAAAATATTTAAAAGATATATGATATACTGATTCACCCCCCTCTTAGTATATCCCATGCTTAACAATTGTACTCTTTCCCTAGCATCATTGTACCTCAATACATTATGGTGATAGATAGTCCAATTATGTTCAAGATATGTCTATTAAGGGATTTCACTACCAAAATTGGTTAATACCTATCATTGGGTTGGTCTCATTTGATTCTGAGGACCAAGTATGGTTCAAATTTGAAGGTGTTATCTAAACCTCTTCACCTAGAACATATAGTGGATGAATGAATGGAAAAATTAAAAAAATACACATATCCTTCTCAAATATGGAGACACACTACATAGAGATGCTCAAAGAAGAAAGGGTAGTGGATAATAGAAGCCTTGAAGAAGAGGTGCTTGTCAATGAGTTCATCAATAATGATCCATTTACAAACTTTGATGTTAGGTGCCTCAGAACATACATGATCCATGATGAGGAATAAGATATTATAAAAGTTTGAAAAGATTAAATAGATCATAATGAAATGCTTAAGGATGAGTCTAAACTCTAGACTATATATTTCAATGGTGTGAAGTGCAAGCCTAGCTTTGGATCCATCATCTGACTAACATCTCCTTCTAGAAAATAAATCCTTTAAGCCTTTTGATTTTAGTTTACCTATAAAAATAATGATGCCAAATACAAGGACTTAGTCCATGGCCTCAGCCTCATTGAGTGAATTAGCATAAAATATCTAAAGGTATTCTGTGATTCCAAATTAGTAGTAAGGTAGCTAAGAGGGGTAACAAATAAAAATAACATGCATATGAGATCTTACCACCATTAAATATAAGATACAATTGAATATTTTAAAGCCTTAAAAATTTAGATCATCTTAATAACCATGAGTGAAAAGGTTGATAAGATGGCCACAATAGGCTCCCAATTTGACCTAGTAATGAATTTATTCACCAACGAACAAGCAGTGTGAATAACCATTAGGCTAACTATCCTAGATAATAACAAACATTGGTAGGTGTTTAAAAGTGATGCTCAGATGGTGATGTTCCTCTAGTAGTCATGTGAGTCCATATAACAACTATAGTCAAAAATTAATGAGGCCTATAGAGACCAAATCATATAGTTCAAAACCAACAAGCTTCCAAAAGCTCTCATCACATTAGAAAAATTATTCGACTACAATGATGCAAAGAATGGCAAACATAAGTTTCTTGTGGATAAGGGTGACTAATATGAGATTGACATCAAGGGAAAAATAAAGATAAGGGTTGAAAATGAGGTTCTTTACAAGGATAAGGAGTGTTTAGTCTCTTTCTATGACAAGTATGAATGAGTCATCACATGGAATTCAAGGGATAAGATCATGGGGTTATTCAACACACCATACATTTGGTGGAAGGGTCTAAGCGATTTTGGTATTAAAAACGTTTGTAAACCCAAATATTGAGTCCTTCATGGCCCAAGAACTTAAGAAAAAAATTAATAAACATAATCTATATACCTAATAAGAATTCAACTTGGGTATCTAATCTAGTTCTTGTGTGAAAGGAGAGCAAAAAATTTTTGCTATACATACACTTTCAGGACCTAAATAGGGCATCCTTGAAGGATAATTACCCACTTCCCTCTATGGAGAAGATCCTCCAAATGGTAGTAGGCATGGAGATGTTTTCCATGTTGGATGAATTCTCTGGGTAAAACTAAGTATGGGTGAATGAAGAAAACCAACACAAGACCACCTTAACCATGAAGTGGGGAACCTTTTCATATGTGAAGATATATTTTAGCCTTTATAATTTTTATGCAACATTCCATTGAGTGATGGATGTATCCTTCAAGGGGATAACTAACCAAGATCATCTTCTTCTACCTAGATGACATTACTATGTTTTTTTAAGAAGGAAGATCACTTCAAACATCTAGAGGTCTTTTAAACATGCCAAGAATTTTGGGTGTCTCTAAACCCTAACAAATGTGTCTTTAGAGTCTCTCAAGGCAAGATACTCAAATACGTGGTATCCCAGGATGGGATCACTATTGATTTAGAGAGGATAAAGGCCATCAGAGACTTGGCCCTAGTGGTAAATAAGAATGGGGTCCAATATTTATTTGAAAATATCTAATTTTATAGGATTGGTTAGAACAATCACCTTAATGTTGAAAAAATACTAGGTCTTTATATAGACAACTAAAGGAAGATAAGTATTTGAATAAATCAAAGGTGAAATATCTTCCATGCCTATACTTGTTAACCCTAAATTTTCCAAGGATTTCATTATGTACATATATGGGAGTGAGCACACCCTCTTAGTTGTGTTAACTAAAAAGGAAGAAGAGGGAAGGAATGAACACCTAATTAAATTCTACTCTAGAACATTACATGAGTATGAATCCAAATAAAACTTTATGGAGAGACAAAACTTCAACATTGTCAAGGGCCTTAAGAATTTTAGGCACCTTACGGTGGGTAGAAAAATAATGGTGTACATAGCACACTCTAGAATTCATGAGTACATAATGGAATGATATATTATAGAAAAAAGGGCCAATTGGATCACCAAGATCCTAGAATATGATGTAGAAGTTAGGCTGAAAAAGGTAATCAAAGGGAGAGGAGTCTTTGAGTATCTAGCTCAATGCACAGACATCCCAAAAGAGGATCAAAACATGTTAGAAGTAGCCATGATAAAGCAATTCAAAGTATATGGGTCTTGGGAGATTGATTGAGTTCACTTTATTCTACTTAATTTATATAATAGTGGCCTCTCTATGAATAAAAGGCATTTTTATACACTAGTCCAAGCGGTCCTTTTTAAGAGCTTTGATAGAGATCTCTTCTAATGTATTGATAAGCCCCAACTAGAAAATAATCTCCAAGATATGCACTTCACTACCCCTAGGAGGTCACTTATTAGCTAAAACCATCATGAAAAAAATCATGCACACAAGGTATTACTAGCTGGTCATGTTTATAGACTATCACTAGGTAGTCAAGAAGTGCCAAAAATACCAATTCTTCACAAAAAAGAGGAAAAGTTCTACCATGCCTCTAAACCTAATTGTGACTAATGAACCCTTCAACAATGGGGCTTAGACTTCATTGGGATGATCAATATGATATATAGTGCTAATAATAAATGGATACTAATAGCCACTGATTACTTCACTAGGTGGACCGAAGTAGTCCTACTAAGGAAGGAAATTGAGAATGTGATCCTCAACTTCCTAGAATAGCTTGTGGTAAGGTTTGGACCACCTAGAACAATAATTTTGGATAATGAAAAACACTTCCTTATGTCTTAAATTTCTAAATTTTCACTCTAAAATGGTATATTCTTGAAAGCATCATGTAATTACTACCTATAAGGGAATGGATTGGTGGATTCTACAAACAAAAATATAATTAGGTTGATCAAAATGATGTGTGATAAGAATTAGAGGGAGTGAAATTTACATCTAAATATGACCTTATGGGTGGATCACATCACCCTCAAATAGACTCTAAAAGCTTCTCTATATAAACTTGTATATGGGAAGGAATTAATTATGTTAGTATCATTAGAAATCCCTACATGATAGTTCTTGAAGGCTATTAAAATTGAAGAAAATGGAGCAATGGAGGTTTGGATTATCAAATTACTCAAACTCTAGGAGGAAAGAGAATAGGTAAGTGATGCTAAGCTCATCTAAAAATAAGTAGTTAAGTGATGGCTCAATAAAAGGTCATAAAACCTGAGATTTAAATTTGGATATTTAGTTCTTAAATATGATCAATGGGCTACAAAGCTAGGATAACATGTGAAGTTTGATTCTATCTATAGAGGACCTTTTTTCATCATCAGTGATAGGTGGGGAAATTATTTTTAATTGGAAGATCAAGATAGCAATGCATTAGAGATCCTAGTCAATGGGATAGACTTAAATCATTTTAACTAACTGACCTGTCTACCCCTTGTACATAATTAGTTAAGTTTCCCTTTTATATTGTGTGTTTATTTCATCATGGTTGTTTCCCTTGCTTTATTTTCCTTGCCTTTGTTGTTTCCTTTTACAATAAGTGTCATTTACACAAGTGGTTGATTTAATTACCATAGATCCTCTCCCTAGTCCTCTCAAATCTTCAAAAACATTCTCTAAAAGATGGTTATCTACCATCCTTACCTACCATTAATGTTGAATAATCGAT
Source organism: Torreya grandis (assembly GCA_037957365.1). Lineage (NCBI taxonomy): Eukaryota > Viridiplantae > Streptophyta > Pinopsida > Cupressales > Taxaceae > Torreya > Torreya grandis. Next base: position 1,123,350 of record JARHVA010001495.1, read on the forward strand.
CATGCATGATTTACCATAATTATCACTACAAAATCTCTTACAAATGTCACTTTAAGCATGTGTGTTTCTCTTATCATTTATGAGGATGCTCATTTTTTAATTTCCAATGATGATCCCACCTAGTGGAACTATTTTATAAATACCCCCTCTTGTTCAAGCTAAACACTTGACACTTGAATATTTTTAGAGAGCATCAATAAATTGAGAGGAGAAGAGAGAGAGAGAGAGTTTATAGATTGAAAAAGGTAACAAGAATCCATCAATTTAGTATTTATATCAATAATAGAGAGTAAATTTGGAATAAATTTCTCAGCTATGGAAGCCTTTATGTCTTCATCTAGAACCTATAAGCATCCTTTAAAATATAGAACCAATGATTCAAGTAGTGGGAAAGACCCTCCCCCTAAATATTCTATGATCAAATCCTATGATATAGCCCCTAATAAAGTGAAGGACAAGGTGTCAAACACTAAGAAATTACCAAGGGACCTTGTAAGGACCGAGCATTTGTGACTAACTTTACAGATGAAATATTTGATCTGAAGTTATCTCAAAATCACAAGAATTTGAGAGAAGGTTCCCATGCCTAAATTCTTGATAGGGTTAGTAGGAAAGAGTAAAACTCTTTCAGATGTATGATTTCAAAGTGTACACTCACATAATACATGGTGTTCTATGTACATCCATGCCTAGAAATAATCGCTCTTTATATAGAGAGATAAAATGCCAACACTAAACTAATCACTAGAAATACCCATTTAAATGTGAAAATTGGTGAATATAACATTAGAGATATGTTATATCTCTAATATGATTCTAAGGCCACTATCTATAGCATTGAGATCCTTCAGATCATCTATGATTCCCAAGTCAAAGAAAAAGATTGATTTCTTAGAGTTCTCCTCAGAAGAAAAGTCACAAAGATACCTCCTCTACCCATAACCTTGTTAACTTTCCATATGCATTATTTGAAGGAAACCTTGTCTATACTACCCTTCATCCTAGGTATAGATACCGATGATAACATCTATGACTTTCAATTGGGCACACTCTACCTCATGACCATGGTAGAAAAAGGATAGGAGTTTAAGATGGAATTTTTTGAAGCCATCACCTCCACCATGAGGGATGAACTAGATAATTTATTGGTGAGGGGTACCTTCAAGTACTCATCCTTCCTCTTATACCTAATTCTATATTAGCACTCCCAGTTCTTCTCTAGGTACCTCCATCTCAAAAACTATGACATAGAAGTCTTCCTCAATGTAGTGGCCATAGTCACTATATCAACTCACTTACTATTTATCATCAGAGACTAATACAAGTTCTCAAAGTTGTTTATGTCCCTAGTTCCCATGAACCTTAGCTCATAGGCTACTACCCCTAGGATGATGGATTGGCAACAAGCTTGGATTATAGGTAGCAAAGTCCCAGTTGAATAGTTTTAGGCATCCCACTTTTCATCTATATATGTACATAGTTTTCAAGGAGAACCCTTATAGCTCCCCTCTATGTTGATCAATATAACCTTAGCACTAGAGTTGGCTCACCAACTTGATGTTATGGATTCTGTCTATGGGGTGGGGAAGGAAAAAAGGTGTATATGATGTCCATTTTATAAGAGATAAAATCATAGTGCTAAAAAGTCACCAAAGATTCTTGCTCATAGCCAAGTTTGTAGATCTCAGCCTAGATTTAATAAACAACATATAGGACTATGATCTAATAAGATACATAGCCAACTTGGAGACCACTAGTACTCTCAAGCATCAAGCATGGCCTTACCTAGAGTAGATTAAGTCACCCATGGAGGACATTACCTAAAATTATATGGACCTATTTTATATCTCATAAGATGCCCTTAAACCATGGGAGTCATTCTATGTAAAGGTCCAAGCATATGACCCAAACAAGAAGTTATCAAAGGAGATGAAGAAATATCTTATGTAACTAAACTAGAGTGAAGAAAAAATGGTTGATTTCATGAAATATAGGTATGAAATCAACAAGCCTTATGTTTGTTTTAATGATGAAGATTAATATGAGACCTTTGAGAAACTCTAGGATGAGTTTTACCCTAAAGAGGGAAGATTGAAAGATGAATCCACTCCTAAAGTTGAGATAAGAGATGATGATGAAGAAGAAAATACTCCTAAGGAGGAGGCAAAAGACATGAATATAGATAAGGAAGTAACTGTAGTAGAGGTCATGGAAACTTGGAGGCCTTTAACATGGTCACCACCCCTATTCTCATATCTTATGGCCCTATAAAAACAACAACAAGATCCCTCCAAGCACCTCACATCTAGGTTATCCTAGCTCAATAAGATCAAACCACCCATTTATATCCCTCCATCGACAACCCCTAGAAGAAGATCCACTTTGAAAATCCCCTTATTTCCACCTTTACTTCCTTTTCACTTCCCTATCTCCTTCCAAATTTCCATTTTAGGTTATGGAATCATCTACTACCTAACCAAGCACTTCATCTTCTCTCATCACCTCTTCATCTACCCTCATAATCCAAATGTAGGTTATAACACCCTCTACTACTCAACTTGATACCACCTTGGCTTTAGTTTTCTCCTCATCCACCCAGTTGACATTCTATCTCACCCCTTTTTATTCTATAATACCTATCTCCTATTACATACCCTTCCTCACCCTTACTTATATCCTCCTCCTCATCTTCCCTAATAATTAAATTACCATTCACCCCAACCCATAAGATCCCACCTTTATCCCCTTCAACCCTCATAGTTTATTCACCAACTTTCATAAGAGTAGGGTCTACTACTTCATATCAATAAATAATTATTTCATTCATACTACCATAGAGAATAACCTTTGTAGGGTATATCATTTAAGCACCAAATTAGTACTAGTAGTAGAAAAACATAGTAACGGAAGCTTGAGAAGCTTGAATGGAAAGGAAAAGGGGGAAGTAGGCCAAAGCCAATGCCCAAACTCACATGTGGTCATTTTATGACCGTACACAATAATCTCTTATGATTGTGTATCTGACCCCCCAAACAGTCAAGTCCCAAGAATAAATTTAATTAGGGGACTACACCATTAAAGCTATCAGTCTCAACCTCACACAATCTAGACCCACTAACAGGGTCAAACTCATGGAGTCATAAAAGCGTATGACTACATACTATATCAAAGTAGCCTAATAGCTATAAAATACCAAGCTAGAGCTCACAAAGGTGAAGACTATGGTCGACTACCTCAATGTTGAGCCTAAAGCTAAGGATTATGACCTCATTAAGGCAAAATCCAACCTTGAGGGTAGTATTCTAAACAAAATATTCTAGTAAAAATCTAGCCTATGGCTAGCTACCAAAACCAAGCTATAGGAGATGGAGATAAAACTAGCTAAAACTTGCCAAAATCTCTCTAATTCACATCAATCATATCAAAAAGTATAAAGTGAAATAGAACTCCTTAATTAAGGACCAAGAGATTGAGAAGTTCAATAATGACCTTGATGCTTGCCCATAGGCCACAAAAATCCTTCCCATAGTCTAGCAATAGGACAAATCTTATTATGAGAAGATCAAAGTCATGATGACAAAGTTAAAGACAATTTTGAATTTCTTCATAGATGTGTAGAAGTTGGCCTCTTAAGTAAGCACATCTATTGATTAGATGATCACCTTCATCTCCCCAAATGTCCTAGACTCATATATCCTTATTTTAAATCTCTATAACACTTCTCCCTAAATGTTACAAGCAGTAAGGGTGGCCGACTGGAGGTAGGTAGAAGTGAAGGTTAATGAGTTATTAAGATGCAATAAGGTAGTGAATAAATTTAAAGCATTCCTTAATGCCTTGAATCAAGTAGTCCAAGAGAGGAAGTGACACATAGAATAATTAGTCTAGTTGGCACTCCCCTCTACTTTCTTGGAGGCTAACAATGTCTTCCCCAAGGACCACATCAAGGCACTACTTGAGTAAAAACAAACTGACTAGACCATTTTTGCAACTCTTAGTTAAAGGCCTAATGTCTCTGAGGTGGAGAAATTTTTTAACCCACTCACCCAACTAGAGTTATAGATAGTAGTGGTTGTTAAAGGCTTGGGTAGCATCTCCTTCAAGGAGATAATATATCTATATATATCCTTTGATACTCTTAATAAGAAGACCCAGCCAAAGGAGGAAGAATGGGCATGTTTGTAAGTGACCCTCCAAAAATTATAGGTATCTAGACCTTCCTCCTATTTTTTTAAATTTTACTTCGATTGGTCTAAGCACCAATGTTTTTGGGTTCTTCTACCTGTAGGTGGATACCCTTATGAATTGCCAAAAATTATGGATAAAAAATCCAAGGTTGTTATTTTTGGATCAATTTGTCTCTAGCTTTGGGCTTGCTCGACAGTCATCATTTCCTCAACACATTTAGGTGGCACCCCTTTTTTCCCCTTCCTTTTTGTGTCCCCCTTTGAAAATATTTCCTATGTACCAACCTTCATACACTTCTTTCACATGGTATTTTGATGCTCATATCACATGAAGATACTTTCATCTCACTCTAGTGGAGGACCAACTCGACACATGATGGCCCCATGCTTTTAAAACCCTTTTATTTTTTGGGTCAGACCTCCAAGTAATGACATTAGATGATGTAATGATAGACAAACCCCACTAAGTAGTTCATGAAATAATTGATGTGGCTTCTTTTACATGGCACCCTTGCACTCTTCAACAAGGGAATGATTGACTTCCTTTGGAGGAGTGTCTACTCAACATGTGGCTCCCCCATGCTTAATCTCACCAGAGACTCCCCCAGCCTCCTTAGAGAAGTACTAACTCAACATGTGTCATCCCCATGCCTATCCTAGAGTAGGGTCAATTTGTTAGTGATTAAAGTAGTGTCATTTGACAAGAGTGTGGGTCCCTCCTTTTGAGCAAAGACTTTAAAACACTTTAATCCTAGCTTAAAATATGATCTATTGGTTTTAAGGGAGATGAAGCTTATTAAACATAGCATAGGTGGCATAGATCTAGAAGTATAAACATGGAACCACCTCACTTCTCCTAAATGTAGTGGCCATAATAGAATGATGCAATTATACCATAACTAGGATCCAAAGGCTAATTACACTCATGAGTTTGAGATCCTCTTTTTATTTATAATGGATCCATCATGAGTGTGGGTGTTGGAATCTCCAAGTGTCACTTTCCTTAGGAAACTACCTCACCTATTTACTCTAGGCTTGTTCCTTTTAAAAAGGGGTTGGTTATCATTTTTTTTGATCTCTTTGTTTTTATGAGAAACCATTTTAATAGACTAGGAATAATAGTAGTTAGCATTTTTCTATTCTACAAACTTAGAAGGTGCACCTCACAGATGTGATTGGACACTTTGTGTGTGCCCCTTATGACCTTTTATATCCTATTTTCCATCTAAAATGAAGAGGATGTGATGTTTTGTATTTTTTGGAGTGAAAAATTATCTTTGTCTATTATTTATCTTCTTTTACTTCTATATTTTTGGTCTTTATTTACATAATAGATTGTACTTAATTCTTTATGCTCCTTTATGGTCTATAATACTTGAGGAACTAATCTATTTTATGAAATTATAGGTTAATACTTTAAATATCTCAAGGAATTTCTTTAGACTAGATTTACTTTCATGTTATCTTTTTTCCTTTCTTTTATCCCTTTTCACCCCCAAAATTGAATGAAAAGTTGGATTTTAAAATCCCAAAGGTTGCTTTATAGACTACATGTGGTTTGACATCTATAAAGCTTCACATAGATGGTTGTTTAACCTAAAGTGAAATTTTTAGGTGTCAACAATTTGTATGTAGTTATCTTGAGTTACATTTTGGTTCTTAAGTGCTCTAAGTAGTTTCTAGATTAATATTATCTTTATGATTCAATTTCAAAATATTGGGTTGTCATGTGTGTTCTTAATTTGTTTGTGTCTTGGTGAGTTTGTGTAAACTATTTGTATTCTAAATATATCTTGTTGAAACCATGCACCATAAATAACATTTTAATTATTTTTGGGTTTTTTTCGATGAATCTATTGTGTTTGATATCTAAAGTGATAAATCTATAATTATATATTTAATTTTCCATGGTGTTTCAAAACATGGAATTGAGATAGTAAAAATAAATAAATAAAAATAGAAATACAAAATAAAAATCAATTTTTGAAAAACCCAACTTCTAAGTGATTTAGGTAGCCTCTACCAAGGCTATAGATGTCCATCTAGAAGTAGAGAAATGACATAAATGGCATATGAGACAACTCTATTTATGATATGGATAATTTTTTGGTAGGAGATCAATGTTTAGGTGAATGTTCTCAAGGTAGGATTCACTAGATTAATAGTTGAAGCTATAGAAGTTAGTTCTTGTAGATTCAAACAAGTGGTAACAAAATCATTTACACACACCAAGTAAATGAGAATATAAAATTTAGTCTTGTATCCATTCCCTATTTTCCTTTCTTAAATCCATTCATGTTCCATGCATTATCTCATCCATGGATTTTAGGTTTTTAGGCATGTTTCTCTATTTTAAAAATACTAAGGATTATTTTCCAATAGAGTCATCATTTTTTATTATTTACACATCATGCCCTAATTACTCAAAAATTAGGGAACCAATTTTTTTTGCCTCTTTATATGTTCCTTATTACACTTATGCCTAGTTTTTCTCATCACTCTCAAGTTTCCTTGGGGGGTTGTCTTAATTTGCGAATCAAACTAGCCTCATAACCACCTCTATTGGATAAACTATGGCTATGAAATAAAACTTCACATAAGACACTTAGCATGAAAGTGGTGTTTTGACCTACCAATTTCCATTTGAAAATCTAGCTTGTTTAACTCTCTTAAGACACTTTATGGGGTCATTTTTATTTTCAAGTTTATTCAAACTTTGAATCATTCCCTATTAAAACAACCAAGCTTGTGTGAGAAAATATTGGTCTAAAAATGACTTTTTAATTCCCTTTCGACACTAAAATGAATCTTAAAACACATACCTGATTCCTTGATTAGGTATATTATAGGTGTTTGAAAATTTCCAAGTTTCTAAACCTAATCAGGATTCCAAACCTTGTTTATCTCTTTGAGGTCAAAATATACATACTCTAGTTGTATTCGAGTTATTTTCTTCAATTTGGTCTTGCTCAATTTTTTATTGGTACTATAAACCTAATTAGTTTCATAACTTGATTATGTTTAGGGAGGGTCATTTTTTATTTTATTTGTTAATTAGATAAATTTATTTGATTAGGTATATGTAAATAATTAGGTGGGCCTTTAGTATTAAACCAGATGTGATTAGGTCTTCATTTGATTGAGTAGGAAAAATTAGTGTTGGTCAAGGTTCTAAACCCAAATAAGTATATCAAGTGAATCTTGAGCCCATACCTTTTTAATAAGGGGAAAATACTTGAATAAGTTAGTTAACATATTCCCCCAATAACTCAATTTTAATTAGGACCCAATCCCTAACAAGGTATTTAAGACATGCCCCACCAATATTAATGCTAATAAGTTGCAAATCCTTAACTAGGTTAGGGATCATCTCTCCCAAACTCATTTTTGAATCAGTGTATAGAAATGTATTATGTTTATGGGACCCTCCTTATTATCTTATATTCATATGTGGGGCTCCAAGTCATGGCTATAACATGCACCCTATGGGCTATTTCATGTAGTTTTGTGCAATATTTTCCCCCACTTACAATGTGACACTCCTTACCTCAGTTCTTGTAGTTATAATGATGGATCCCAAGCATAATTAGGTCTTGGGGACTTGTAAATTTGAATTTTAGTGTTATTTATGTTGTAAGTATAGGTACTGAGAGGGGTGAATTAGTTTTACTATAATATTCCTCTAATTTCACTTAATATTCATAAAGCATTCATTCACTTACAAACATAAATTAATGCATACACAAGTATCTATGAAAGTAAACAATATAAGGACATGAGATATATGTGGAATTCTTTTCAAGGGAAAAAAACCCATTGATGGGCAACTTGGAATAATTTTACTTTAAGAAATAAATCAACATTTTAGTGAGGCAACAACCCCACAAGGAGAACCAACCCCTCACTAGTTAATCACCAACTCAAGTAGTGCTTTTATCAAGATTCAACCTGTAAGGAGGCTCCAACCCCCTAAGAAACCAAGAACAAACTTAGATACCCTAAATATATGATCACCCTTGGACACCTATTGCTTACTCAATTGAATATGACCTCCTCTATTTTTTCTTCACACACTTTTTTCTCTCTCAATAGCCTATTACGCGTTCTCACTCAATTAGCCCTCTCCTTAGTAGAATTATATTAAATGACCTTACTTAATATCTATACAAACATATTTATATACTCATTTAATACTTATCTTAGATATCTTAGTATATTCAATCCCTTAACCTATTATCTATAACACTATATCCTTCTTTTAATAACTCAAATAATCTAGTTAATCAAAATAAGCTTATTAGGCCTTGACTTTATCCTTGATTCTTTCTCATACCCATTTTGGTTGGCCAATGACCTTGCCATAATTGTATTATGAGATATAAAGGTAAATAAACATGTTTTACGAGTGAATAAAACATTTCATAGGTCGTTCATTACCCTTAATATTAAGAACAACCATCAAGCCTAATAGAGAGCTAAAGTAATTAGGTCTTCACTAAGCACATGTGTCACTTAGACCACCTTTAAACACTTATAGAATTGAAAAATGGATGAGACACTTCATATGTCACTTTAATATACCCATGATAATCTCTCCTTATGTACCCAACACCATTTGACACTTTTCACTTCTTGAACCATCCAATTAGGTCTACTTGCCATTAGGCCTTCATATTGCCAAAATGTCAATCTTGTAAATCTGAAACATATACATAGATTTGACACATAACCCACACATAAAATAATATAAATAGGATATTTATGACTTAAAATACTTTCCAAAATTATTTTATCTTCACCACATATGCCAAAAGGCCTCAGGAATACTCCAAAAAAAAGATTTACTTAGAATCACCAAACACTATCAACAACCAGTTATAACCATTTGACTCTTCATGCATGAAAAGAGACTTCCAATGAATAAAAATACATTAAAATGATCCTAAAATACTATTATAACACATTAAACATAATTTTATCCTTAAACTTAGTGAAAAATGACTTAGAAACATCATTTTCACACACACACACACACACACACACACACACACACACACACACACACACACACACACACACACACACACACAAAGTTGCTTGTATTATTGAAAACATAGTCAAGAAAATCAAATCTTAAAACACATATGGGAAAACTTATGTGATATTAAAATGGGTTTGTGTTAAAAATTATAATCCTTATATCATATATTATAAGGTATATTTCTTGTTCATATACCAATATTGGTCTTATTAACCAATTTAATGACTTCACTATACACATACTTCATTATGTTAGATAGACTAGTTTAATGACAACTTTTTGCTTAAGAATAGGCATCATCAAAACTTATATACCAAGGTTATATGATTAATATGTCTTTAATAATAACCCTATGCATTAGTATCCATCCCTAGTTATTTGTAGCCAATCCCTTAATCTCATTCTCATTTTCACCTAGTTTTCTCACTATTTTGCTCATTAGACCTGTTTAGCAATAGACCATCATCCATGACTAGTTTAAAATATTTTTGGTATTTAACCTAATTATAAAATTTAATGGGTATAAAATATAATTATTAAACATCATCCTCCATCCATTTTCATGTATTGACTTGGTCAACCCTACCTACTACAATAAAATTCCTAAAAATAAGGACTTTTATGTAGCTTCTACTCACTATCAAGACAAACCAAAACCATTTGAGGAAACCTTGAAGATTAATTTAAATGTTAAAAACATAAAAATATGTCAAAAATAAAATTTTGAGCCATAAATAACTATATATTTCTTATTATGTCATTATAAGGGTTTCGACTAGTTTCACTTCTTAGGAATCATTTGTAAAGTATTGCCCATCATATTGAAACCAATGCTAGGAAAATCAATATAAGGACCTTCAATATAAGGACCTTCAAAAAATTACATGAAGTTATTAGGATCTCATGAAAAGGTTTCATGTGCCACTAAGTATAATAAATATCTTTTTGGGTCTACAACACCCCATTCTATGCACATAGGGAACCTTATCATAGGTTTTCATGATTTTTCCTTTAGCTATTGACTTCAAAATTTGTCCACAAACTTAAAATGACCTATAAAACTTATTTAAATGTTATAGATATATTTTGAATACTTATAAATGATATTGGCCCATCATTATGCCATTATAGGTCACTTTGCATACCAAACATTACACTATGAATCATACTTAGTTTATGATCATGCCTTAAAATCTCTTGAACTATCTTCAACACTCTAACCTCATAGCATATGACCTCACACCAAGTTTATACACTACCAAAATTACTTATACATGTTTCAAATTGATCAACTCATCATGCTACTATACCTGTACCATTTCACTAAGTCTTTCAAGTAAAGATTAAGATTTAATAACTAGACTTTGAAACTCATTAGTAAGCTCATTTATCTCTTGCTCATTATTAACACAACTTACAACACTTTCTCATGCCTATACTGACCCAAATCACAAATATTTATTATGATTTATCCATACATCTTCTTCCTCAAGCTAGACCAAGCTATTCAAGATATGTATTACTTAGAGTTTTGACACAAATAATCTTGTTCTCAATGATGCAATTATTCAAACATGATTCTCTAAATACAAAAGATAATCTCAATAGACTTTATGATCTCTGTCACATTTCAAACTTGTGATAAGACCTCATATAGAGTACAAGGACTTAGTGACCCATGATATTACCTTGTATGATCCTCAATACTTATATCTCAATCAATATGTTTCCCTTATATCTTAAGTATAAGATTGACATGTCATCAAAATATAGAAAAAATACCATGTTGCCTTCAAATTTTATCTCAACAGAGAGACAAAATTTCCTTGTCATAGACCACTTCACCAAGCATGACATCAACTCTAATTTTTGGCATAAGGACATTAAACTTAACTTTGACATCAATGAAAACATTAATGCCTTAATACCAACACTAGGAACATACCTCAATAATCTCCCCCTTTGTCATTCATGGCAAACACTCTTAATCATAAAAATCATTCCCTTTCCTTCAAGATGGATCTTATTCAATACTTGATCTTTGAAATAGGAAATTTATCCCTCTTTGACATTAATGAAAAATATCCATCTTCTTGGTAGCTATTTAATCCTTAGACCTAGGTAAATATACATTTTCTCTCAAACAAACTCAACAATCCTTTCTATTAAAAAAATTAGCATAGACTAGTCTCACATACCTACTCATGAGATATGATTGGTTCTATTTATCTTCCATTAATTTTATTGAAATTTAAAAGCTGTGACTTGGTTTAATCAAGTCATCATGCAAAATTTTTGTGACATGTTTCTTGTGATCACACCTATAGCATACTTCTTGATTGAACATTGAATCTAAAGGTTACCTAGAACAAAATAACTCCCCATATCACATATCATCCTTCATTCTTCTTGCTTATTGGCTAAGAGCCTTCATGAAGCCTAAAGGAGTCATTTATTCTCTAGACAACTATAACAACATAAATTTAGGATATTCCTAGATCTCCATGTCTTTGTAGGACTAAAATTCCTCCATTATGTTCTTATCTTAATTTGTATTTCTAGATTGACCACCTCAATCTTTGTTTGGGCAACATTCTAGCTTGATCTATTGGTCTTGATTACTTCATCAATAATCTGAGTTGATAGAGAAAAAATTTAGCATTCTTTTGTACCTTTATTATCCTCCACCATGGAAAATAGTCCACTTAAATTTGTAGACTAGTCATTAACCTTAGTTATCTTGTGTTTCAACTTCATGTCTTATCTTATTTCTTGTATTCTATAAGCCTCAAATTTATTGTTTTATCTTTGAGAAATCATGCTTATAGTATTTTTCAATGTGACCAACCTTATGATAATTTAAACATATTATCCCTCTAGATGAAAAATACCATGACCCATACCTTTTGGATAATGGTTCTCTTCATAGTTCCATGTAAATTCATTCTTGAAGGGCCCTTTGTAATGCCTTGATTTATGACCAAATTGGTTACATGAAAAATAATATCCACTGAAAATATTAACATGCCTTATGTTATTATATCTCCTAATAGTATTGACATTTTTTCTATCATCACCTTCATTATTTGGTTTATATTTGACCTTTTTTTATCACATTAGTGTCCTTCTCTTGATTTCCAATGTAAACAAGGTCTATTTTGTCATTAGTATCCTTTTAACTACTTAGAATATTATCTAGATCATTAGTACTCTTTTCAAACCTCATAAAGGACTTGACCTTATTTGTTATTTATTTTAGTTTAGATCTCAAGGAGTTAACTTTAGCTACATACCTTGCACATTATTATTATTTTACTTATAGGCCTTCAATCATAATTTAAAGTTGACTCTCCACCTTTTTGACTATTTCCTCTTATTCCTTTGATTTGTTGCTCAGTCTAGATTCAAACAAGTTTATTTTCTCTTCATAATATTTGATAATATATTTAGTCACCGTATTATTATTATTTACCATATTCAATTATTATAGATTATTCATAAACTCAACCTCAGTATCCACCTCATCTCCTTCATCTAAATCACAAACAATGCCTCCAATCCATATGGATTCTTCTAGATTTGAGCAGTTTGTTTCTTTAGCCGTGAAGAAAACCTCATTGACATCAAGACCATTACATGCATGATCACTCTCTCAATCACTTCTCTCACTCTCATGAGATGATTTTCAATCTTCCTTAGTGTAAAGACTCCTTTTGTTTTTAAATAACATTTTATTTTTATCATATCTTCTGAAGTTTTTATTACTCTTATTATATTTATAACTCTTTTTATCATCATTATTTTCATCATGCTCTACATCAATATCAAATTCATAATTATATTTTAATTTATTAACTTTTGACTTCTTCTCTTTTAGCTTATTTTCATCCTTGAATGTAGCTTCCTTCTTTGTAGGTCTTACTTCACTTGTCCTCATCTCATAGGCTATTAGGGTTCCATGATGTCCATCCATCTTTATCTTGTCTATATCTTACATTTATTCAATGACACATACCTTAGAATCAAATTTTGGATTTAGAGACTTTAATTTTTTTTTAAATATAGTAGTCTCTTTTAATTCTTCTCTTAGACCTCTTATGAAGTTGACCACCTCATCAACCCTTAACAAGTAGGCTACAATGGTCTCATCTTCATTCATTTTTAGACTTTCAAATTATCTTTTATGGGTTTGAAACTTGGATAGTTTGACCTTAGAGTATCCCTTATAAATATTTTTCAACTTATCCCACATTTATTTAAAAGATATATAGTGTGTTATCTTCACAATTTTTGGCTTTGATAGGCCACACATAATACCACTCATTGCTTTTGAGTTATTATCACTATCCTTCTTATGTGCTACATTTGTAGGAGAAATAAGAGGTGTAGAATACCCATCCAAGACTAATTTAAAAATATCATGACCTTAATACATTATATATTTCCTAACTATAACACTCTAAAAGGAATAATTAAATCCATTAAAAAATAGATCCTTGCTTGTAGAAAAACCACCTTGTGCTTGACTAGCCATCTTAGATTGTTTAGATTCTCCTTCAGGTTGTAAGACCTAATTTAAAGGACATGATATAATAATAAATATTGTAAGTAAATATATTTATAGGGGGGTGAATAAATTTTATTGAAATATTCCTATAATTTCACTTAAGATTCATGAAGCATTCATTTACTTACATACATTAATTAATGCATATACAAGTATCTATGAAAGAAAATAATATAAGGACATGAGATATATGTGGGAAAACCTATAAGGGAATAAAAAACATTAATTAAAAACTTTTAATACTTTTCCTTTAATAAATTAATTAAACTTTTAGTGAGTCACTAACCCCATAAGGAAAACCAACCCCTCATTAGTCAAGCCCCAACTCAACTAATACTTTTATCAAGCTTTAACTTGTAAGGAGTCTCCAACCACATAATAAACCAAACACCAAATAAAATACCTTGAATTTATAATCAAACTTGTATACATGTTTCTTACTCAATTTAATATGACCTCCTATTTTTTATCTTCTCACACTTCTTTCTCTCTAAACAGCCTATTAGGCCTTCTCACTCAATTATCACTCTCCTTGGCAGAATTAGATCAAATGACCTTGCTAAAAATATATAGAAACATAGTTATATACTCATTTAATATTTATATAAGATATATTATGATATTATATACCTTAACCTATTATCTAAAATTCTATATCCTTTGCTTAATATCTCAAATACTTTAACTAGTCAAAATAGGCTTATTAGGCCTTGACTTTATACTTGATTCTTTATCATACCCATTTTGGTCAGAATAAGGACCTAACCATAATTTTATTATGATTTAAATATATCAATACACACATTTAAAAATTTAAAAAAACATTTCATGGGTCATTCATTACCCTTAAGATCAAAAACCATCATTAGGCCTAATAGAGACCTAATGCAATTAACTCTTCACTAAGCACACATTTCACTTAAAACTCCTTTGAACACTTTTATACTTAACAAATATATGAAAAAATTCATATGTAACTTTAATATACCACTCATAATATATCATTATGTCTCCAACACCATTTGGCTCTTTTCACTCTTGAACCGTCTAATTAGATCTACTCATCATTAAGCCTGCTTACTGCCAGAAAGTCTATCTTATAAATCTGAACCATATACACAAAATTTACACATAAAAAACATATAAAATTATATTATTAGGATATTTATGACTTAAATTACTTCTCAAAATTATTTTTTATGCACAACAAATGCTAAAATTCCTCAAGAACACTCCTACACAAAGCTTACTTAGAATCACCAAACACTATCAACAACCAATTAGAATTATTTGACTCTTCATGCTTAAACAGGGACTTATAATGAAAAAAATAAATTAAAATTATCATATTATACTTTTATATCTCCTTAAATATAATTTTATCTTTAAATTTAGTGTAAAATGACTCATAACATCATTTTCACACACACACAGAAAATTGCCTATAGCACCAAAAACATAATCAAGAAAATCAAATATTAGAACACCTATGGTAACACTTATATGATATTAAAATAGGTTTTTTTTGAAAATTTATAATCCTTATATCATATATTAAATTATTTATTCCATTTTTTTATATCAATATTGGTCTTATAGACCAATCTCACTACTCCACTCTACATTAGACTTCACTGTGTTAGACAAACCAGTTTGATGACAACTTTTTGCTTAGGTATAGGTATCATAGAAACTTATATACCAAGGGGATAGTATTAATTGGTATTTTTTAATTAAATTATGAATTATTTTCCATCCCTATTCCTTTACAACGAATTCCTAATCTCATTCTCATTCTCACCTAGTTTTCTCACTATTTTACTCATTAGGCCTATTTAGTTATAGGCCAACTTCCATGACCAGTTTATCACATTTTTTTTCTAAAAAATACTTAAAAATTTTAATTTTCATAAAATATAAGTCTTACACATCATCCTCCATCCATTTTCATTCTTTGACCTAGTCAACCCTAACTGCTACATCAAAATTCCTAAAAATAAGGTTTTTCATATACCTTCTACTCACTATCAAGACAAACCAAAACCATATAAGGAAACCATTAATATGAATTTACATGATATAAATATAAAAATAGGTAAAAATGACCATTTTGAGCCATAACTAACTAGATATTTCTTTTCATATCATTGTAAGGGTTTTGACTTGTTTCACTTCTTAGCAATCATTCATAAAGGATTACCCCTCATCTTCAAAACTAATGTCATAAATATAAATATAGGGACCTTAAACAAATTACATGAAGTGTTAAATATCTCATTTAAATATTTTACATTCCAACAAGTACAATAAATCTCTTCTTTGGTATACAACACCCCATTCTATCCACACAGGGAAACTTATCATAAGTTTTCATGCATTTTCCTTCAGGTATTGAATTCAAACTTTGTAAAAACACTTAAAATGACCTATAAAACTTATTTAAATGTTATATAATATATATATATATATGTATATATATATATAATATTTTTAAATGATATTTTCCCATCATTAGGCCACTATACGTCACTTTGCATACTATGCATTATACTTCTAGTCATACTTAGACTATGATCATGCCTTAAAACCTTTTAAACTATATTCAACAATCCATCCTCATGTCATATGCAATATTACCAGGTTCATAAATTAACAACCTTATTTATATAGGTCTCAAATGGCTCAAATCATCATGTTACCATACCTATGCCATTTCACTAGGTCTCTCGACTAAATATTAATCCTCAAAACTAGACCTTGAAACTCATCAGTAAGATCCTTTGTCTCTTTATCACTATAAACATAACTTAGGACACTTTATAATTACTAAAATTATCCAAATAAAAAAAAATTATTATTTATTATGCATACTTCTTCCTCATTGAGCTAGACTAGGATACTGAAGATACCTAGTACTTAGAGTTTGGACATAAACAAGTTAGATCTCAATAATGTGATTCTTATAACATGATTATGTAAAGAGAAAGGATAATCTCAATAAAATTTATGATCTCCATCACATTTCAACCTTGTGCTAAGACCTTAAATATAGTATAAGGACTTGTTAACCCATGTGATTACCCTATATGTTCTTCAGTACTTAGAGCTCAATCAAGTTGCTTACCTTGTATCTTATGTATGATCTTGAAATGTCATGAAACCTTAGAAATAATTCCATGTTGACTTAAATTTTTCTCTTAATAGAGAGACAAAATCTTTATTTTTATATACTACCTCACCACACATGACATCAAATCTAACTTTTGACATGAAGGACATTTAACTTAAGTTTGACATCAATGAAAACATTAATGCCTTAATACCAACACTAGGAAAACACCTCAACCAGTTAACCATGTAAACACTAATTGGGTCTTTATGACCATTTTAAACCTCCCCTAATTCTAACTGGAAGTAGAAATGTTGATTAGAATTAAAATTATAAATTTTGAAAATGTGCATTTAAAAACACATCTTTGTGTTTTCCAAAAGATTGATTAGGTTTGGGAGGCTAATTTTTATCTTAATTTTATTTTTAAATTATATCTTAGGTTTCAATTGTTAGTTTTTCAAAATATTAACATTGATAGAAAGCTTGTTCTATCCCAGTCATTTTGTTTTTTTCAATTGTGGAAAACTTTGTGTGTGCTAAGGTTGTTCATGTTTTCATCTTTTGATTATTTACAAGAGATTTTAATTCCAATAATTAACTTGTTTTTTTATATTTTTATAAAATAAATGATAAAAGTGGTAGGAAAGTTGAGAGGGTTGAGAGGAAAAAATTCAATGGATTTTTTGGAGGGAAACTCTTTCTATATATTGCTAAATGAGATCCATTACAAGAGATAACTCATTTTTTCTCCTAGGAAACATTGTGGACCAATCATATTTTTTGCATTTATAGTTTAATATCTATCCATATCTTGTTTTCCCTTTTATTATGCTAGAAAATTTTGTATTCAAAATATTTTAATCACCTTATCTTTGTAATCAAAATGAATCTATTAATCAATAGAAGACTATGAAGTTGTTTATTTATAATATGTGCATGTAAATGATGAGTGTAAGTTTTCTTCTTCATAGTGTGTGTTACTCATACTCTTGCATCAACTCTATTAGTTATTGTGAACATTTTTGATAGGTAGGAGACCAATTTTATGGGTGAATTAATTAGGATAATCAAACTTATATTCATTTTTACATTATTTTATTTCATTTTCCCTCTCTTTTTCACTTTTATATTATATATGCTAGTGAAGGTTAGCTTAGGATTTGAATGCAATCTATTATTACCATTTTATATTGATTGCATATAGTTTCCATTATCTTAAATGCATCATTGAATTTATATATAATAGAATGAACAAAATTTTAAATCATTCATGCCCTTATTTGATTAAAACATGTTGAAACTAGTTTTAATCATATGGGCACATTTGAGAATGCATAGTTCTATTATCTATTGAAATACAAGGAAATACCATATAATTTAATTAAGTAAATTTGAATTCCCTCTAAATCCTTTAAAATAATAGACAAATATAATATACAAGTTATAATATTTTCCAAACAATCAAATATCCCTTGAATTATAATAGTTTTAGATAGATCAATTGGGTCACCCAATATGTCAAACCTATAAAAAAAGACTTTGGGGAGACACTACGGAGCTCCTTCGAAGAGAGGCTAGAAAAGTGACTATTTTTCTTAAATTGGTGTGTCAAATTACCTATCAATAGATTGTGTATGCAATCATAAATTCATCATGTCTATAAATCAATCCTAACATAGAGAAGATAAAACACACCTACACTTCCAATTAGGATAACATTTGTTAAGTGAGAGCATGACTAATATGGGGATCTGTTAGACCCAATTAGGGGATAATTTATCACAATAAACCATGCAAAAGAGGGTTCTAAATCCTCCAATATAACATAATAATCTAATAACCCTAAGGGGATCCTAGGTTTTGATATTTCACATATTATAATAACAATAAAAGTAAATCCAATCTAGTGCTCACCAAATCTTGTGGCACAAATTAGGGGTTATAAACAATAAAACTAAACATTCATATAAGATATATACTGACATCAATGTATATAAAATCCTAATACATGGTATAAAGTCACAAATTCATTATCTATCTACTCTTACAAAGGAGAAATAAATTTAGGAATAATTACCTTTGAAGACAAAGCCACCGATCCTAAATCTCTCCCTTGGCCAAGGTGCTTTTCAAGAGGTTTTTGTGGTATATAAGGATGAAAAAGATAAATCATCTCTAGGCTACAGAACCTAACAATGAATCTAAAATACTTATCCATAAGATAAGATCTATATCTCCAAAGAAAGTATGGAACCCTAAGCTTTATTCCTCAAGTATAATGGTCAATAAGTAGATGTTTATTCACTCTTACTTGTTCTCTTCTTCTTAATAATTTATTAAGATGAAATTTTATATATAGGTAGATCTTTCCCTAAACCCTTCCAAAAATGTCAACCAACATGGTCGGCCTAGTTGACCTAGTACAATCCTAAATAATAATTCACTAGGTTGTGAGCTAGGTCATCCAAATGTTAACTATATCCTAAGTGAAAAATACCCTAAAATTGTATAGGGTAGACCTAGTCAACCATGTAAAACCAACTAAAAAAATGGGATTTATGTGAAGAAAAGGAGGATACAATGTAACTAATTCCTATAATGGGTACAATAGAGAATAATAAACTTAGGGTAAATGGTTTATGAGATAAATTTGTAAATAAAAAGTGGTAAAAGGGACAACAATATTATAAAACATCAATGGTATACCCACCCCTTTATCAATGCACCCCTTAAGGCATCACTTAGAGAATTTAAGAATCGATGGGTTCTTAAAATATATAAAGTGTTATTAATTGATAAAAGTTTGAAAATATTATGTGTATACATATTCCCCACTTGAAGCTCATCACATGTTATGGGAGTGCAAAACGAGATGGTGCTTTAGGAAGTAAAACATGATAAAACATAATGCCAATGCTATGTAAAATATAGTAAGTAGTAAATAAGAAAATAAAAGGATATAATTTTAAAATGAATAAACTTGCTTACCTTATTGTTGTAGATAAATAAGTATAATGTAATAAAAATAAAGGCACCCAAATGTGAAGAAAACTAGGAAAACTTGTAAAAGTTAGTGCAAAAAATTGCCAAAAGTGAATGTTTTTGGAAGATAGGCCTATGGTAATAGGAAATGAGTTAAGGAAAAGATATGATGGTATTAGGAAAAATTGGAGAATTAGAATTTTTAAGACAAGGATATAATATTGAAGGCAAATAATGACAAGAGGATGGCAAATTAATGACAAAATTATTGGAAAATGAATGGCAAAATGATTGGAAAATGAATGACAAAATAATTGGAAAATGAATGAAAAAATTATTGGATAATACATTAAATAAAATTGTAAATCATGGAAAATATGAATGGAAAAAAATAATGTATAACATACTAAAACATGTTGGGAAATCATATAAAACATAAATGGCAAATGAAGTATCAATATAAGAAAACTATAACAAAGATATGGAAGTAAGTGACAAGTAACCCCATGTAAGATAAGCATGTCAAATTAAACATAAATAAATACATGAATGACTTAAAAATTAAATGTATGTAAAAAATTAAGAAAAACATGTAAAATTAATGTGAATAAAGCATAAATAGATGAAAATGAAATGCAACTCAAGAGGTAAGATAAATATGAAGAAGTCATACATAAATAAAAATATGTAATAATGTCAAATGTCATATGTAAGATAAGGGAAGTCCACAAATATCAAATAATAACATGATGGAGAAATGAAAATCAAAATATCTAAAGGATGAAGACTCAAATTTAGTGCTTATTCTAAGATGTAATGTAAAAAAAACATAACCACCTAATGACATGACTAGTATGACAATGAGATGGTGTGGTAAATCAATGGTGTAAGGGTGTAATCCATAATTACTCAAACATGTTATTTTTATCTAAGGATAGATAAAATTGAAATAAAGTAATGCTAGCATGTTTTTAAAAGGTGAATAAGAAGGAATAATATAAGAGGGAAAATAGATTTAGAATCATAATTTGTCTTGACAAGGGGGAAATTAAATCGGTGGAGGGGATAATGAAGGAAAAATCAAGGTATAAGAACTCTTTAAGGAAGTCAATACACTCAAATTTTGTTCATCAAAATAAGAGTAATTTTGACCTTAAGGACTATGAATAACTTATCTTAGCTACACAAGTCATAGGTCAACAAATGTAGTATGTAGATTATCCTATGAAATATATATGCATGAAAAGTAAAATGGACCTACCTTCCCACAACATGTCCCTTATTCCTTAGAAATCCTTATAGAGCCATTGGTATATTACAAATATTGGGTACTTACATGAGAAATTAGGTAGAACCATAGAGTTTTTTATTAAATTCTCCTATTCCAATCTACTAGCCTACCACACCCTAAGGGACCTCAACTCTATGTGAGGCTAACTATGAAGTTTAAGCTTGGATTAGAGATAGAATATATGTTTAGAATAACATATTTTGGTGTGATTTTGACATTTGATATGTAATGTCCCCACTTTAGTAGTTGACTTACTCAGTTTCTAGCATACTTACTATTTGTATTAAGTTAACAGGATGCATCGGAGGCCAGTTTTGATGATTGGATTTGATACTCCTTGCTGAGAGCTTTCTAGCAAGCTATCACTTGTGCCATTCATAGTCTGATTGCTAGTATATTTTTAGGCTTGAAGTGTTGTAAAAAGTAACATTTAACCCAATGGCAAGATATTAAGTGTTACTTTAAATATTTACTTTATGGCAATGGTACCTAAGGGAGACATAATCAATATTCTAATGAATGAATTGTTGTACATCCTTTATCCCACATTGCTCAAGAGAGTTGAGTCTCCCCTTAGAGAAAGGATAAAGGGAAGTGTTTTTGGCTTCTTTGGGCATGTTGGATAAGAAGAAAATAATTTTTACACTTGTAGCTTGCAAGTTACTTGGGCATTTGAGAATGTTCTTCTCATTCATAGCACTCTAGACATCAATCCTTGGGACTAGTCTTTAGAGTTTGTGCTCTCAGCCACAATAGCAATTGTACCACTGTAACAGCTATGCCACTATAGTAGTCATACCATTATAGCATCTTGTCACTATATCATCTCATAGCAACCTAGAGAGTTCATAGATACAAGCCTATAGAGTTCATAGAAATCAACCTACAACCTACAGAATCCATAAAAGTAGCCTACAAAGTTTGTAGATGCAACCTACAAAGTTTGTAGAAGCACTAGACTAGCCTGTAAAGTCTATAGAAGCACTAGACCAGCCTGTAGAGTCCATAGAAGAAGCTTGTAGAGTATGTAGATGCAGTTTTTAGAGTCTCTAAGTTTAGCCTATAGAGTCTATAGAAGTGTTGGACTAGCCTACAAAGTCTGTAGAAGTCACCTATAGATTCCATAGAAGTAGCTACAAAGTCCATAGAACCACTTATAGAGTCTATAGATCTAGCTGTAGAGTTCATAAATTTGGCTGCAGAGTCTATAGAAGTGGCCTACAGAGTTTGTAGAATCACTTGCAGAGTCCGTAGATCTAGTTGCAGAGTCTGTAGAAGTGGCCTACAGAGTCCATAGAATTTGTTTTAGAGTCTATAAAACTAGCTATAGAGTCCATAGAATTAGCTATAGAGTCTATAGAATTAGTTTCAAATTCTATAGATCTAGTCTATAGAGTCTGTAGAAAACTAGCCTATAGAGTTCATAGTTTCACTGGATGGAGAACAACATGAATGCAATTTTAACACTCGTTAGGATATTCGCTTGAAATAATGTTCATACGATCACTAGAATATTTAGTGAGTTATCACGTGACCAACATTGTACTCATTTACTCATTTTTTAATTAATATAAATATAGTGTGTGGTTATTTCATCTATGTGTATCTAGGCTTGCAATTCTATATTTATGTTACATGCATTAGTCTTTGTAAAACCAAAAAAATCAATATAAGCAAACTATTTTGGAGTCATAAGATGTTTTAGCTGGGTTAGTTTAGGAACAATAGGGGTACCCATTATAGTGGTACCAGGGCCTATTTTTCCTACCATCCTATGAGATTTCATGCATCCAACACATCAGTAATTCTTGAGGAGAAACCAAACAAACCCAGACTTACAAATTTTTTTAGATATTGAAGAGGAGGGTGACCCTTTTTCAGCACCAGCCATGGGCAACAAAGATGGGGAAAGGGGAGAACCTATCACTAGGATGATGCTCAGTGATCTTGTCAAGGCTCAAAGGGAACTACAGGCTACATTGCAGTAGATGGCTCTAAAAAATACACAACACTTAACTAGAGTAGATCAGGGCAATAATGCCAACTAGGGCAATAATGCTAACTAGGTAGGTGGATAGGTAATGGAGGTAATGGAGATGCATAGATTAATAGAGGATCCTATACATATGCTAGAGCAAGTTCTTCTACTATAAGACCACTCATGCCATAGTTCCCTCTGAGACAAAATGACTAGAATGATGTTGGTCCTACATAGTAGGAGATACAGGACCAAATACTGGAGGATTGAAGAAATGCTAGAACAAATTTTTAGGGTGAAATGTCCATCAGGGAGTATATGTATGTTAAGACTCAAGCATATGCCCATGAGAGGAAATAGGAAACAAAACTATGAGATGAGGAAGAAGTTGGGAAAGTTGTCTATTCCATACTATGATGGTACATGGAAGACTTCATCGCAAACATGGGGTCCATAAGTTATACACTTATTTCTAGCTTAATCCCATACCTGAGGAAGATGCAATTAAGTATGCTACATTACACTTAGATGCGAGTGCCCATGAGTGGTGGCACCATAGTATGGTCACACTTGGCCATAACTAGATAGATACCTATGCAGAATTTACTGAGAGACTCATTGACAGATTTGACACTAAGGACTCAAAATTACATTTCAAGGAGCTAGCATAGCTTAAAAAATGGTGTTCCATGGAGGCCTATATCACCAAGTTACAAAAGCTAGCAGTATTGGTGATATATATATCTAAAAGGAGACTTGTTGTTCTTTCATGGATGGGCTTTTTGATCCCTTGTGAGGATGGGTAAAGGCACACAACCCCTCTTCACTACAAGAGGCCATTAAGAAAATGAGAGACCTAGCATCTTCTTCCTACAAGAGTAAAATTCACTCTAAGGAATCTCATTTTAATAAGGATAAGGAAAGAAAGACATTTTAGAAGGACCCTTAGTGGCCTAAAGGGGAAACTAAAGGGTTGGATGGCGACACCCTCAATGAGATCAGGAGGAAAAAACTATGTTTTCATTGTAGGGAGCCATGGAATCTCTCCCATGAATGTCTGATTAAGGTGAAGGCTAAACCAATGGCGTATTTTTTAGTATATGAATCACCTTCTATGGATAAGGAGTAAAATTTAGATTTAGAATCTAGTCAGGGTGATAGTGTTATTGAGGAGAGTTTAGATGATGAGAAGTCTCTTGCTCGATTGACAGGGATCTAGAAGGCCATTACCTTTAAGGTATAAGGGATGATCTAGGGGAAGCATGTGGTTTCATTGATTGACACAGGGGCAACACATAACTTTATTGATGCAAAATTGGTGGCCAAGAGAGGCCTTTAGACCAAAGGGCATGCAGGGTTCAGAGTCATGGTGGCCAATGGCCACAAGTTATTATGCACCTAGAAGATTATAAATATTCACATCAGATTGGGAGGAGATTAAGAGTTGGAGGATGATTTCTATGTAGTTGACATGGACAATTATTATGTCATCTTCAGAATGATGTGGATGGTGTCTTTGGTGGAGTTTACCTTCAACTTGGCTAAGTTGTAGACAAGGTTTCAACATCAAGGCCGGAAGGTAGTACTATGAGGCTTACCTAATGGGGGGCTCAGGGTGGTATCATTGAAGAGGATGGAATGGTTATTTAGAAATGATGATGTAAAAAGGGTAGCTGAATGTTTGATCATGTTTGTACCTTTAGAGTAGCAGGATAAAAGCTATCATCTAGATGTATAAGAGATCATTTCCAAGCATGATAAGGTGTTTGGTAGCATTCCACATGGGGTTCCTCCTAAGAGGGGTATAAAGCATGTTGTCAAGCTAGAGGAGGGGGCTAAACCAATCATCATCATCCCCTACCACCATCCTAAAAATCATAACAATGAGATAGAGAAGTCGATAAAGGAGCTATTGGAAATGGGGCATATCAGGCCGAGCAAAAGCCCCTTTGCTTTAGTAGTTGTTTTGGTAAAGAAGAAGGATGGGACAATGTGTATGTGCATTGATTATAGAGCTCTCAATAAGAAGACAATTAAGAATAGGTACCCCATCCCTAATATTGATGAGTTGATTGATGAGCTGCATAAAGCACGATATTTCTCTAAGATAGACTTACATTCAAGATACCATCAGATCAAAATGCGAGTGGAGGACAGAAAAAACTACCTTCAAGTGTCACTATGGGCACTTTGAGTTTTTAGTTATGCCATTTGGGCTAACCAACACTCCATCTACCTTCTAGAGTTATATGAATCAAGTGTTTAGAGGGTAGCTCTAAAGATTTGTATTTATATTCTTTGATGACATTCTAGTATTCAGTAGGATGTGGGAGGAGCACCTACAACAATTAGAGGAGGTGTTGGTCATTTTGGAGAAGGAATCATTGTATGCTAAGGAATTGAAGTGTGAGTTTAGCATGACAAAGTTGCTCTACCTTGGCCATATTATTAGTGCTGAAGGTGTTCAAATGGATCAAGAAAAGATCAAGGCTGTTGTTGATTGGCCTACTCCAACAAGCCTTACACAACTCAAAGGGTTTTTTGGATTATGTGGTTTTTATAAGAAATTTGTGAAGGGATTTTAATAGACTACAACACCATTAATATACCTCACCAAGAAGGGTGCTTTTGTATGGATAGAGGCAGCACAATAGTGTTTTGAACATTTCAAGCGGGTGATGTCTTCATGTCTGGTTCTAGCTCTACCCAACTTCACAAAGCCATTTAAGCTTCATTGTGATGCATCAGGGGATGGGATTAGATCAATATTGATGCAAGAGAGGCACCCCATTTATTTTGAGAGTAGGAAGCTCTAAGGGTTGGAGAGGATCTATTTTATTTATGACAGGAGATGTTGGCCATCATGCATGCCTTGGCCAAATTCCAATCCTACTTAGTTGGAGGGAAGTTTGTGATCAAGATGGATCACAACATCATAAAGTATTTCATGGGATAGTGAGACTTGAATGACAGGTAGTAGAAGTGGGTCACTAAATTGTAAGCTTATGACATTGACATTGAGTTTGTCAAAGGGAAGAAGAATGTAGTAGTTAATGCCTTATCAAGAAGACCTCACATTCATGATCTTACAGAGATTTTAGGAGATTGGCAAGTTAAGATTATAACAAAATATGCTAGAGATTCTTAGGCTTCTAGATTGATTGTAGGTACTATACATGATGATCATTATGGGGTGATAAATGGGTTGATTAGATTTCAAGACAAGATTTATTCGATTCCATCATCACATTTAAGAGAGGCAATACTGAGGGCATTTCATGATACACCTATGGCTAGGCATTCAGGGGTCTTCAAGACCTACAGGTAGATCTAAGAGTGGTTATTATGGAGAGGGCTCAAGGATGATGTTCAGAGGCATGTTAGGGAGTGTGCATTTTGTCGATAGAATAAGGAAGAGCACACAATTCTTGTTAGTTTACTACAACCCTTACCCATTCTAGACCAAAAATGGGAAAGCATTTCTATGGAATTCATCACTAGCCTACCATGAGTGCAGGGAAGAGATTGCATTTATGTGGTGGTAGATAGATTGATGAAGTTTGCTCACTTCTTTGCCATCCCCTCTACTTACACAGTAGCTTAGGTGGTAGATTTGTTCTTTAAGGAGGTTTTTAGGTTGCATGGTTTACCGAGATTTATTGTCAATGACAGGGATAACAAGTTCATAAGCACCTTTTGGTGGGAGTTGTTTAGGCTATGCGGTATAGACCTTACACCTAGTATGATCTAACATCCTCAGACAAATGGGCAGATAGAAATAGTAAACAAATGGGTGGAAGGTTATTTGTAGAACTATGTGACTGCACAACAGAGAGCCTGGGTTAAGTGGTTACACATAGGGGTGTATTGTTACAATACCACACATCACATGACCATCAGGATGACTCCATTTATGGAATTATACATGTATGAATCCCCAAGCTTCATGGATATGGTTTTGGAGGATAGCAGAGTGCCCAAAAGCATAGTTTTGAGGTAGGAGACATGGTCAAGATATCTTGAGACTACTCAAGGAGAATATACAAAAGACTCAAAATCAAAAGAAGTTGTATGCTAATCAGCATAGGGTAGAGCACAGTTTTGAGGTAGGAGACATGGTATGTTTGAGGCTATAGCCATATAGGTAGTCATCACTCAAGAAGAGTGTAATAGAAAAGCTAAAGCCTAGATTTTATGGCCCCTATCAAGTGATTTAAAGGGTGGGTGAAGTTTCTTATGAGCTGGAGCTTCCAGAGGGCAGTCGGGTGCACAATGTATTTCATGTGTCTAGGATTAAAAAGGTCATTGGTCAGAGTGTAGTGCATTGTATAGATTTACCCCTTTTGGATGAGGAAGAGAGGCTCGTGGTAGTACCCAAGGCTATTCTGGACACTAGAGAGAGGAAACTCAGAAATAGGATAGTGAAGGAGTATTTGGTCAGATGAAAAGACCTACCAGAGGAGGATGCTACATGGGAGAGTGAGCAAGTTATTTAGTAGGCTGGGTTGAGATTGCTTGAGGACAAGAAATTTCAAGGGGGGCAGATTGTAATGTCCCCATTTTAGTGGTTTACTTAGTTTCTATCATACTTACTATTTGTATTAAGTTAACAAGACATAGCGGAGGCCAGTTTTGATGATTGGATTTGATACTCCTTGCCAAAAGATTTTTGGCAAGCTATCAATTGCACCATTTAGAGTTTGGTTTCTAGTATATTTTTAGGCTTGAAGTGCTATAAAAATTAACATTTAACCCAATGGCAAGATATTAAGTGTTACTTTAAATATTTACTTTATGAGGATGGTACCCAAGGGAGACATAAGCAATATTCTAATGAATGAATTGTTGCACATCCTTTATCCCTACATTGCTCAAGAGATTTGAGTTACCCCTTGGAGAAAGGATAAATGGAAGTGTTTGTGGCTTCTTTGGGCACATTGGATAAGAAGAAAAGAATTGATGCACTTGCAGCTTGTAGGTTACTTGGGCATTTGAGAACATCCCTCTCATCTGTAGCACTCTAGACATCAATCCTTGAGATTGGTCTTTAGAGATTATGCTCTCAGCCACTGTAGCAATTGTGCCACTATAGTAACCATGCCATTATAGTAGCTATGCCAATATAGAAGCTATGCCATTGTAGCATCCATGCCATTGTAGCGGCCATGCCACTATAGTAGTTATACCATTGTAGCAGCTTGTCACTGTAGCATCTCATAGTAGCCTAGAGAGTTCATAGATATAAGCTTGTAGAGTATATAGAAATTGGCCTGTAGTTTGTAGAGTCTATAGAAGTAGCCTATAGAGTCTGTAGATGTACCCTATAGAGTTCATAGAAGCATTGGACCAGCTTGCAGTGTCTGTAAATGTAGTCTATAAAGTCCATAGATGTAGCCTACAGAGTCCATAAAAGCATTGGACTAACCTACAGAGTGTGTAGAAGAAGCCTATAGAGTCCATAAGCATAGCCTAAAATGTCTTTAGAAGCACTGACTAGCCTATAGAGTCTGTAGAAGCTACCTGCAGAGTCCATAGAAGTAGCTGTAGAGTCTGTAGAACCACTTGCAGAGTCCATAGATCTGGCTGTAGAGTCTATAGATTTGGTTGTAGAGTATATAGAAGTGGCCTATAGATTATGTAGAATCACCTGTAGAGTCCGTAGATCTAGTTGTAGAGTCTGAAGAAGTGGCTTGTAGAGTCCATAAAAGCTACTATAGAGTCTATAGAACTAGCTGTAGAGTCTGTAGAATTAGCTGTAGAGTCTATAGAATTAGTTGCAGAGTCTATGGATCCATTCTACAAAGTTTGTACAAAACTAGCCTATAGATTTCATAGTTCCGCTGGATGGAGAACAACATGAACTCACCTTCGGCACTCGCTAGGATATTTGTTTGAAATAATGTTCATATGATCATTGGAATATTTAGTGAGTTACCGTGTGATCGACATTGTACTCATTTTTCAATTAATATAAATATATTATGTGGCTATTTCAGCTATGTGTATCTAGGCTTGCAATTTTATATTTATGTTACATGCATTAGTCTTTATAAAACAAAAAAAAACAATACAAGCAAACCATTCTAGATTCATAAGGAGTTTCAGCTAGGTTAGTTTGGGCGCAACAGGGGTGCCCATTACATGATATTTGTATGTTGCCTTTTTATATTTCATTAACTTTTATTTCAAATTATTTGGATTTAATTATCTTGATGGCTTTTTCTATTCCTCATCCATATGGATTTAGAAAACTAAACATGGGTGCTAAAGATGATTTTCATTTGAATACTTGGGACTTGGTTTCTAAGAGAGAGGAATTCAAAGAGCATGGGTTCTAAGAGTCTCATAAATATATATGAAGTATAAGTGATATCTTGACTTTGACCTTTTTTTATCCCATGTGGAGTGAAAGGAAAGTAAATCAAGAGGAATGACACATGGAATAATTTGAATTACTTTAAATTTCAAAAAATGTGACAAAGGGTGATAAAGGGATAAAATGATAGTAAAGTGTGATTCCTTATCATAATAATGAGTGAAATGGAAGAAAACATTCTAACATAGATTTTTGTGCAAATTCCATCTATCAAAAGAAGCTAAAGCTAAAGCTAAGAACAAGGATAAAAAAATAGGAAAGGAATGACAAGATGATATTTTTATGAAGGACAGGTCCTATCCATGTTTTTATATGAAAAATCATAAAACAAAAACCCACAAGGGTGCTAAAAAGAAACGTGTTAAAAAAATGATAAAAAATGAAAAGGTGGTATTTTATGAGGAGGGCCAGGTCCTATCCATGGTCTTACACTACAAAATCACAAAAGATAAACCCATGAGGGTAAATGTTAAATAAAGGGGAAAATAATCATAAAGCTACTAATGAAAATAAAAACATAAAAAATAAAATAAATATATGAGGGGAAAAAATGAAAGCAAATGCTAAATGTGATGTGTAAGAAAACTAAAGAACGTAAAAAAAGACAATGATGATTATAAATCAAAAGTAGAAGAAAAAAATTCATAAAAACAAAGAAACATGAGACAAAAATAATAATTAAGATCTATGCTAATGTTTTTATTAAATATGAACATGTGAAATACAAGTCTATAAGTCTCAAAAGGTTTCTTAAAGTTAAATTTGGTTGTTATTATGCATTGTAGAATAAGAGTGGGCATCATAAAATGCCCCAATGGGTAAGTGTATGTAGCTATGGGAATCATAATATTCCATAAAGTTTTAAGGTACATGTGTATGGGCATCTTAAGATGCCCCAAAATGTGAGTTATAGTGAGGTAACATTGAACTATTAAAATGATTTACATTGGGTTAGTAGCTACATTTGAAGATATATAAATGTGTTGGTTTGTTAGATTTTAGGGATATTGAAAGTGACATATTATGTGTAGGAGAGGTATGACGAGGCAAAGGAGGTAAAGGAGGATCATGTATGATGTGATTTTTAGGAGTCATTTGAACTAGGTATGTAGTTGGTTCATGTGACCTACGAGGTTGAAGTTCAATGGATGTAATAATATGTTTAAAGTTGTTTATGTTAGATATCCTTTCCTTATTGGTGTAGGAATAAGGATAAACTATGGTTTGAAAAAATATTAGTGGATGAGGTGTAGGTATGGGATAATTTTTTTTATCATTAGGTAGTTGATGTTGATTTCATTATGGTTCTAGAGATTGAATTTGAGAAGCTTGAAGATAATATTGATAACATTGTTTTGTGAGAGTATAAATATTGAAATTTTGACCAAGCAAGGAAGAAAGAATAAATTATTAAGATCATGACAAGATTCATGATAATGACCTATAGTAACATGCCACCAATAAAACTTATCAAGATTATACCATTTTTAAGGAGGTTTGGAAGGATCAAAGCTAATGGGTTTAGAGAGTGGTAATTTATTTTTAAGTCATTCTAGACTCAAGGGAGGGTGGGTTGGGCTAAAATTGGTTGAATTGGATGCTCCATTTTGAGGTTGGGGAGGCTTGGATGAATCAATTTCATGATAAAATGATTGGAAATATTATTTAGTAGTTGTTTGAGGTTTTTCAAATTGATTCATAAGAAATTCTTACCTTTTTACTTGGTTTAAGGCTTCTTATAAAGTTCTAGGTGGAAAGATTCAAAATTTGTATTGAAATGGAGGTTTAAGAGTAGTGACAAATAGTTTTAAAAAATTATCATCATTCATGTTATGTTCCACTTTGTTATAAATATTATTCCATCATTTTATGAAAGTATTAGTAGATTCATTAGGAAGTTACATGGCATTGATGAAATGGCTAATGTAATTTTCACGAAGGTCATCATGTTGGAATTCATACACTAGAGCATTGACTAAATCCTCTAGTTTTGAGATGGAATGTTGAGGAATTTAGTTGTACCATTCAAGTGCATCACTAAAAAATGTTTTGGATAATATTTTGGTGGTAGAAAAGGTTTTAGTTTAGACCCATTCATTATAGAGACTACTAGAAGACTTAAGAAAGATAGTAGGATCCTTAGTCCCATTATATGTGATAGTTGGAGAAATGTTTCCAATATCTATAGATGTAATGAATGGGGATATAGGTTCATTTTGAAGCTATTTAAGCATTTTGTTATTAATTAGAGTTTGAGGGATGATATTCCCATTTGCTTCTCTAAGAGGAGTGTAGACACTATAAAACCGTACTAGGTGTCGAAATGCCTTAGAACCCTCGAGGGACCACCTAACCCTTCTTAACCCACTAAATAACCTATCAAATCTTGGGTAAATTTAGATAATTAGTTAAATAAACTCAATAACTTAATAAGAAACTTTAAAACCACCTATTTTAACTTACTTGATCCTTTTCCTCTAGACGCTAGACCGTTGATGGTTAAATTAATCATTGATGGTTATCCTGACCATCAATGGTCAAGTCCTCCCCTTCTTAACATATCACCAACTATGTATGAGATAATGAGGCATAATTAAATATGTTAACTTTATGTGGTGATAAAAAAACTCCTAATCATTGAAATCAATAGCCTCACCCTTTAGGGAACCTTCTTTTCTCCATCTCTCTTTGCCTATAAAAAGAAGTGATTAGGAGGTGAGATAGATCATCAAAAGCACTATTGCATACAATTATTCAAGATTTATAGCATCTATTCTTCCTTTATCAACTCAAAAATAGTAAAAGAGATCCAAACCTCCATCAAATTTAATTTTGAGGCCAAATTGTTGTTACTCTAGAAAATTTCTCTAGCCATCAACCATCTAGCAAGCTATAGGTATATTATACTTGTTCTTTATTTCATTAGATTTATAACCCCTTTAACTTGATCAAACCTATCTAAACCTTATTTCCAAAATTCTATATCCTTAATAGAACCATTATTAGACCATTCAACTATTCTATAACTTACTTTTGAGCAACCTTCAGGAATCCATAGGCAACTGTTGATAGTTAGCATAACCATTGATAGTCACCTCCAACCACCAATTGGTTACCTAACTACTGATGTTAAGCTTAACCACCAATGGTTAACCCAACCATCGAAGGTCACTATGGTAGAAAATAACATCAAGCTATTTTCATCTCCTTAACCCCAACCAAACCTAACTTTTTATGTTCCTACCTATTCATAAACCCTTTACTAATTTTTTGAACCTGATTTCACCCTCATTAGAATGAGTATTGGCCCACTTTTTCTATATTTAGTCATTTTATTTAACAATAATTATACTTTATTATGATATTGAATCTCATTTTCTTTATGAAAGTACCTCAATTTTATCATTTTGAACTTGATTGTTATCAAAATTTGATTGATAGCCTCCTAATAAGCTTATGTTTTTTAGATCTAGCTCATGTTAGACAGTCCACTCAACTATCTTGCTAACAACCCTTTTGTTAATGATTTATTATCTACAAGTTATTCCTTCCAAGCCAAAGAGGAGTTCTCCATCTTCATCTAGATTATATGTGCATCACCAACCTAGTATTTCTACTACACCCTTACTAATAAATTATTATCTTCTTCTAAAATTAATGATTAGATCTTAACAGAAATATTTTGGCACACCCAATGGGACCCTAGAATCATCTAGGTGCCCTTTTCTATCTTCCTTTATTCTATTCTCATCTAATGAAATCTGAAATTTATTTTGGGCTTAAAATAAAACTTGCATACATTTATTGCTTGATTTTTTTACTCCATTTAGTAACTTAAAAGAAAAGTAATTAATTGTAGTTTCACTCTTTTTATCACACACTTTTACAAAACCACATAATAAATAAACACATCAAAACAAAATTGAGATAAGGCATGACTAGGATTTCATCACCTAGCATTAAACCTTACCCTTTCTCAGTAATCCTACATGGATGTCATTAACAAGGGGAGAACTAACTTAGCTCTCTAGTTGAGTATAAACTCTAAAATTGAGTATATTTTAGCTAAGACGCTAACACCCTTATCACTTTGGTGTGTGAAGTGAGAGGGTAGGCCCCAATGTTAAGCCAGATACTAATGTTCAATATAGATTATTATTTTTTAGCACCTAAAACCAACCTTAGATTTCCTCTTTAGTACCTGTTATAAAAACCATATTTTATTATTCACACTTTCTAAGGCATAATCCAAAAGTGATATAAAATGATTCATAAGTTTTAAATTCACTTCTAGTGTATGTTTGGATTATCTTGAGATTCTTTTCCTTTTGCTTTCTTTTTGTTTGAGGTGTAAATTTTCATCATTTCTTTTCTATTTCTATCATGGTCTTTACTAGACAATAATTGAGGAGTTAGACTAACCATGAACCACCATCTTCCTCTTCCTCTTCTTTCATTGAGTATACATCAGAGGTTGAGAGTTCTCTTCATCTTTCACCCCCTCCTACCATGCCTCAAATAGTTTTTAAGGGTGATGCATATTTTTTTACCTTCCTTAATAACAACCCCATGGCCCTCCAACATTATCTCAATACCTTATCTCACCACACCCCTATTGCTTTCATTTCTCCTATAGATTTACCTTATGGTATTCCTCCCTCTCTTATGGTTGGTTTTACCTCTACTCAACCTTCTATCACCCAAGAATATTTTTCTAGCACTATCCCATCCACTACCACCACCCAAACCCAATCCAACATCCCAACCAATAACCAAACATGTCCTATACAAACCCATACATCTAACATAAGAGAAACCTCACCTCTTATTACCCATAACTCATTCACAATGGGGTTATCTTATACCCCTATTTCCAACATTCTTATTATCACCACCACTCCACTAATTTCTACCCCTCTTCAAAAGTTTGTGCTTTCCATACTTTCTACCCTTCCACATATTAGCACAAGAGTTACCACTCAACCCCATCCAAATACTGCCCATCCATACCTCCAAATCAACCCATATCAATCCCACAACAAACACCTATGACATATTACCAATATGTTCATAATCCACAAAGATACATTGTACCTTTGACCAAACCTTTTGTGCCTATCAACCCTTATGTGGTACCATCCCAACCTCCAATGACCACATACCAATATGTGGTATCATCTCAACCATATACCTATTATCCATATATTTATACCACCCAACCTTAGCCAAATTTACCATCCAATTATGGATTTTCCAAACCTCAAACAAATTTCATAAAAATGTTAATGGACAAAATGACCAACCTAGAATCATCTATCTCTAGGGCCCATAACATTTAATCTTAATATAAAATATGCAACAAACCTATCCATCCATCTTTTCCTATATTATCATATCCTTATCAATGGGAACTACCCAAGTTTTCCAAGTTACAAAGAAAGGACGACCCTTAATAACACTTTAGATTATTTTTCCATTCTTTCAATTTCATTTCATATGATGATGTGTTTTTCCTTCATACCTTCCCCATGCCTTTATCTGGACCCACCTTAGATTAGCATAGTTATCACACCAAGAACTCCATATTTTAATTTTCTCAACTTACACAAGTATCTTTAGATCACTTTTCAATAAATATATCTAAAAAGGTCTCTATTACTGACCTCTATTACATTAGGCAATTTGATGACAAATTGATTTCTAATTTCATAGCTAGATGGAGAGGTCTTATCAAACAAATTTATTTCTCCTTAACCAAACCCAGATTGATTTAAATATTATTTTTGGGTTGTGCCAAACATATTTATCCTACTCTTCATGTTCAAACTTTACAAATTTTTTATGAGACTTTTACCATGGCACAAAAATTAGAAACCAAAACCATTAATGAGGGAAAATTAAAAATGTGGAACAAAAATTCTAGATTTAAATTAAATAACCATTCCTCTACAAAAATAACCAATAAATTCAACCATCCCAATACCAAATAAAATGCAGTGACCATCTCAGTTTTCCTTAAAGCCACTCCACATCCAATTGTTAACCAACCCAACCCAACCCAACTGATTCCTCTAACTCTTCCAACCAACCAAACCAAAACCAAAACCAAAACCAAGTTGCCCCAATACAATATAATATAATAGGGGAATATTATTATTCATTTTTGGATAAATTAATCAAATGAAACATTATATGACTTCCTCTAGTGAAACCTCCCAACAATTTTATGCTTCTCACCCTATACCTAGTTGGTACAATGAGAATGATCTTTATGCTTTCCACTGCATCATTATACATGATTTTAGTAGGTGAAATACCTTTAAAAATATTGTCCAAAACATGATTTATAAGGTAAAAATAATATTTGATAATCCTAATGCTCTTCCAAGTCAGTCTCTTGACATATTTTGTAAACCTTTTCCCAACCATGCCCCTTCCACCAACTATGATGATAATAAACTAGAATTATCTCATGTTCATGAGTTCCATACAATTAATGTCATTATTAATGAACCTATAATTGAGGAGACCATTGCCTCATCTACCCTTTCCTCCATTCCACTCATTAAAGTGGTGGACTAACCATTTATTCCTTTTAACACCCAAATAAAGGAAGAAACCACCCATCTTTTTTCACTCGATCAAACCATGGACCTATCCACATCTCTTTTGATAAAAATACAAAAGGATGAAACTATTTCTTCAACCACCTCTAAACCCACTCAACCTATTGAGGTGGTTAAATTACCTACCATTCCTTTTGACATACAAACAAAGGAAACTACCATCTCTGTCCTTTCACTTGAGGCCATCACACTTTCCTCACCTATCCTACAACCACCCATTCTCTCTTTAGAAACCAGTCCAAAAGAATATATCACATTACCTACACCTTTCATAGAGGATAAATCCTCCCAAACCTTGGAACCATATACCTAGAACATAGATTAATAAACCCTTTCGTCACCTCCACCTAGAGGCTTAACATTTGAAACCAATCACCAAGGGATCAAAACCACTAATAAACCTTTCTCTAGGTTGGTCCAAATTCTAGATTTTACTTCTCAACCCAACCTAGATAGAGCCACTTTTTGGCATTATCTTGGGATCCCTTACTAAAACATATGTGAACCTTAAACTTTACTTTCACCCAAAATTAAAACTATCATTACCTTAATAAACCTTTCTTCCTCCAAAACCATAAGAGAACCATCTCACCCACCTCTATCTAAAATTGTCAAATCTCCCTATGCCTCACTAACCAAACTCATCAAAAATATAGTAATACTCCCTACACCTAGCCTTACTCACCCATATTTAAATTTTGACTTAATCCCTTCTAGTCCACCAAATAAAACCCTAACCAAACCAAATAAGAAGATGGAACCAACCAAATTCCCACCTCAAACTAGAGCTATACCACCTAATTCCCACCCACCTTCCATCTTAGGTCCCCAACCCTATGCTATCCCCATTACCTATTCCTCATCTAGTAAACCTTCTCCTTTTGCTTCACTTACACCTACCTCCATTAAATCATTAAACTCCCCATCATTCATAACTAACTTAACTACCTCTACCTTCCCACCTATCACTAAACCCTCACCTTACACCTCTAAATCTTCCACCTCCAAACCAACCATGACGAAACAATCCAAACTAAAACCATTCCCCCATCTAAGACTTTTGTGGCGAATCCTACTCCTAGGAAGGCTATCACTCCTAAAACCAAAAACCCAACACCCTCAACACTTTTTATCGAATCTTATTTGACCATTCCACAAAGGTTGTTGAAAACCTCTTCCTTAACCTTACCACCCATCAAACCTTTTTAACCCTTCATTTATTAAACCATCATGGTTAAATGATAATATAATTTAATCATACCATAGGAATCTTGGACATGATACAAATAATTACGAAGCCCTCTAAACACTTGTCCATACCTTATGGGATGAGGATTATCTATTATCAAATGAACCTCTCTTGAGCCCATTACCAACCCAACTACCAACTCAAACCATCCAACATTTACCTACTCCTCCACTCTCATTTAAAAGTGAGGAGAAACCAAAGAAAACATCTATCCCAACACCTCCCTTAATCAATACTATCCATATGTTTACTTGATATTGAGCCCAACAAAAGGATAAAGGAAATGAAAAAGTGTCCATACCATGGACATACCCTTCCACCCCTCAACATTTCAATTGAAACCAAGAACTCTCACCTTTACCTTAACCTTGTCCAAAACCCAAAATATCCATTCTAGGTGCCTCTCCTTGTAACCCTTCTGAATCCATTCAGTTAGTGGTTCTATAATAAAATTCACCAAACATCAGTGAAGATGAGATTTTATGAACTAATTAACACCTCACCCCATCACTACCAAGAATTGATAAAGGCCTTGTAATAAATATAGGTTCAAATATAAGATCCTCAACCTCTTGCTACCTTTGTCAGAGCCCTTCAACTTTCTACCTTCATCACCTTCTAGGATTTATATATATCTTCTATCCATTCTAAAGATCTTGATCCTCTTCTCTTCATCACTACATACATCAGTCAAACCCGCATCAAAAGGGTGATAATTAATGAAAGAGATATTATAAACGTTATCTCCTTCCATGCATATGAGCAAATTAAATTTCCTAGTAATATCATGTTATAAACTACAATGTTCTTTCATTTTGTTAATGACACTATGGCCACTACCTTGGGGATAGTCATCCTCTACATCCATTTGGGACCTTGCATAATTCTTGAAATATTTTACATTATAGAGGGTGAGTTCTAATACAATGTCTTACTTGGACACCCTTGGATCTATGCTATGAGTTATGTCCCTTATACCTTACATCTATGTGTTAAATTTGAACATGAAGGTCAAGTTGTTACCATAAGAGCTAACCCTAGACCTTTTTGACTCATGAAACATGACATATCAACCCAATAATGTTCTTCTTCCTAATTTAACCACCTCACTAACCAAAACCAATAACACCACCACACCTACCATTGATGAAGTTTTAAATATCCCATCTATCCCTTCTTTATAGATCCTTGTAGAGGACCCCTTAGAACCCATGTTCCAATGTCTCTCACTTGGGGAGTATCCTATTTTAGCCTTAGATGCTTTCCCTACTCCTCAATAGTATGGTAACCTCACCCATGATCCTAGTTATGACCCAAAAATTATAAAAATCATCCCTTTTAGGCCTCCTAACCATTAAAACAACTTAATAAATGGGGGACTTGATCATTCACTTCTTACTTCCATAGATACCTCTATCACTCAACCATTCACCTATGACTTCTCCTATCTTAACAAATTGGCATTTTCCAAATTATATCTAAATCAGTGTGTTTGGAAAGTATTTTTTCTAAGCCATTATGGTCATGGACCTCATGAGTTACCTTTCATCAAAAATCAAAAACCTCGTGAGTTATTTGGCCTTGGGGTCATACCACCATAATAACCCACCTCACCTAAACCCATTGCCACCATCGATGAAGATATCCCATCCTCACCAAACCCATATCCTTCATAGTCATAGTATTTTTATATCATCCCATCTAAATTTTGTATCAATACCATTAGTTTAGGGACCTTGACTTATCAAAAGGATGGCCAAACTAAAACCCTTTCTCTCATCCATCTGAACATGGTAGAAACAAATTTTCATACCATCAACACCATCCAACATTAAGATGATGATTCCATTCTCACCTACCTTGGTTCAAGTGATTCTTCTATCCATAAATACCTTCTTCCTAAGAAATAAACCATGTTTAATGAATACACTATCGATGTTAGCTTCGGTACTCAATATAACTCTTGCATTATCAATATTGGACAATCCTATAATTTTATGGAGAAAAAAGATTACCTTTCTTTCCTACGTGACTAAAACATATAATTTGCTTGATGATATTAGGACATTCCAAGAATCAACCATTTTATATCCATCCAAAACATTGTCACCCATCTTGATTCTAAGCCTACTCGACAAAAACTTTATAGGAAGCACCCTTGCATTGCCCTCCTAGTCAAAGAAGAACTCCAATGTCTCTTGTCTATGAAATTCATCCAACCCATTAATTATCCTCAATGGGTTTTGAAAATTTTTCCCTTCACAAAAATCATATGGGGAATTCATCTTTGTATCAAATTTTATGACCTTAACCTTGCTTTCCTAAAGGATGATTTTATTTTACCTAACATTGACCATCTTGTTGATCTTATCATTGGCCATGAGATGTTATCTCTCATGGATGGTTTCTTGGGATATAATAAAATATTG
Organism: Torreya grandis; assembly: GCA_037957365.1. Taxonomy (NCBI): domain Eukaryota; kingdom Viridiplantae; phylum Streptophyta; class Pinopsida; order Cupressales; family Taxaceae; genus Torreya; species Torreya grandis. The sequence goes on from JARHVA010001495.1 coordinate 1,163,188, forward strand.
ATTTCCCCTAAGGATCAACATAAAACATCTTTTATCACCCCATGGGGAACCTTTTATTACATGGTCATGCCATTTGGTCTAAAGAACACTGGAGTAACCTACCAACATGTAATGACCTACATCTTCCATGATCTAATCCATGAAATCATAAAGGACTACATATATGACCTCTTTGGGAAATTGAAATATCATAAGGATCACCTATCCATTCTCACCATCATCTTTGAATTCCTAATCCACTTTCATATCAGACTCAACCTCAAGAAAGGTATTTTTGGGGTCTTTTCTAGAAAGCTTCTTGGATTTATTATCTCCCTATGAGGAATAAAAGTTGACCTCAATAAAGTCAGAGAAATTTTGGAGATGCCTCCTCCAACCCACCTCAATGAAATCTATATCTTTTAGGGGAAGCTCCAATTCATCCATTTCTTCATCTCTCAGTTATCTAATAGATGTCAACCTTTTCACCATCTCCTAAAGAAAGACAAATCTTTTAAGTGGACTAAAGACTATCAACAAGCATTTGATTCACTCAAATAATACCTTATTTATCCACCTATTCTTACCCCTCCTAAAGAGGATCAACCCTTTTAACTTTGCATCTCTACCACTGACCATTCCCTAAGGGAAATGCTTGCTCATAATGATAAGTAAAATAAAGGGCAAACTATCTACTATATATGTCAAACACTTGTAGAGTATGAGAATCGATACACCCATCCCAATAAACTTTTCCTCACCTTAGTCATTGTGGATTTAAAAATTCATAATTATATTCTTAATCACAAAACCTATGTCATCACCAACACTAACCCACTCAAGTACATACACTCTAAACCATACCAAAACTAGCATATAACTAAGTGGCTCATATTTCTATCAAGTTTGATATTGAGTTCATTTAGGAAAAATAAATTAAATGGAAAGTCATTACTAACTAGTTGTCTAAATATCCATTACATGACAACCAACTACTTCCTCTTTCATTTCTAAATGAGTCAACCATGACTCTTTCTCAAGAGGATTGGACCTACCAAATGGCCATGTTCTTCAAAGGATCTAAATGCTAACATCATTAGGGTATTAGTGTTATCCTCATTCCTCTTTATGTTAAATCACTTCCCCTCTCCTTTAAACTTGACTTTGAGTGCACCAACAATGTGGTTGAGTATGAAGCCCTAGTCATAGGTCTCCAAACTACTCTAACTTTGGGAGTCAAGATAATCAGTGTCTTTGGTGATTCCAAACTTTTGGTCAACCAGGTCAATAGATCTTAAAAATGTAAGAATGATGTCTTAAAAATTTAAATCAACTCATAGATGTACTCTTAGTATCATTTGATCATTACCTTATCTCTTTAATTCCTCAATCTACTAATAAATTCATGAATACAATGTCTTCCCTTGTTTCCCAAATCCCATCTCAACATTATAACTCTAAACTCTTCATTACCATCCATCATTTTATCACCCCATATTATATCCATTCTAATGTTCCTACCATCTATAATGTGGAAGCATCTCCATTTGACATATGGTCTGAGTAACTAGCTTAACCTCAGTATCATTCTTCTAAAACTCTCAAAAAATTCTCAATGAGCCTTTGTTCAAAGTACCTCTCATTAAACCATACTAGAGGGAATCCTTTACAAGTATGGTTTTTATGGCCTCCTCCATTATCTACATAACTATGAAGCTTCTAATGTTATCAAGGAAATGTATGATATAATATGTGGGGGACACTTTAGTGGTTAAGCTATCACTAAACATATTCTTACCTTGGCTACTATTATCCCACCCTCAACTAGGACTGTTGTGATTATGTAAAGAAGTGTGTTAAATGTAAACATCACACCAATTTACATCATGCACCTATCTATGGCCTACAATTATCTATAGACAATTAGCCCTTCTCATAATGGGGAATCAATCTCATTTGGGATATCAATACTCATTCTTCAAAATCACACCAATAAATCATTACCATCTTTGAGTATTTCAACAAGTGGGTGGAAGTTATTCCTCTCATCTCAACAAAATATGATAAGATTTTCAACTTCATAAATGATCATATCATCTATTATTTCAATGTTCCCCATAAAATCATCATCAATAATGATAAATATTTTAATAAAAAAAATTCCAAGGTCTTTGTGATGTATTTGGGATCAAGTTAATATTTTCCTTGGCTTACCATCCACAAGCAAATGGATAGGAAAAAGATTATAACAAAATCCTTAACAAAATATTGACTAAAGTAGTTAGTACTTAAGGTTGGGATTGGCACTTGCACATCTCTTTCACTTTATGGGAATATCTCACTAGACTTTAAACCTCTATGGGTGTTACCTCTTTCTCTCTAGTCTTTAGAGCAAAATTAGTCTTGCCTCTTAAAGTCTAGATTCCTTCTCTTTAGATATCCTTGCAAGATATAATTTTGTGACTATCATCAATAACATATAACATGACTTGAGATACTTGAAGAACATCACCCATCAGTGATTAAACATCTTCATGTCTACCAAGAATGAATTAAACATAACTATAATAAACACCTAAAATAATAAGAATTGAATATCGAAGACCTCATCCTAAAGGAAAAAAATATGTAACCAATATGGAGAAAATAAAAAGAGGTAATTTTACTTTTAGTTGGCTTGGAGCTTACATTATAACCCACAAGTATGGATAGGAGCTTACCATTTGTCCTCTCTTAAAGGAAAACTAAAACTTAAGCCTATCAATGCTTCACATCTACATCCTTTCTTTTGTTAAAAAGATATCAAACTCACCTTCTTGTCTAACTTAATCTCATCCCTTGATTTACAAAATTTTCACCCTCACTTATCTCTCCCTCTCCCTTTAAGGATAACATATTACAATAAATAACAATGTGATCTATCATCACAGTTATAGCCTAATCCTAAATATGGGTACCATGGCTCTACCCATGGCATGGTTCTCATGTATGCTTTTCATCTCTAACAAGATGGAATCCCATTATATTTTGTCTCTTAAAAACACCCCTTTCACCTATCATTAACCTTTTTGTGATAAATTTTTTAACTCATAAAGGTAAACTTCTAAGCCTAATTATACTCATCTATGTCTAAAACCTCGCATCAAAATAATCTGGGATACCAAAATATCACTTGGGTCACATATCTCTAGCATAATAAATTACTCCCTTAAAGGATAGTTATCCAAAACTAAATTACTTAAAATATAAGTTGCTCTCTTGAAGGATAGCTACCAAATATACAAACCCAAACTTAGACTACTCCCTTGAAGGATGCCTAAGTCAAATGGGTCAAAATAAATCATTGAAGCTTCTTATATTGATCAGCTTCATGAACCTATTTTTAAAAAAATCAATAAATAAAAAAGCCTATATCAAAATTAGAATAAGCTATCCCAATATATCTATAATTAGTGTTCATATATAGCATTAGTAGACTTCTCACATCGATCAATCTACCCCTTAGCATAAGACATGGACTTGTCTACTCTGGTTCTTAGGTCACCTATAGAAGGGGCAAACTAACTCACATAAGGTTACCTTACCTATCCATCCATATACCTTTCACCTATCACCTATATCCTTTTATCTATAAATAAAGGGATTATGAGCTTACTTGACATGATGTGATCAAGACACCATTTTATCAACCAAAGCATGCTAATGTTAAGCATTCAAAAGACTTATATTACTTAAGCCAATCTAACTTCAATTTTTTTAGGTCCTTACCAGTGAAAAGGCATAATGATTTTTCCTTACACTCTTATCATTGGTTCATGCAAATATATGTCTCATGATTCTCATTTCTTTTTCCTACATTTAGTTTGTAATTTAACTTACTTTATGTATATTCATTACATACTTAACCATAATCACATTACAACTCCATGATTATAAATAAAAAACATCAATGATGAACACAACATTATGAACCATATACATGAACCACATCATATACCAATCTATGATCAAAACATCATGAACCACATCACATAACTTCATCGTATCCATTAACCATCAAACATCATATCATAAACCACATCAATAACCATAATTGAACCATTCATCATCATATCCATGAACAAAACAAAACATCATCCATAAATCATCATATGCTTAAAGCTACTAATTAAACATCTCATAAACATAAAACATAACATCAAACATGTAAACCATAAACCATGAACATACAACATATATATCATCATGAGCATAATAAACATCATCATATACATCATTGGCATATAGGCTAGTATTAAAAACATATACATCATATCTATCTATCATATCATATCATGTCCCTAGGGCACCACTACCACTGGCCCCACCTACTCATGCTCCTTCACTTGCACTAACATCTAGTGTCATTCCTCCTTGGATGCCTACCTATCTAGTCACTGATGAAACCCACTAACTTGGAGTCACCAAAGCTACCCCACTTGCCAAACTAGCTCTTTAATGTCTTAATTTATTAACTCCTCAACCATGGTCAAGTACCATGCCATAGGAATAGTTCTTGGTGGTCCTGTTGGTGCTACCACTAATCCTAACCTTTACTTTAGGGTATCCCTATCCTAGGTTACCAAACCAAAGGAGGTCCTTTCCTAGTCTCTCTCAGCTATAATGGTGTACACCTAACCCTATAGAGTCACAATCTATCCCTAATATGTGGTCACCTATCCCTATAAACCTATGACCTAAGCACATGTAGCTACTAGTGTTACCCTTACCTATGCATCTAGACCACCACCCTATACTTATGCTCCAGATAAGTCTACATCCATTGCCTACCAACCCCTATCATCCCATCCAAAATTAGTTGTTGTATAATAGGCCTAATATCATCCTTCATATACATCAACAAAACTAGCATCATTTATCCCTACTCTCATAGGCAACTCTTCATGGTCTATTACTAAATGTATTGGCTATGGTTTTGGTAATAAAAACTTTGCATCCTCTCTCTTATACCTCATAAAAGGACCCAAAATTCCCTACACAAGGCCATACTACCTCCAAACTCTATTGAATAGGATGAGCTCAGTCTCACCCTCTCTCCTCCCATAAATCCACCTCTAGCTCTATAAAGATAGAGTGTGATAGTTGTAGAGGGCCCACCTAGGCCAACCCACATATGGCCTACAAATCACATCACCCATAACCAAAACCTAAAATGCATCTCTAAACTAATCCATGTCTATATCACCTCCTCTAACCCCTATCAAAGCATAATCTCCCATCCATCACAAGAATCCCATTTTGTAGTCTGCCTAAGCATAGCCATTCCATGGTAGCCCTAATGGTCTCAAAACTCAAATATGCTTTTATACCCAGAAATGGAATACAAACCCCACATTGTTCCCATATCATCTATGAACTTGAAATTCCCAAAGATCTATGTATATATAAACTAGCAAAGATGGTGCCCACCCAAATACTATCCTCTCCAACAACATCTCTACCAACACTCCTAATAGTAGATATGGAAATCATCCACTACTCTAATCATGAAACATGAAATAAGACACTACCATCATCATCATTGTCATCAAACACCTCTCATCTAGAGACCTTTGGTATAATGGCCTTTAACCAAAACCACCTGAATTCTACCTAACATGGAACTAATCCTCACCATATAAGATCTCTATCTACTCATGCCACTCCTCAATCTCAATATGATAAATACGATCCCCTCAAATAGGTAACTATTTAATTTTGTACTAATCATCCAACAAAATGGTCATCTCTCCTATTGATAGTAGGAAGGTGTTTATTGTCAAATTCCATCTCTCGATGAGGGCCATGATAATCACTACATTTATTCATAACTATTGATAATGTCTCATGGCTCCTAGGCTAACCTCCTTTATATGCATCCAATCATCTTGAGTCATCCCTTGATGGATCTCTACAAATATCTTTATAACCCTATCCCTCATATGTATTTGGTCTCATGCCTATAAAAATAAAGGCTAACATGTGTCACCATTGTTATTTCCAAAATGACCTCGTTATCAACCTATACCCACTTATTTTAACCTATTACATTTATAACATTACCTATATAAATTGAAGAACATCTACCCTTATCCACACAAATTTCACACATCTTCCCTAAACATTATCATAACAACATCTACCTCTACCAAACAACCATTTCCATGCATCATTCTTACTTAAAAATTGATTCATCCCATCATTTTACCTACCTCACAACCTTGTTAAAACATTTTAAACCATTCTTTATACATATTTTAACATTACACCTTTCCCAAAACACTCGACCATCTACGATTAGCCTAATTATTGACAGTCTAGTAAAAATTTTACCTTAGTGTTTGACCACCAATGATTAGGTTAACCATCAATGTTTAGGTCAAACTACAAATAGAGACTTACTTTATTAATTTATTTCTTGATTGCTTACTTCCTTGATGGTGAAACCCTTAAACCTACCTACTTTAAAACTATAATAAAATAAAATAAATAACAAAACTAAACTACTTAAATCTATCTTACAACCCACCTCCAACCCAAATCTTCTTTCAAATTCAACATTCATTTGCTACATTTTATAATTTCACCCAGAACATACATTTAGGTAAAACCCTACCAATACAATCACAAATTACCCACTATCCTCAACACATACTTCACTTTAACCAATCAATAATAGAACTCCATCTTATATCTCAGTCATAGTCAACCACCTTAACAATTTCTTAGTCATACCTCTTAGTTAAATGTCAAAACACCAAATTACTAGAACATGTAAAGCATGGAGTCAATAAGTTAAAAATAGAAATGAAATTTCATTTTAACTTTTTATCCTCAAATTTTTAGGGTTTTCCTTTGACCATCAATGATCAAGGTGAACATCTATGGTTGACCTTCAAAACCCTAACCCTCGATGGTCAGGGTATTGTTTTTAAATTTTTTAGGCACCTATACCCACATGCTAGTTTTTGTAGATCACATAATCTCCCCTAAACTAAAACTTGAACTTTTGGAGATTACCCTTGTCCAATCAACCATTTGACCACATCCAACTTGACATTAGCCATTTTTGACCTGAATAATTGTATATTTCATGATTAACTTTACATTGGTCATTTTGACCACATCGACCAAATTTGTCATGGTAAACATTTGAATTTTCACCACCTTATGTGAAACTATAACATGTATGTTTTTAAGGGAACACTTACTACCTCAAATACCTCCAAAAACACTAAACCTATCTAAGATATCTATAGCATCACTTGATCAGCTATTACCCTATCACTTATACTTCTAGAACTAACCTTATTTTTACCAACATTGGCAACCTTAGTCAATGTGTGATCTTGGATATCACACTTAGTCACATTTTTTCCAAATATTTTCCTTTAAAATATCCAGCCAACCCTTTTTGTCACTAAACTCATGATTCACCATATATCACTTGTCAAACCCTAACCTGATTTTGGTTTTACCTCATCGACTCCTAGTTTGAGGGGGAATACCTCATCCCATGCAAGGGGAAAAAAGACCTTTGACAAAAAAATATTTTTTTGTTTTATATATTATTAATTTAAATTCACATAATAAAAAAGGGTAAAATATAGACACTATAAAATTATACTAGGCATTGAAATGCCTTGGAACCCCCTAGGGGTCACCTAACCCTTTTTGACTCACTGACTAACCTATCAAAACTTGGGTCTAGTTAGATACTTATCTAACTAAACTCAATAACTTACTAACAATCTTTAAAACCACCCCTTTTAAATTATCTTGACCCTTTTCCTCTAGACATTTGAACATCGATAATCATCTTAACCATCGATGGTTATCCTAACCATTGATGGTTAGGTCTTCACCTTCTTAACACATCACCAACTATACATGAGCTAACGAGTCACAATTAAATATGTTCACCTTATGTGGTACTAATAAATTCCCAAGCATTGATATGAGCAGCCTCTCCCTTTAGGGTACCTTCTATCCTACATATCTTTTTTCCTATAAAAGGAGGGGATTAGGAAGTGAGATGGATCATCACAAGCACTCTTGCATATAGGTATTCCAGCTTTCTAGCATATAGTCTTCCTTTAAAAAATAAAAAATATAAAAAGAGACTTGAACTTCTACCAAATTTTCTTTTGAGGCCAAAGTACTATTACTTTGGAAAATTTTCTCCAGTCATAACCATCAACCATCTAACAAGCTATAGGTATATTGTACTTATTCTTTATTTCATTAGATTTCTAACCCATCTAACCTAATAAAACCTATCTATAGTTTATTTCCCAACTTACAAATATTTAATATAACCATTATCAGACCATTCACCTATTCTAAAACTTCCTTTTGATCAACCTTTATGAATCTAAAATCAATCACCAATGGTTAAAAAAACCACCAATGGTCACCTCCAACTACCAATGGTTACCTAATTGTTGATGGTCATCTTAACTATTGATGGTTAACCTAACTTTTGATTTTCATTGTGGTATAAAGTAATAATAAGTTATTTTTATCCCCTTAACCCAACCAAACCTAAATTTTTGTGTTGTTACCTATTCATAGACCCTTTATTGATTTTTTGAACATGAATTCACCCACTTTAGCATGATTATTGACCCACTTTTACTATATTTAGTCATTTTTTAAACAAAAATTCTACTTTATTCTTATATTACATTTCATTTTCTTTATGCAATTACCTTTCCTTTATCATTTCCAACTTGATTGTTATCAAAAGTGGATTGACAGGCTCCTAACAAGCTCATGTTTCTTGGATTTATATCACATTAGGTATTCGAGTTATCTATCTTGCTAATAACCCATTTGTTAGAGATTTATTATCTATAGGTTTTTTTTCTAAACCAAAGATGAGTTCTTCATCTTCATCTAGATTACGTGTACATCACCAACTTAGTATTTCTACCACACCCTTATTACTAGTTTCTTATCTTCTTCCAAAATTAAGAAATGAGTATAAATTAAGAAAAACAAAGAGGGAGAAAATTTGGATTTGGTTGAGACATAATGACTTGAGGTGGTTGAATAGTCATGTTATATAATTTTTTTTGAATGTTTATCATTTGAGATTGATTGGTTATTTTCATGAAGTTCATTTATTGAGATATATGTGTAAGAAGTTGAGTTGTATCAATAGGTGTATTGGTGTTTGTGGGATGGGTATTACTGTTGATAAGAGGGGGATTATTTGGTGGAGGATTCCCAAAATTTGTATTAGGAAGAGGATTAAGATGAATGACCTCAACTATATTACATTGTGTAGTGATTAGTTTTGGTTTAGGAGAAGCTAAAGGAACAAAGTGGATAGTTTCATCTAAAATAATAAAATAAGTGAGGTTATTATCCAAATAATTAATTATGCAATGCTTTTGACTAGGATAAAGTTGAAAAGATGTCATCATGATGACATAAGACAATATAACCACACAAAAAATAAGAAGTGATAGGAAAAGTATAGGGTTGACTGGATTAATATCAAAGAAAAAAGGTCTTGTAAATAGTACATGATTGATTGGGTTGACCTAGTACAATAAAAAATGGATGAAAAAGTATACATGGTTGACTGGGTCAACTATGTATAATAGATAGGGTAAAATAAATACCCTGTAGGAGACTATGTTGACTAAAATGATTATAAACTTAGACAAGAATAATTTTTGTAAATACTTAAAAAATCAAGAATTGAAGGGAAAAAACAATCAATTAAATTAATGAGGGTGATCCAATTGAGGCACACAGGACAAAACCTTATACCAATGCAATTTTTTTCAATATAACATATAATTGAACAAATAGAAAATAATCAACTTGAAAAGTAAAATATAACTAAATGGTCAACCTGAATGTTATTAGATTATTAGAATATGATTTTAATGTATTGGGAAGTTGGTTGTAAACAAGGAACTAAGAAGCAATCTAAGGATAGTTTTAGGATGTTTAGGCTAAAAGGGATTTATATTGGAAATGGTACAGGCTTTGTATTAGGGTCAACCCCTTTACTTCACACACCATAGTGATAAGGGTGTTGGGTGATTAGATAAAATATACTATTAACAATGTATTTATACTTGGACATAAAACTAATCTGGTTTCCCCCTTAGTGATGAAATCCAAGTAGGTTGGCCATGGGTATAAAATTATTAAAATACTTGCTTAAGACTTTGTGATTTGGTCATGTGTCCATAAAATATAAAATATTGAAACTAAATAGTAAATTGAAAACACCCTAATTAGACTATGTGATCTATTATAAGATTGAAATAAATAAGAAATGAAAGTGTAAACTAATTACTAGCATATAAAGGTTAATTCAAACATCATACAATGTCGATGTAATTGATAGTGTATACACATAATACAAAATATGGTTGATAGTGTTGATACTATACTGTAATGTCCCCAAAATTATGATAAAGTGATTTAATTAATTTAAGTTTTCCAAAAATTAATATTATTTCAAAAGGATGACTTTAATTAATTAATTTTAATTAAAATGGAAAATAATAAAATATTAAATAAGCTTCTTCTAGAAGTTGGAGTTATTTGCAAGTGGGCTTCTTCTAGAAGATTCCTTGGAGCCTTTAAAAGAAGTTGAGGGCAAAGCATTTTTTATTATTGTTGAGTAATATTTCTAATGCATTATGATAAAGCTTGAATCTCTGATTCAGCTAAATATCTGAGGATGAAAACCTTCAACAGATTGGAAAAGGGTTGGACGAAAACCTAGCTCTTTTCAAGAGTGGATTCATGATGGAATTCACATTGAGCTTATTCATTTAGTCAGCGTCTTTCTTTATTTTCCCATTGTGGATCTGTAACTTGTTTTCAATAATTTTCCAAGGATGAAAACCCTTGAGGAAAGAAGGTGGATTAGATGAAAACCCAATCGCATCTCAGAGGTGAATTCATACAGAGTTCACAATTGCACTTCATTGGAGAATCATGAGTTTGGACTAGAAATTGTATATCAGTTTTGGAGCAGACTTTGATCAGAATTTTGGAGTAAATATATATTATATTTGGATTGATTTGTAATAGTAGGGATTTGGACTGTGTTCAAGTATGTTTGAATCCATAAACTTGATGTAATTACAATTCTAGATAATCTTTTTAATAGCAGCAGTCATTTGTATTCAAAACATAGAATTATATGTTATTTGTTTATGTTGGATGGTCATATTATGTGTTTGAATTTAGAGTTGATGTTATTTCCATAAGGGCATATAATTGGCATGTTTATTTGTGCATTTAACATACATTTATTCACTTCCAAAATCATTTATAAATTCAAAACAAAGAATTAGATTTCAGATCTAGGGTTTAGAAAGATAGATATTCAGAATTCTAGGGCAGAAATTAGAATCAAAGGTGCAAAAAAGTCAAATCAGAACTTAGGGTTTTGAGCAAAAAATTGATGTGCAAAAATTAGGGCAGAATTCAAGTTTTAAAAATTAGTAATTTAGGGCAGAGCTCATTTGGGATATTTCATATACTATGGAAGTAATGGTCTAAACATTAATAGGGTTGATAGAGTTGACCTAGTTATCTAGACATCACACAAAATACAGAACTGGGTGGATAGGGTCAATCTAGTAGACTGTACAGGGGCATTTTTAAAGACTACAAATTATGAAAGGAAAGATTGTAAGAAAAGAAAGAAAGGATAGAAAGGAACCTTGGTGAGTGTGAATATGTAAATAAATGAGATTGTTGTCAAAGAACCTTGATAAAATGCCTATAAATCCTACTAATAGGGTCAACTAGGTTAATCTAGTAGATCTAGTTGTTGAGTGCTTGAAATGTATATGGTCAACTAGGTACATCTAGTAGTCTAGACTAGATTTATAAAAATGTATAAGGTTGACTAGGTTGACCTAGTATTTTTTTCTATAGCTGATGAAAAAACTACATAAACAAAATTGAGTCATATTTATGTGACTATGTTAAACATATGCACATAAGTTAAAACTGTGTCAATACAATCGACCTACTATGGAAAATAAATGATAAAAATAATGAAAAATAAGTGAAACATATTCTTAAATGGTTAACTCACATTGGGTCCAAAAAAATATATGAAAACAAAAATGCATCATGTTTATAAATCAATCCTAACTTGGAGAAGATAGAGCATACCTACACTTTTGATTTGGAATATATTTGTTAAGTGGGAGCATGACAATTATGGGGATCCACTAGACCTAATTAGTGGATCATTGATCAGAATATACCTTGATAAGGAGGGTACTAAAGCCTCCAGTCTAAAACAATCATGTAATAAACCTAAGGGGATCCTAGGTTTTGATATTTCACCTATTCTAATAATAAGAAAACTAAATCTAATCTAGTGCTCACCAAAGTTTGTGGCATAATGTGGAGGTTATAAATAATAAAACTAAACGTGCATAGAAGATATATACTCAAATTAAGGTATATCAAATCTTAATACATGTAAGAGAAGAACAAATGCATTATCTATCTACTCTTATAAAAGAGAAATAAAGTTAGGAATAATTACCTTTGAATATGAACCTATTGAGCCTTAATCTCTCCCTTAGCCAAGGTGATTCGTAAGAGTTTTTTGTGTTATGTAATAATGATAAAGATAAATCAGCTATAGGATACACAACCTATTGATGCATCCAAAATACTTATCTACAAGATAATATCCATATCTCCTAAGAAAGTATGGAACCCTAATCTTTATTCCTCAAGTATAATGGTCAATAAGTAGATGTTCATTTGTTCTTACTTCTTTGCTTCTTATTAATAATTGATGGAAATGATGTTGTATATATAGGTAGATATTTCCCTAAAACCTTCTAAAAATGTTGGCTGATAGGATCAACCTAGTCGACCTAGTACAATTCCATACAATAATTTACTAGGTCATGAGCTAGGTCAGCCAAAGGTCAACTAACTCCTAAGTTAAAAATAACCAAAAACTATATAGGGTCAACCCAGTCAACCCTGTAAAGCTAACTAAAAAATGGGATTTAGATGAGGAAAATGAGTATAAAATGTAGTAAATGCATGGAATGGGTATAATAGAGAAAAACATGCTTAGGGTAAATGGTTTTAAGAGATAATTGTGTAGATTACAAGTGGCAAAAGAGACAATAATCTTATGAAGCACCAATGGTCTACCCACCCCTATCTTGTTACACCCCTTAAGGCATGCACTTAGAGAGATTGAGAGTGGATGAGTTTATGCAAGATACAAAGTGTTAGTAATCGATAAAATTTTGAAAATACTATGTGTATATATATTGGTGCTATAAGGAGGGTGGTGAGATAAATATTTTAACCAATCACTTATTTCAAATTTTTTCCCCTCTTTTATGATTTCACAATTGTGTTTCATGCTTGAAATACACATCAAGATATAGGAACTAAGATGGATTACTAGGAATATTTGAGATTTATCATTATTTTTTATCTCATTGACATATTTTACACTTTTTCCACCCTATTGTATGCTTGAAACAAACATCAATAGGCTAACACTAGGAGACCTTGATCTAGAAACAAATTTAAAATTTTAAACTTGAACTCTTAGAGGTTTTTCCCATAATGATATTCTAGATATAAAGACCAAAAAACTAAAATATTAAACCCACCAATTGATTTTTCATAGCTTGGTGGAGGTGCTTTCCCTATGAACATTCCAAGGACTATTCATGACTTGACTAAGAATATTGATAAATTTTGTCCAAAATACACACATGGTAAGATTTAAGCTATTGAATAACACATTTAGGTATTCAAAGATTCCATTATCTAGAATCAAATATTGCATGAATACATTACATATTACTTATTTCCTTAGTCTTTAGATGAGGTTGCTTAAGCTAGTCCCTCAACTTATTGAATGGGTGTACCATCTCATTGGCTACCTTTGAAAATGAAAATTTTATCCATTTTAGTGTGTCCATTGACCCTACTACCCTCTAATATCAGTTTTATGCATCCAATAGGTATCTGAATGAACCCATGAGTGTATTAAATGATCACTTTCTCATTTATATAGGAGGTTTAAATATCCATTCCTACAAATGGATGAAGTTGTTATTGAAATCTATTTGAAGATGATGTATCCCCGACTGTCATGCTTATCCAAAGGACTATGTCCACTCTCACATTGTTGGAATGAACTTACCAGGAATCCTTCAACATTGAAAAAAAATCAATGTCGCATGGTTATGGTGCTAACCATTTTATTATTTAAGATAAATATATGTTTAGACCCAACATCCATCAATTTACATGCCCACACGTCAGCCTATGTACCAGTTTACACATTATAGTCAAACATTGCCTCAAACTTATAATCATCTAACCCTCATTGGGACTAAAAATAACCATGTTAGTATATTTAATGCATGTAATTATAATAGTTATATATTTAATTAATAGGTTGTTTTACATTGTTTTACTGATCAATCATCTTTTAGTGTTGTTAATCAAGCATAATTAATAATAGGGGACTCCCAAGAAGAAATGCACAAGTTGATCTAAGATACCATGTTATTAAGCTCACAATTTTGGGCCTATGGAAGTAGAAATTAAATAATTACTTAAGAGGTCATGTTGACTGAGGTTATTTAATTTATTAGGAAAGAACAAATTTAAGAGATAAATGATGAGGATGATTTTGATGATGAATTTTTAGTAGTCATTTCAAGAAAGTTCATGAGTGAAAACAACAATAGAAAAACACCACATTAACAATAAGATAAATCATGAAATCCATGTAATCAACCAATAAAATAAGTGGAAAATTTTGAGTGGTTAGATGAATAAAATGTATAATATGCAAATAAAATAAACATATTTTATGTTTTTTTACTACATTTGAAAATTTGACATAGGATGATCAACAAGTCAATCACAATATTAAAATTCCCATCTCATCATTATAATGGATGAATTGGAAGAAAATAACATTGATATTAGTTGTCCATACAAAGAAGAGGAATTAAATGAACTCAAATTGGAGGATATCCCACTCTAAGGTAGCCTTGATTGTGATCCAATTGGAATAGACCAAAATGGTGTATTCATGAGGTTTTTCACCATTGAATTGGAAGAAAACAACATTGATATTGGTTGTCTATACAAATAAGATGAATTAAATGAACTCAAAATGGAGGATATCCCACTCCAATGTATCCTTTATTGTGATCTAGTTGGAATAGACATAAATGGTGTATTCATAAGGTTTCTCACCATTGAAGAGTAGCATTTGCATATTATTGATGATAAGTGGAAGGAGGGTGAGAATCAGGTTATATTTCCCCTTTGTTTTAATATTTACATTATTTGTAACAACCTATAGAGTATGAATGCATCAATATAGTGTTCCTCTCGGTGATAGATGAAATTAAATAAAAAATGAATAATCATGATCATATTGGTTACAATAAATAAATGAGACTAGAGGGAGTTAGATTTGATAATAATTCTATCCATTTTAACTCTCTACATATTTCAGCCACTAACAATAAAAAGATAAACTCATTGACTTTGAAATAACATAGCCTTTTCCTTTTAAATGATGATAATGATAAAATATGTTTTGAAAACATTCATAACAAAAATAGAGCAGCCATAAATTGATTCACATGTTGGCTGCCATGAATCACATGACTTTACTAGGTTGGGTGTTCCAATCTCTCTAGTGTCTATTAATAACCACCCCTATCCCTCACCATAATTCACTGTATCGGTAAAGGTATTTATCCAACCCCACCCTAAGTGATTTTTGTAAATTAAATGTAATTGCATTGCTAAATTTAGTGCAAAGAATTTGTTTAATTTTCATGAGAACATCATAGATAAGACTCTTTGGGATAATGTCCATAAGCGTAGATTGAAACATAATCATAAATATGTATTTCAATTTGGTAGGATTCCTACTAAAATTACTAAATCATAAACATGAATACATTTATTTTTTATGAATCTAACTAGTGAGGACATCTTATGGCATGTCCATGAGTGATTCCTCAAACTCATGCTTACATGCTTGAATTGGCCTAAAAGACTCTTGTAAATAACTTCTCTTTTCTTTCCTAATTTTATTGTTTTCTTTCATTTTAATTTTTAATTTATTTTTTTCATCAATTCAACATCATTATTTATATTTTTTGGTCACTCTTATCTATTTTTCTATGCATGTTCCCTTTTAATCAAATAATGAGGAAGGATGGTTTGTATGTATGTAGCTCGAGTGATGTTTTGGTTTGTAAGTGTTCTAAGTAAATTATATCTTAACATTATGTTTTTGATTTGGTTTAAAAATATTGGATTGTCATGTGTATTCTAAATTTGTTTATCTCTAGATGAGTTTGTGTAAACTATTTGGCCTCTAAAGACATTCTCTTGAAATAATGCATAAAAAATCATATTTTAATGATTTTTAGGTTTGCTTGGATAACCTACTATGGTTAATATCTAGGGTAATAAATATATAATTATATATTTATGTTTTTAATGTGGTACCCAACATGGAATTGAGATTTTAAAAATAAAGAAAGAAAATAAAAATTGATTTCTTAAATACCCAACTTCTAGGTGATTCATGGAACCTCTACCAGGGCTATGGACATCTAACTCACAATAGAAAAAGGACTTAAGTGGGATAGGATACATATCCATTAGGTTTATATATACATGTATGGTAGGGGATGAAGATCCAATTGAACTCTCTCAAGGTATTATTCACTATCCTAATGGTTAAAGCTGTAGTATCTAGTCCTTGTAGATTTTATGAAGTGGTAATGAACTCATTTTCACACACTAGGTCAATGATAATATAAAATTTGGTCTTGTATCCATTCCCTTCGTTTACTCTTATAAATCCGTTTCTATTCCATGTGTTATCTTAGCTATATACTTTGGGTTTGTAGTCATGTTTCTTTAGTTTCAAAATACTTGAGAACATTTTCCAGCAAATTCATCATTTTTTATTGGTTGCATAACATTCCCTATTCCATCATGAATCAGGGAACCCATTTTTGGGCCTCTTATTATGTTCCTTATTATACTCATGGATAGTTATTATTACCAATCTCAAGATACCTTGGTGGGATGTATTAGTTTATGTGTCAAATTAGGCCTCAGAACTGCCTGTATTAGATAGACCATTAAAACTTCACATAAGAAAATTAACTTGAAAGTGGTTTTGACCTCCTAGTTTCCCTTTGAAAATATATATTGATTAAATCTATTAAATTTATCTAGGGGTCATTTTTATTTTCATGTTAATTCAAACTTCGAATCCTACCTTGTTGAGATAACCAAGCTCATGTGAGAAATTTTCATATTGTATACCTGCCCAAAAAATGACTTGTTGATGCCCTTTACACACAAAGATGAATCCCAAATAAAACTAATTGAATTTTTTATTAGTTCTATTATATGTGTTCAAAACAATTTCATATTAATAGACCTAATTTGGATTCCAAACCATGATTATGTTTGTAAGGTCAAAATTTACATAATCTAGTTATAATTAGGTTATTTTCATCATTTCTATTTGGTTTGAGTTTATAAAATAATCCTTGACTAGTCAATGATCTTATTCCCTCGCTTGTTCAATACTAATCGGATCCTAATCTATGATTAGGTCACTAGGACTTGGGCCCTTATATTAATGCTAATTAGGTGAAATATCCAACTAGGTCGAGGATCATCTCCCCTGACTCCTTTTTTAATCAAGCCATAGAACTCAATAGGGTCTACAAGCCCCTCCTTATAATGTGGCATTCTATTAAAATGATTGATTCATAATGAAAAGAGAGTAGTATTAGATTTATGTAGGGTTCTAATACCTAAATATAAAGTGAATCATGTATTCTATTTCATGCAGTATTGTACAAGATTTTTTGCCACTTATAATGTGGCATTCCTTGCCTCAATTTTCATAATTTTAATTGCGGGTCCTAATCTCTGTTAAGTCTTGGACCCCAAAAATTTTAATTCTAATATTCATTATCCATGGAAAAATGATTGGATATTTATAAAATTTTAAGTCTCCCTCAATTATAATTGAGAGTTGAAAGCTTGATTATAACTAAAATTATAAATTTTAAAAAGGTGCATTTAAAAAACATCTTTATGGCTCCTAGAAGCAAAATTAATTCTGGGAGGCCATTTTTGAGCCTGAGTTGATTTTCTAATGAGATTTTAGGCCTTGTTTGTCATTTTTGTCAAATGTTAACATTTTCATTAATCTCATTCTAGTTTGGTCATTTTGGTCTTTTCAATTTTGGGAAATTTTGCCTATGCTAAGGTTGTCCACATTTTCATCTTATGCTTATTTAAAAGAGCTTTTAAATACAATATTTAACTTGTTTATTTTTGTCTTTTTGAAAAAAATGTGAAAAGTGGTGGGAAAGGGGATAGGTTTTGGAGGAAAATAATCAATGGCCTTTTTAGAGGGAAAACCTTGATATATATTGCTAAATGAGATCAATTACACAGGATGGCTCATTTTTCCTTTTGGGAGACATTGTGGACTAATCACCTTTTTTATGTTTGTAGTTTAATATTTATCCCTCTCTTTTTTTCCTATAATTATGATATAAAAAATTATATTAAAATTATTTTAATCACCTCATATTTTAATCAAAATGAATATATTAATCAATAGAAGACTATGGAGTTTCTATTTATAATTTGTGCATGTAAATGGTGGTTGTAACTCTTGTTATTCATAACATGTGTTCCTCAAACTCTTTCATTATATTTTTTAATAGTTGTGAGCATGTTTTATATGTGTGAGACTAATTTACTAGGTGAATTTGATCAAGATAATAAAATTTGTCTTCATTATTGTAGGATTTTATTTCCTTTTCCCTCTCTGTTGCACTTTTTTCCTCTATGTTGGTTAGGGTTGGCATAAGTTTTAAATTTAATTTTTGTTATTGTTTTATATTGAGAGTAATATATTTTAAATTATTTTAAATTCATTATTTACCGAATATATAATGTAATGAATGAACATTTAAATTAATCATTTTCTAACTTAGTATAAACCTGTAAAAGCTGATTTTAATGATATGGGCATATCTAATAGTGCATAGTTCTATTATTTCCTAAAATATAATAAAAAATCATATGATTAAAAAAAATAAAATCACATTACTCTAAATCTACTAAAATAATATATCAACATAAAATTCAAGTTATATTATTCCAAACTAGTAAAGGCCCCTTGAATTGGAATAGTTCTACATACACCAATTGGGTCACCTAATATGTCATGGAAAGGAAATAATAAACCTTAGGGAGACACTATGGGTATGATACTAGGACATGTTGTATAAGTGATCATTTTTCCTAAGTTTGTGTGTCAAAAAATCCATCAACACACTAGTGCTATAAAGAGGTTTGTGAGTGTAATATTTTAACCTATCACTTATTTTAGGTTTTTTGTCCATTCCTTTACATTTTCCCCATTACATTGTGTGATTTAAATTAATGTAAATAGATTGGTAATATGGTGAAAAATGAGAAAGAGGAGACTAATTAAAATATTCTTTTGATTCCCCATGTTTTATGGGTTTACACAGCTTGTTGATACACGTGCATTTCATGAAATAATTTGATAAAAACCAATAATATTCTATTCTTTTCTTTAACATAGTAAAATTATAATCTAGTTTATGCCATAAATTAACTTATTCAATACATAAAACTAATGAAAAAATTACACTTTTCCATACTGGTCTATGCACAAACCTCTACCCTCACATTTCAAACACTTTATATACAAAGAAAGATCCAAAATATATTTCCATTCTTTTATATCATTCTCCACCTAACCACCAACTAAAATAATGAAATTATCCTTAAATGAATGAGAATGGATGACCTTTGTCATTCTACAAAATTTCACTACATTCTGTAGGCATTTCTCATTCCATTATAGGATTATAAAGACTTTAAATAAGATAAAATACCAAGGAACACATTTTAGGCATTTACAAGAGACCTAGTTAGATTTATTAGAGAAATTTATAAGCTTTTGAAGACCCTATCTAATTTTTTAGGTCACTTTACAATTGCATAGTCATAGTCATACTTTTCATATGTACTAAAAACTAGTTTTAATATTCCCAAGACCTATTTGGGATTTTTATTCTGAATATCACTATGAGCTTCACTTGAATTATTTCATGTTCTAATCAAAATAATAATCCTAATTAACTATGTTTATTTGAATGCCAATATTTCATGACCCAAATAGGGTTTTAATTATTAATTATAACTAGTCAATAATATTTGATGTAGTCATAAACCTAATCAAGGAAGTGGTTCCTAATTATCATTACACTTTCCTTATAAAATTTATTGAGACTTGATTAGAAAATAAACTCTGATTAGCAAAGATCCAATGCATATGATGCATTTAAGACCTAATCGGTAACTCAATTTATAGTCACCACTATCGATGGGATGAAGTCAATACCAAGACCAAATTGAGGATAAAAATCCCAATTATAGCCATGAAGTAGTTGACATCTCCATAAGACATAGTCATAAGTATGAATGTTGATTATAACTGAAGGAAATTTTAATTTTTTCTAAGATCTAATTAGACATTATATTTTTGATTACAACAATAATGTGAAACTTTACAATCTAATACCTATTTAGGGTTTTAAAACTTGAATACAACTATTAAGTGTTTTTGAATATTTCAAGACTTATTTAGGAAAGTGAAACCCAAATAACAAAGCCATGATCAACCAAATCCCACATAAACCATTTTGGACTTCTGAAGCCTGAATAAAACTACAAATAGATTGTAATAAACACCAATACCTAATTAGTACTATGAAATCCAATCAACACTATGTAGACACATAAAACTGGGCACAACTAGTTTATACCCAAACATCAAACCAATTCCTACCAACCATTTCAAATTAAGTCAAATAATCATTAGAAGTCTCAAATTTGTTTATGTATCATTCATTGAAGATCAGTTTTGTGTTGAGACATCCCTAATTGAGGTATTTTATCATATGAAATAATAACTTGTCATGGATTCATCTCTAATCACCTTGCAACATAATGACTAGCAATTTGTCCTATGGACCTATTAAGTAGGGCAATTACACACTTTATTAAATCTTGAAATATCTAAAAGGATAATCAAAATCAATTAACAAGTTAAACAAGATTAAATGTCTATTTGAATTATCCATTTTCAATTAACAAATATCTAAAAAAGGAAATTCAAAAATCAAAATATCCTATCCTTTCATCATTGCCTTTATGAGTTATCAAGTTCTTTGAAAATATCCTAAAATATCTAATTTGACAGCCAAGCCTATTAATTGTAAATCATAATTATTTGATAACTATTATATATATTAGAGTTAGTTTTAACCCACCTAGGTTTAGTTTGAACCCATTCTAGGCCTATACTCAACCTTGACTCACCTTGGGTGAGAGTTAATTACTAAGGCTATTTATACAAGGCTTTGCATATTGAACCATAAGCTATTTAAGTGTAAAGTTATTATTCTCAAACATCTTCAACAAGATCTTTGATGTAGTGTTATAATGCCTAAATGCTTAGTAAGTGGTGCTACCATGCATAAATCATAAGCCAAATAATCATAAGTCAAGATTACAAGGAGAAAAGGATCCGAACAACCTCCATTGTCAAAGACTTATTGAAGCACAAGCCAAGAAATCCATTCACCAAAGCCATTTGGAACTCCCAAGGAAGGTAAAAAGACTTATTTTTTATATCTTTTTGTTGTGCTTTCATTTAGTTTTTGTTACTAAGTTTTCTCTATTGTCTAGGCTAGAGGAACTAGTATTTTATTTTGTTCATTTCATTTGTTTCATGAGACTAACATAATACTAACCTCCACTCTATGTCAAATTCCTAGTTCACATGTTTCCTAGTGGGAATCTTAAGGATCCTATATAACTGAGGATAATATGCAACTTTTAGTTTTTTTAATAGATGATTAAAATTATTTAAAATTCAAGTTTTTAGTTTATTTTTTACATTTTTCTATTTTTAGAAATACATAGGTTGTAGGAGACTAATGTTGGTCTATTTTAATGTTTGATAGAGATAGACATCAATCATCCCAAACTAATATTTATTACTAGAATCAACATCAATCCCTATGCAAAAAAGGAATAGAGCACAACAAAACATGATTAATGAGGGTTTTCTTGATTATTTCTAGTTTTTATTTTATGTCTAAGAGCCTAAATATTGTTTTTCTAACTATTTTATTAAAAGATTCAGAGATATATTTGATTTTTAGGCTTGTTTGATAATATTTCTCTCTATCAAACCTTCTTGTGTTTTTATACATTTTTATAGGAATTAACATCAATCTTGTTGACTGATTTTGATCCTTGTGTTGATTGACTGACATCAATCTCCATGGATTGACGTCAATCCCTATGTGAATCAATTTTGATCATCTCTAGGATAAAAATCATGAAAGTAGAGAGAAAAATCCTAAATTTTGTTTTCTCATTCATTTTTGGGATTCTAATTATGAAAACCCTCTAACTAATTATAGGTCCTAAGGTGGAAGAATCCAAGTTTGAACATGATTAAATCTTGCACAATTTTTCTTTGGTGTTTAAAACAAACTTAGTTCTTTCCATGCCTTAGTTATTTTTGAAGTCTTTTTGTAAATTTTTCAAACAACTAATGCCAATGGGCTCATAGTTCACAACATTCTTCTTTTTGGTGAATTAAAATGAAATTTAACATGTAGTTATATACTCCTAAGAGTTTTTAATTTTATGCTAATTTTTGAAAGTTTTTTGTTTCTAGAAAACCAAGTGATGTGTGTATGCTCTCCCCCATCCCCTTTAGGGAACTCAGGCAACCAAAAGTTCTCATTTTTTCCAATGTCACTTTAGTCTAAAAGTGTGAAAATAAATTCACTAAGGCCCTCACCAAATCCATATGGTTTGGGTGACCCCAAAATGACACTAAAGTCTTTTTTAATTGTCTTTAGTTTTCATGCATTTTAGCTTATGAGTTAGAGTTCACCACATCCTCACAAGTTATTTAGGGAAGATTTGACCCAAGAATTCATCTCCTAGCATCATTTCAACCCCATTCCATGGTGGGGTATATAAATTGAGATGGTGAACCACTAGGATAGTAGTTTGAGTGGTTAAATTACCTTCATTAGTGACTATGACCTCAGAATGTATGATCAACTCAGACATCACACTACACTGAACAAGTGATGTATGTAGTGATTATGAAAAGGATAATACCTTTTCACAAAAATCTAGTTGATGTAGAACTAATTGACATGAGCATATCTTATATTAGACACACTTGGGACCATCTAAAAATGAGTGAAAATTGATAATTTAGAACAACCCTACTTATTTCAGACATATTATTGATGTAGGACAAGTAGCTTGAAGTTTCATGTCATAGTACAAACCCTTGAGAGAAGACGAGGCCTAAAAACCCTACTTTTCATGCACTTTTGATCTTTGGATTAATAATTAAATTCTTTTTAAGAGTGAGTATGTTGAAATAATTTTATATTATTATACAACCTTGTCAATTTTAGGATTTAAAATTATATTTAGGTGTTTGTGTCATTTTATCCTTTCTTCCATTGTTTTGAGCTGAATTATCTATTTTCTCTATCTCACCACATTGAAAACAAGACTTGTTTATAAATCATTCCTTTGTTTGAGGACGTTTTATGCTACCTATTTGACATCGTGCATGTGTCTTAGTCTCTTTATCAACCTTTATTTGTATATATCATTTGATTGAAAAGAGTGTTGTTAAACTACCTAATTCATTTTGAATTTTGTTCCTTTAAGTCTTGAAACAAACCATTGATCATATATTTATAGTGCAATAAGATCATTAAATTTCTTGAATCATTTAAAAGGCTTGTTTGCATTGTGTCCAAAATCCCATTTTGAAACCAAATCCACATGTGATTTTTGGGATATTTACCTAGTGTCATTATATTTTTCATTCTTGTCTAGTTTGTTATTGTTTAAAAAAAACCTAGTTTTCTAAGTTGAGTTTTTTAATTAGCGTTGACATGTTCAAATCCAAACATTGATTGATTGCTACCTATGTCTTGTATAATTTTGGCCTAGACATCAATCTTTATCTTTTGGGTTTTGTAACTTAGGTTAATTCTTTGTTAAATTTGAAAACTATTATTTATGCCTAGATTTGGGAGAAATAGCCTATCTTCCATATGCCTATTACTTCATGACTTATACCAATTGACTAATTTCATATTTAAATCCAAATTCCTAGTTTATGCCAAAATGTCTTAGATTTTTTATATTAAATCTCATACCTTATTTCGTTTCAAGTCTAGCTTTTGTGCCATTTCTAAAATACCTAGCATATGCTTGTTTGGTGCCTAGATTGTGTGCCTTCTCTTAAAGACCTAGAAACTTTTACTTTATTAGATTATACTTTCTTAAAACACATTATACCTATAGTTTAGAATTTTGGTTTTTATTCATCCACTTAACCTTTTGCATAAGACATTTGACATTAGACATTTGAGGTTAGCTTATTTTTACCAAGTTTTAGCATAGACCATTTTGGAGATACAACTCCATCCCAAGACCAAGTTAAACCAAGTTTGAACCATTTATCCTTTGAAAATTATTTTTAAGATTTTTTAGAACTCTAGGAATTTTTTGAAACATTCATCATTAATGTATATATGTCTCATTACACTCATAATGGATCCATTCATAATCTAATTTATGATAATGTGGTCACACAAATTGACTTTGATCAAGACCCCTATGGTGAAGAGGTGGTTTTTTAGATGGATTTTTATCCTCTTTATAATACTCAATCTTGGGAAAAAAGCCAAGATTGTCAAGAGTAATATGTTTTGATACCTTTTTTATGTTTGTTAATGTATGATGTTTGTCATTTCCCCACTCATGGTACCAGATCCCCCACCTATACCATTAACCCTACTTTGAATTGTGTGATCAACCAAGATCCATAATATCCAAAATTACCATACTAGACCCTCATCCTTTAGCTTGTGACAGAAATCAAAATTTGAATTACCCTACCATTACCATTTTAGAACCTCACCCTTTGGAATCTGTGAGCAACCAAGATTTATAATGCCATACCATTACTATTCCAAGACCTCATCCATTGGCTCATGATACAAACCAGTATTTAAAATTCCCTACCATTACCATTCTAGGCCCTTCCAAGTATGGTATCTTGTTAACCCAATAAATTTGTGCAAATATAACTAGATGGATCATAATTACCATCCTAGGCTAAAAACCAACCTTTCTTAAGCCCATCATAGATAAATTCATCATTATCTAATTGATGACCATCCCTCATCTATTTCTAACCATCACCTACTTTATAAAACCCATGCCAATCATAGAGATATAATCAAGCTAATCATCACCTCTCCAACTAAACCAATAATTTGAAGACCAAGATATTTTTAAATTGGTATTTTAAATCTAATCATAAACCAAGGCCAAGAGAACTAACCAATTCAATATGTTTTTGTTTAATAATATATTTTTGATGAGTCAACCTATGATGAATCACCTTTCGATACTATACCTATTGTCAAGAAGTCTCACTCTAACAAGCCAATCTTTTTTGAGTCACTTCTTAATGATTATAGCCACGTTTGGGAAAATCATTATCTTAACTATTGTCTTATTTTTAAATAACCTCCCTTTGACAATCCATTCTTTGTGGAGTTGTCTCTTGATATTTTTGCCTCATTGAGGAGTCTCACTTTGACAAACCAGTCTTTATGGAGCCAATTATGCCATCATAAGCCATTAGTTGTCCCATACCAAACATTCAACAAGACATCATTGTAGCAACATCTATACCAAATGAATAATCAACATTGATGTTAGGATTTATGCTTGAAATGACAACATATTTAGCATCATAAGAAAAATCAATGTCAAACTAAATATTAGATTCAGAGTCCCTTGAATTAGACTCAACTTGATAATCAAGATACATTCATTTATATTAAAATATTGGTTACACATGCCTTGAAAATAAATTTTAATATATTTGTGATCCTTCCACTTATTTTTATGATGATTAATTCAGCATCAACATAAGTTCCCATAGTATCTTCTATAAGGATTATGTTGTCTCTTTTCATGCCATTATCATTCCACATGCCATTACCACCAACTAACCTAGCCATTATATTGACATTTCACCTCCCAAAAGTGTCAATTGTGACCAAAAGAATCATACCTTATTGAATTACATCCATAGTGACATATTAGTTATAGAATATTATGGGGGAACCATATTCATGTAAAAGAAGAACAATCTCCTAGTGAAACCTTTTCAGAGGCGCTATGGGACAATCAAAGTCCAAACTTAACATCTTCTAGTGAAATTTTTTTAGAGGAGCTAGAAGTTAATGAAACTTAAAAATCAACATTCATTAGGGAAACTTTTTGGAGGTGATATGGGAAAATAAATACAACTTCATTGGTGAAAACCTCTTTGAGGTGTCAATAGTTGAGCACAACAGTTCTTCACTACTTAATAAAGACATTATTAGAGATAAAATCACTAAAATTCCCAATCTATAGCATAATTAAATGGTATCTACTCTCAAACACAAATAATTTAAAAATCTAATGGTCTTATCAAGAGAATATTTAGAAGTCTTTGGCCTTACCACAACCAAAGTTATGTCAAATTTAGAATCAACAACATTGTGTGTGCTTACAAATCTTGATCTTAATTTGTTTCCTAATCATTATAAATTCCATTATCATCCACCTCTACATTACCAAATTAGATCTATCATCTAATATCTATCCATATTTACCATCCCTAAATATACTTTCCTTTTTAGAGGCTATGAAGAAATCGTGTTTCCATGTTTGGAGGAAATAGAATTAATGACCAATAAGGATCATAACAACATTATTGGAGTCCAAATATATAGTAGGTTCTTGATATAACATCTAGTTAAAGAGGTGTGGGCTAGCAAGTTACATGATTTCCTATTTTGGTTATATCATATGCTAAATAGGACATGTATCTCCACATCAACAAGAAAAAAAAAAACCTTTAATCTTGTCAAGACTAGTTACCTTGCCTTTTCCATTATCCATTTACATTATTGTTTTCATTTACCATTTACCTTATCATTTCTATTTTCCATTCTTCTTGCAATTTTTTCATACCCTACCATTTATCTTATCATTAGTGGAAACCCTATTACCATTATAACCAATTACCATATCATTATCTTCTTTATACCATACCATATATTGTTTAACTATACCTTCACTATTAAACATTGCCTATTTTTAACCACCCTACCCACCCTTTTTATCTTGGTTCCTTTGTTTCTTCTGGCACCTTCCATGAAGGTTATTTTTATCTAGTTTTATAAGTTTAAAAATTCTATGTTTAAATGACTATCTATGAAAGTAGTGTGATAGTAGATCTAGTAATTACATTTTTCATTTATGCTTGACCAGTGCCACTAATTATAACCATCTATAGGAAAATCAATATCCTACCTTGTATTACTAATTATAATTACTTATGGGAAAATTAGTATCACATACCTATGTCATTGTATCCTAGTTATAACCATCTATGGACAAATTGGATTCCATTTGCCTCAATTTGTAAATTTATTTTTACCTGGTTGTATCTCCCAACATTTTGTGTTGGTATAACTACTATGACTTGAGGTCCTAATGGAACTCTATAGGCCATGTTCAATTCATGTTGAGGTTAGTTCAATCCACCTTTTCCATACATTATCACCATTTTTTGATCCATTTTTTTATTGGTATCTTGTCAATATCTAACAAGTTAAGATACCTAATAATTACAAAAACATCCAAAAAATTCAAAATCCAAAAACATTTGTCCTATTTAAACCTAGTTAGGCATCCTATATCTACCCTACTAGGGAAAATACAATTTTAATTCTAATCCATTTAATTTCCATTGGGGGTGTGACCTTCCATTTTCATATATCTTTACTTAAGGGCACTACCTATTTATCCTTCCATTGAGCCTTCACCCATAGATATTGACTTGGTTGATAGGGTGCTTTCGATTGCTTTTATTTCAAGTTTATATATGTTTATTTACTTATTTGTTTGTTTGTTCATTTGACTATTTATTTTCTTTCATTTTTGTGCCTTGACTTATGCTATATTCATTCATTGATTTATTCCTTGAACATGATTCTTGAGTCTATCCATATTCATACTCAACATTATCATCATGTCTTTTTATCATTGATAGATTATTTTTAATTAATTATTGGACTAGGAGTTAGTCTTTATACATATTTTGGAAAATTTATCATAGTGTTTTATATCATGATACATACCATCATGTGTTATAGTAAAAATTAGATTGGGAAATATTACAAGTAATTAATCCATATATACTTCTCCTTGGTAACTTTGGTAAATCCTCCCACCCTCCTTGATCAAATCAAACCATTGACCATTCTAGTTATATGAATGCTAATAAGGATGAACATATTCACATTATCAGGTATAATTGACTCATTCACATTTATTAATTCTTATTCTTCCAATCATCTCTTTCATCACTTTATGCCTCTTCATTTGTACCCATTTATATTTAATCTATATAATAAGTTATATACTTGAGTTATGATTTCCAATGTGACCTACTAGGGAAAAATCATAAATCCTTATTCTATCCAATTCATCTTAATAATTATAAATTCTTATGGGAAAATTTTTATTTTAACTTATTTACCCTACTGGGGCATGTGTATGTGCCACTGATTAGAACTGCCTTTGGGAAAATTAGTGCCTCAACCTTTGTTACTAATTATAACTACCTTTGGAAAAATTGGTAGTTTTTTTAAAATTAATGCATGAAATAATTATCTTTACTTCATTAATCTCACCCATGGGTTAATTTCATTTTTTTTCTTACTTTTTTTTAGGGACCATCTATCAATCATATGTGTCAGCCACTCTCTTGAGGGGGAATCATATTAGGTTTCCAAAATGTTTTTTGGATATTATTCTTAAATAATTAACTTTTCCCATTCTTAATGTCCTATTTCATTATTTGGTAATACATTACTAATCCTATATCTTACAACATCTTCACAAACAAGGGGCAAACTATACACACCTAACACTAGCCACAACTATTTTATGCCTAGAACTCAGAGAAATTCCTACCAAACATTACAAATTAAGCCTAATAATTATTTAATGTCCCAAATTTACTTGTGAGTCATTCATCAAAGACATTAATCATGTTGATACATCCTTATTTGGGGTATTCTATCATATTTAGTAATAACCTCTCATGATTTCATCTCTAATCACCTTGTGGCATAATAACTATCAATTTGGGCTATAAATATATTAAATGGGGCACTTACACACTTTATTAAATATATAAAGATATAAAATACTAATGAGAATTAATTAACAAGTTAAACAAGATTAAATGCCTAGTTAAATTATCCATTTGTACTTAATGAATATCTAAAAAGGGAAATTCAAAATTAAAAATATCTTAGCCGTTCATCATTGACTTTATGAATTGTCAAGCTCTTTGAAAGTATCCTAAAATATATAATTTGATATCCATGCCTAGTAATTAAAAATCATAATTACTTGATAACTATTAACTCTACTAGAGTTAGTTTTTACTCACTTAGGTTTAGTTTGAACCCATTTCAAGCCCAAAATCAACCTTGACTCACCTTGGGTGAGAGTTAATTCTATAAGCTATAAATGCAAGGCCTTACCTATTGAACCATATGTTATTTTGGTGAAAATTTATTATTCTCAAATATCTTCAAAAATATATGTGATGTAGTGTTATAATGACTAAATGCTTAGGAAGTGTTATCATTCTAAAATCTTAAGCCAAGAAATCACAAGCCAAGGTACCAAAGAGATAAGTAGCCAAGAAACCTCCATTTTCAAAGACTTCTTAATGCACAAGCAAAACAAGACATTCAACAAAGCCATTTGGAGCTCCTAAGGAAAGTAAAAGATTTATTTCTTTTATGTTTTTATTATGATTTCATTTAGTTTTTGTTACTAATTTCTCCCTAATGTATATGCTAGAGGTGTCAAGATTTTAGTGTGTTTATTTAATTTTTTTCATGAGAATAGCACAATACTAACCTCCCCTCTATGTCAAATTCCTAGTTCACACACTATAACTATGCCAATCATAAAAGATGGATTATTTAAACTTTAATAACATTAATGAAAATGATCACTGATTAATATGAATGTTAAAATTACATGATGATGTCACCAAATAATGCATCAATAATAAGAATGATCTCACATAAAAACCAATAAAACTCATACAAACACACCAAGAAATAAAATGAAAACAAACTAAATAATAGAAAGGAAAATGCACTCTTATTTTGGTGATGAAAGATTTCTTAGGACTATGTATGCTTCTATATAAAACACCCAAGGTTCAAAAAGTG
This sequence comes from Torreya grandis, assembly GCA_037957365.1. Lineage (NCBI taxonomy): Eukaryota > Viridiplantae > Streptophyta > Pinopsida > Cupressales > Taxaceae > Torreya > Torreya grandis. Next base: position 1,193,763 of record JARHVA010001495.1, read on the forward strand.
ATTTCCCACTCACATAGATGTGATAAGTATAAAATATACTCTTTTGGTCATGAGGCAAAGTGACCATGTCATACCTTTTCAACATAACAAGTAAATCAATTGAATGTTATTTTTATTGTGTTATTTATAGCTCCTACATGTTGGTTTTCCTTCTATTTTCTTCACATTTATGCTCTCACTTTGTAACAACCCCTTAGGTTAAACTAGAACTAGGTTAAATATTTTTTAACTCAATAATAATTACCTTAATTACTTATAAGAAATAATGATATATAACTGAATGCATCAATTAAGAGAACTAAACTATTAGCCATTATCTTAGCCATATGATCCATTTAGCTAATGATCACCATATAAAAATACTTATTTGCTTTCACAAGTAAAACATAGAATAGTAATAAATTACCCAAATTAATAAATCAACCATTTTTAGTTTAAATATCACAATAAGTATAGATATAAATAACAAATTATTGCTATTATAAAATTGACATCAAATTGTACAAGTATACAATATTACATATATTAATATCATATTACAAATATATAATGTTTCAAAGAACATATGAGTCCTAATGAACTTGTTAATATACAAAATTAATCTTGATTAAGATACTATTGGTTAAGAATTGAAAAGGGAGGAAGAGTATCATCTAAGTTATTTTAAACACCAACAATAGAACATTGATTCCGTACACAATCTCCCAATAATGGAATGGCCCTCCCTTTATGGATAGGTAAATAGTGATAGTGCATAATTTGATAATGTAAACTAGAAACCCATGTGTTGAAAGATAATTATCATATGCAACAAATCATAAAGAGTTACATTCTAACATGATATCATGCAATACATGCAAACTAAATCAAATAGGTGAATTAAAAATATTCAAACCATAAACATTACTTTGGCCAAAGTTTTAATATAGTTTTTGAGATGTCAAGATCAATTAAAATCACACACACAACTCATTTGGATATCCTCTATCTCTCTATTAATGGCACTAAATAGTGAATTCCATCTCACATACTTGCTTAGAATTACTAATACTAGATTATTTAAATTATTAACAATAATTTAAGTACAGATTCAAGTATTAGATTTCCATATAAAAATGCCACAACACAAATTAATATAAGTAAATCATTAAATACCATAAATTTCATCACATGCATCTATATGTTATAAACCAACTAACTAACTTTAAAATACATTTTTTTTCATAAAACAACTAATTTATTCAATATATGAACAATAGTAATAACTAATTAATCTTCCATTTAAATAATGGTTTTATGATTAATAATCCAACTTTCACTAAGTTTAGATTATACATAAAAATACTAATCAACTACATAAAGAAAATTTGTGTTCCCTTATAGCCACTTAACAATATATTATTATATCATGATATCCTTAATAATTTCTTATGTAAAGAATTGTCCCTTTTACATTATAAATCCCCAGTTGTAACTTTTATTTAAATACTCATACAATAACTATCAAGATACAAGTAGTTGTGCATAATGCATCAAATAGGAGTTTAATTCTAGGTAAGATTCATATACAAATATAAGAATATACCAACCTCATAAAACATTAGATAGTATATAACCCTAGTAAAACCTAATATACTATAAAAATTCATAGTAATAGGTATGTAAAATGACTATCTATATATGTATATGTGTACGTATGTATTTATGTATTTATCTATGTATACATACATACATACATATTTCATAGTTTGAGTTTAGTAAAACATATAGACAATCCACTCCAGATTATAAGTTCTAAATCAACCATTCAAATAGCTTAAGACATCAATCACAAAAACATTATTCCCATTTAAATGTGTAATCAAAAGCACAAATACTCAACATCTCATAATAACATTATAACAGTCATAGTCTTGAGTTATGTAACCTAAGTCAATCCTCTAACTATATAAGATTATCATAAAATATTATATCAAAAATACATTTTATTCTAGAAAAAATGAAATCAAATATTCATTATGAGAATATTCAAATTTTAAGCCAAAATATTCATAACCAACTTTAAATTCCAAACCACTAAGACCCAATTTTCTCAATCATCTATCAACCAAGACTATTTTTAAAAACTCATTCCATAATATAAAAAATTCAAACATTTATGTATATTTAAATCAAGAATAGCAACTAGAGGTTTGATTCCTTTTATATTGCTATTGTATTCCATTTCCAAGTCGACTCAGCTTAACATCTAAACTAGGTTTTAAACTTAAAGATTACATATAGTAAGATTGAATAGTTAACATAAATCTTTCCCTCAATACGTTTTAACTTTCATATGTGACCAAATCCCTTTTTACCCAAAATATCAAATTAAAAGAGCCATTAAACAAACACAAAGTCAAAAAATATACCCAGTACATTCTATCCACCAAATCTTAAAACACTTAATAAAATGGAAGGTTTCAATCTTTTCCTTTTATTCCATGTCAAAAACACATTAATATAAATAAAACCCTAATTATTTTTTATTCTTTTTAATACATGATATAAATTGCCATAATTGGCTATTTTTGGCTTATTTGTACTTGACCCTATGGATGCATTGAACCCATCCCCAAGGTCATTTACAAATAAACCATACATACATAAGCATATATTGAAAATAATATCAAAATTTATTCCAAGACTAATATAATCAACTAAAATATTTCTCATAACACTTTAAAACCAAACTTTAAAACACCCAATTTCCATTTATGTATTTAAAAATATAACAGAACACATAGTGTACACAACCATTTAACAATTGTTGTGGTGTGTGTGTGTGTGTGTGTGTGTATAAAAGTGGCAAACCTTGAGGATGGGTATGACCCATCCATAAGGTCATACATACATACATATATACATACATACATACATACATACATATATATATATATATATATATATATATATATATATATATATATAACTAAAAAAAATCAAGAACCCATGTTAAATAATAAATGGAAAAAACCAAAGCACTATATATGGCATTTTATAATGATATATCTAGAATATAATTTCAACAAACCCTACCTAAAAATGTTACCTACACAAATTGAGCTCTTTATTTACCCAATCTCTCCTTGTCGACCTGTGTCTCTTATCCAAAAACCCCCAACCTCTATATATTTTATTTGGTCATCATACACATGCCAAAACCCTCAAAAAACTCTAAAAAATTGGGTCTTTATAAAAAAAATCGCTAGTTCTTTTATTTCTATGAAATTTTTGCATGGCAACTTGCCATAACTCATCTACAATCTGATCAACTAACATTAAAATTGTCATAGAAAAAATAAGCAACTAGACAAAGTCCATGGTGATTTTCATTATATCTTTGAAGAGTCTAAAAACTAATTATTTGGAAACCCTACATTCCCTTTTAATATGCCATCTCAAATAATCATGTTAAAAATTATAGTTTGTAAAATTAGTTTTGACCAAAATAAATCATGCCTTGTTTAATATTATAACCTTTATTAACTTGAACATGGTATGGGGTTAGCCATCAAACGCTTAAATTCAATATGCCTTTTTGTCAAACATTTTAATTAATTAAAACATCAAATGTTAAACATCAAAGGTTTAAAACATGTTATTCTTTTAAATCATCAACCATGCCACCTATAAACATTGACATTTTAATTACCATTACATAACATTCCAAACATGGTATTAAAACTAGCTAATTCTAGTCACAAGTTAAATCATTACCAAGATAATGGAATAAGAAAAATACAACATCTAAGCCATAAAAATAATAATTAATGAAAGTATGGTGACACGTATGAGGAAACACTAATCAAACATTACCAAATAGGAAAATTATGTAAGACAATAACACATTAGTAATTTTAATATATTATGTGAACAATAAATATTAACCAACTAGCAAATAACAAGTAAAATTATAATCTAAGTTGTGTGTGTATGTGTTCCAACTTCATTCTCTCATTCCGCACTTATCTCCATCTAATCCATCCTATTTAAGGATACCCTCCCTCAATCATAGTTAGGAGTGTGGACACCATCCTACATCCACCTTAATATAATAAACATTAGTTAGACCATATAATGTAATAATCATATTTAAACTATTGTAATTTATTAAACTAAATAATCATGATCATAATTTATGATAATATAATATGAATAAATAACAATGATTTAATGATCATAATCATAAGTAATAAATATATTTCCACAAACTAACATATTACTAATCCAACCACTTAACACATTAAGTTAACCAATATTTAACAAAAAAATCTAGAATTTAATAGATTAATGAGTCTACATGAAAATTAGAATGTAACATCCTTCCCTTTAATGCTGGTCATCTTCTTGATGACACTTTTCTCAACAAAATTTCTAAAATAAAATAATGTTTAGAAAATAATAAACATAATATCCAACAAAATACTAAGCAAAAATATGTGAAAATAACTTATGAAACTCTTCATAGTCTTCCAAAGTGGCACTATATTCATAATATTAGTCCCATTAGACCTTTCATTATGACACTTATCTGTTACATAAACTAAGATTGCAATTGTCAATTATTCTGGCTAGTTCTACTATGACCACCATGGGATATAGAACTTGTAAAGCATTCCAATCCAATACATGAGAAGGATAAACAACATACTTTTTTGAGATAAGACACATGAAAAATCAAGGCTAAATTCCATAGGATTGACAACTTCTGAGACCTCAAAGGATCCCACATATCTAAGAGATAATTTAGCTGATTTTCCAAATTTAATCAAACTTTTCTATGGTGTAACCCACATAAATCCTTTGTCTCAAACTGAAAATTGTCTTGTTGTTCTTTTAAGATCAACATAACTCTTTTTCTATCATTGTATTTACTCAACCTTTTCTTTATTAACTTAACCTACTCATCCATTTATAGAAGCATATATGGATTGAAGACTATCCTATCTTCTAAACCTTCCTAATTGATCAGTGTTCTACACCTTCTATACAATGCCTAAAATGAAGCCATTGTTAAAGTTGATTAGTATAATTTATTGTACGTAAAATCAACTAATAAAATATATTATTCCCATATCTATCATTGGTCCATACAATACATTCTTAAAAGATATTCTAAAACATAATTCACCCTCTCTATTTATCCATATCTTTTTGGATGGTATGTTGTACTAAGGTTTAACTATGTAGCCAAAGTTGAATTGAGAGTTAACTAGAATCTAGAAGTCATTTTTTGTATCTATCTAAAATAATCTTTCTTAAAAACCCATGTAATATATATACTTCTTTCACAAATCTCTTCTCAAGCATAGGTGTATCATTTCAAATATTATGAGGAATGAAGTGATATATCTTAGTGAGTTTATCAAAAACCATTAAAATCATGTCATGTCAGTTCTAAGATATCAACAAACCTTAGACAAAGTCCATGTTAATGACCTACCAATTCCATTCTAGTATAGTATGTGAGTATATCAACCTAATAGCATGCATATTCTCGGCCTTAACTTAATGACATTCTAAACATTAAGAAATAAAACTTGTATCATCTTTGTTAATTCCATTCCATTAATATAACAAACTTAGCTCTATCAAGAGCTTAGTCACAACTAGATGACCTGAGTAAGGATCATTGTGTATTTTCTTGAGTACTGAACTCCTCAAATTTTCCTTTGTCTGATACATAAATCCTTTCTTTATACCTCAAGAAACCATCATTATTAAAATTAAATACATAATACGTAGGATATTTAAAATTCTAAGCCAATACCAAATTTACCTATTCATAAAATTCATCTCCTAGAGAGAATTTAACTACTTGTTCATGAAGGTACTCGTAATAATATCCAAAGTTTTTATATACCTTTGATGACTAAGGGCATTTGGAATCCTATTCTCTTTACTTTTTAGATAGTTAATACCAAAATCATAATCTAATAATAACTCTAACCATTGCATTTAAGGTGTACTTAAGATAGGTTGGGTGAAGATATACATGAGTCCCAAGTCATCTATCTTGAGCTCAAATAGTTTTATTAATAGATAATGCCTCAAAACCTTCAAGGAATGAACTCTTACAACCAATTTAAAAACATATGGGGCATAATTTGCTTAATATATTTTCAAATTTATTGATTCATAAGCTGTAATAGAACCTTCTTACATGAGAACTCCTCTAAGACCATCTCTTGAAGAATCTATTATTATTGAAAATTGGCCATTTAGATTGGGAACTATCAACACTTGTACTGAGATAAGTCTTATTTTTAGTTCCTAAAAATCTTCCTCACTCTTTATTGACCACACAAATTTATGATTTTTTTCTTGAAGAGAGGTGATATGATTTTATTTCTTATAAATGTTTGGCAAAAAATGCTTATAGTATCCATCCAAACCCATAAAACTCATAACTTCATGGACATTTTAGGTGTTGGCCACTCCATAATGGGTTTATATTTAAGGGATTCATGGATATTCTTTATGTATATATAATGTATCAAAGGTAATGTACCTTTTTTTGAAGTAAGGCACACTTCAATAGCTTTCTAAAAAATTTATGCTTCTATAACCATTGCAGAACCAACTTTAAATTTTCTAGATGTTCCTCTTTAGATTATGAATAGATGAGGATATAGTCTAGAAATATCAACATAAAATGATATAAATAATAATTCAACACACTATTCATGAGATTCATAAATTCAATTGGTGCATTCATTATCCCAAAAGGAAGAAATATGAATTCATAGTGCCTATAACAAGTCCTAAAATATATTTTTAGAATATCTTCCACATTAATCCTTAATTGATGATATCTTGCTCAAATATTGGTCTTACATAAAAATTATGTTCCATGCATTTGATCAAAGAGATCACCAATGTAAGTTAAAGGACAACTATTTTTTATCATTGCCTTTTTAAACATACTACAATCAATACATAGGCAAAGGGTTCCATCTTTACTTTTAATGAACATAACTAGGGCACTCCATGGTGACACACTTGGTTAAATCAACACTTTGGATAATAGCTCTTGTAGTTGAGCCTTCAACTCTACCAATTCAGTTATCATTAGTCTATATGGGTTTTAGACTATGGTTTAGACACTAAAATCACATCAATTAAGAAATAAAACTCTATCTTAGAGGGTAAACTTGGTAATTTTTCAATAAAAACATCTTGAAAATCTTGGAGAAAAGGAAAATATTCAATGGAAGGTTCTTTAGATTCCTACATCTCATTTATATTAACAATAAATGTTTGATACCCTTTTCTTTGTATTTTATTTAAATTAATTATTGAAATGTATCTAAGTTTTATCTCCCTTTTTGCTCCTTGGATTCGGGTTTTCTTCCCCAAATCATCTAGACATTCATCCTTTTTAAGAAAATAATATACCTTAGATTTATGATGAGATAACCATTTTAATCGTAGGATCACATCATATGACCGTAGTTATATTTGAAATAGATTCACTATCATAGTGAATTAGGGTATTTTGATCTCATCTTCAACCACACATTCAACCTTGACCTTAGATTCATTCCCATATTGAACTAACCATGCATTTTATGTAATTATAGATTTTATAGAAAACTTGTTAAGTATTTTAGGAGCAATTAAACATTTAGTAGATCTTATGGCAATAAAAATTGAAATTGGATGACCCAAAAAAGTATATAATAGCTCAATAGGAGAAGCTTGAAACTCAACTTGATGGTTGTTAATGGCTACATTAATTCTCTACTATAAATATCCTTGTTGTAGAGAGATACCCTTATTCTTACCATATGATTTCCTTTGAGTACATTCCCTAGTGTAATGTTCATATCTACAAATGAAGCATGTACTAGGTGGTCCTTTCCTATCATATTATTGATTTCCATTGAAACCTCTATTGAAACCATTTCCTAGTTTCTTGTTTCATGACTCACTGCTAAAATTTGCATTCTTATTCTTTAACTATTTTTTCAAATTTCCACTCCTTTTCTAATTCTTTTTTTTTTAATTTTTTTTAGGACATCCAAAATTATTATTTGAATTTATATTTGACCTGAGCAAGTGACTTTATTTTCTTCTCCTACTTTACTACCTTTTTGAGTACTTGATCCATAGTAGATGGCCCATCAACATCTAACTCGCATCCAATTTGGGTTTTTAATCCCATAATGAATTTACTGATGTGAAACCTCTCTTCTACATGATACTAAGGAACATACTTTATGAGTTTGGTGAATTGATCCTAATATTCATTCTCTAAAAAGATTCCTTGCTTCAAATTCTAAAAATATGTTAGCATATAATAAAATAGATTTGAATCAACCATCATGATATAAAAAAGGTCATGAATGTTTCCCATGTGGTGGTAGTAGAGTCAATATTCATCTCTAATTTTTTATTGTCCCACCACATTTTTACTTCACCAACCAACTAGTAAGCTGCACAATTTTTTTTTGTAGGTTTAGAGTAATTTTGTATCTTGAAATACTTCTCCATATTAGTTATTCATGTTTCTTCTCCATCTCCCAAAATGGTTCCATCTAACTTGGGTGGATTAACTTTCTTCACGTCTCATGCAAGCTATGTAGCTACGTGTGCTCTCACATCTTAAGCCACCTCCTCTTGCCCAGGTTCCTAAGGAAGTTATTTCTTAGTAAGATGATCTCAAGTTTCATTTCGATTATTTTACTCTACATGGTCATTAACTTCATATTCAAGGGTAGATATTTGTTCCTTAGTTTCATTCATGGTTGTGATAATTTGATCACATTTTTTATCTTGTTTAGTGACAAATTAATTTGGGTCAACTAGATGGTTGGTATAGTTTAGATTAGATGTACCCTCACCAGCTAGCCTTTGATAAGGTATTCTTCTTTATGATAATATAATAATTATAATATGTTATTGAACTCATTAAGTCCAAAATCTTGAACCTTAGTTATGATACAACAATGTAACAACCCCTCAAGTTTAAACTAGAATTAAGTTAAAAATAATTAATTAAATAATAATTACCTTAACTGATGACAAGAACTAATGATATTTAATTACATGAATTAATTAAGAGAACTAAAATATTAACCATTAGGTTAACCATATGATCCATTGATATAATGAAAACCATATAAAAATACCTATTTGATTTCATAAGTAAAATATAGAATGGAACTAAATTACCAAATTAATAAATCTATCACTCCTAGTTTAAATATCACAATAAATATAAATATAAATATATAATTAATGTTTTTATAAAATTAAAATCAAATATTAAAATATATAATATTACGTATCTAAATATAAAATTATAAATATACAATTGTCTACAAAGTGTTTGAGACTCAATAAATTCATTAATATCCAAAAGTAATCCTAAGTAAAGCCTCTATCAGTTGACTACTGGAAGGGGATGGAGAGTATAATATAAGTGTTTTTCAACACCAACCATATACCATTTATCCCATGCAAAATCTCCCAAGAAGGGAATGGTCTTCCCCTCACATATTGACATATAGTGACAGTGCAAAAATAAAGAATGTCAACTAAAAATTTGTGTGCTATAAGATTACTATCACATGTAGCATATCATAAAGAAATATGTTTTAACATGATATCCTAAAATACATGTAAATTAAATAAAACATGTGAGTTGACAAAGTTCAAATCATAAACATTAATTTATCCAAAGTTCTAATATAGTTTTCCAGATCTCAAGATCAGTCAAATTCACATACATAACACATTTTGATATCTTTTATATATCTATTAGTGGCACTAAGTAAGTATTGAATTCCATCTCAACTAATTGATTAGAGTCATTAATACCAAATTTATTAAACTATTAATAATTCTTTAATCAAAGATTAGAGTATTAGATTTCCCTATAAAAATGCCACAACATAAACTAATACAAGGAAATCATTAAATACCATACATTCCATCACATGTATCTAAATATTATAAACCAACTAACTTTAAAATACATTCTTTTACATAAAACAACTAATTTATTCAAAATAAAAATAATAGTAATAACAAATTAATCTTCTATTTAAATAGTTGTTTTATGTTTAAGAATCCAACTTTCACTAAGTTTAGATTATCCATAAAAATACTAATCAAGTACATGCAAAAAATTCTTGTTCCTAAAAAGCTACTTAGTAGTCTATTGTTATATCATGAGATCCTTAATAATTTTTTATGTAATGAATAGTCCTTTTTACATTATAAATCCCCAGTTGTAACTTCTATTCAAATACTCCTATACAACTACCAATATACAAGTACTTTTTCAAAATAAATCAAATAGGTGTTTAATTTATGGCAAGATTCATATACCAATATAAGAATATACCAACCTAGTAAAACACAAAAGAGTATACATACATAGTAAAACCTTAGATAAAATATAAATTCATAGTAACATGTATGTAAAATGCTTATACGTATATACGTACACACAAACACATACTATGGTCTTAATGGAATTAATCCAATGAATTCATGTGCGCATACACGCGTGTGTGTGTGTGTGTGTGTGTGTGTGTGTGTGTGTGTGTGTGTGTGTGTGTGTGTGTGTGTGTGTGTGTGTGTGCGCGCATGTGTGCATGCTCGTGTATGCGTGCACACACGTGCGTGTGTGTGCGTGTGTGTGTGTGTACGTGTGTGTGCATGTGTGCATACATGCACGCGTGTGTGCATGTGTGTGTGTGTGTGTGTGTGTGTGTGTGTGTGTGTGTGTGTGTGTGTGTGTGTGTGTGTGTGTGTGTGTGTGTGTGTGTGTGTGTGTGTGTGTGTGTGTGTGTGTGTGTGTGTGTGTGTGTGTGTGTGTGTGCGTGTGCGTGCGTGCGTGCGTGTGCGCATGCATAGTTTGATTTTAATAGACCATATAAACAATCCACTCCAAATTATAGGTTTTAAATCAACCATTAAAATAGCTTAATACATCAACCATAAAAATAATAATCCCATTTAATTGGTCAATCAAAAGCACAAATACTCAATGTCTCATAATAATATTATAATAGTCACATGCTTGATGTATGTAACCTAAGTAGATCATTTAATTGTAAAAGATAGAAAAGATTATTTCAAAAATTAATTTTAATTTATCAAAAACATAGTCAAAGAGAACATTCAAAATTTAACCCAAAATATTCAAAATCAAATTTAAACTAAAAATCACTAAGACCCATTTTTTTCAATAATCACTCAACCAAGACTATTTTCTAGAGCTTATTCTATAATATAACAAAGTTGAAAATTTATGTATATTTTAATCAAAAATACACAACTACATGTTTGAATCCTTTTATATTTCTATTTTATTCCATTTCTAATTTGACTTAGCTTAAGATATGAATCGAGTTTCAAACTTGAATATTACATATGATAAGATTGAATAGTTAACTTAAATTTTACCTTCAATGGGTTATGAGTTTCATATGCAACCAAACACCTTTTTACCTAGAATATAAAATTCAAAGAGTCATAAAAACAAACACAAAAGTCACAAAATATACCTAGTACATTATATCCACCAAATCTTAAAGATTTAACAAAATGCAAGGTTTCAATATTTTCCTTTTATTCCATGTTGAAGACATAGTAATATAAATAAAACCCTAATTATTTTTCAATCTTAGAAATACATAATACACATAGCCATAACTAGCAGGGTTTGGCTTATTTGCACTTGACCCTATGGATGGGTCAAACCCATCCCTAGGGTCATTTACAAATAACCTCTACTCACAAATATATTTGTAAACAATCTCAAAATTTATTCCAAGACTAGTATAATCAACTACAATATTATTCATAACACTTGAAAACCAAACTCCAAAACACCTAGGGTCTATTTACATATTTAAAAAGATAGTATAATACACAATGCACACATATATTTAAGAATGAGTGTGGTATATATGCTTTTATCCTTGTGGATGGGCCATACCCATCCTCAAGGTTGACCACTTATATATATATATATATATATATATATATATATATATATATATATATATATATATATATATATATATATATATATATATATATATATATATATATAAAGAACACATTTTAATTAATCAATGATAAAAATTAGAGCATAATATATGTCACTTCAAAATGATAAAACTAGAATATAATTTCTACAAACCCTACATAAAAACTCTAACCAAGTAGTGCAAAAACCAAGCTATTTATTTTCCCAAGATCTCCTTATCCACCTATTTATCTTATCCAAAAACCCCCAAGGATCCATATATTTACATCTTCTCATCATATGCATGCCAAAAACCTAAAAAAACTTGACAAAAATAGGTCTTCATAAAAGAATCTCCAATTCTATTATTTTTCCAAAATAATTACATGGCATCTCATTATAACCCATATATATTCAGGCTAACTAACAAAAAAACATCATAGTAAAAACATGAAAATCTACAAAGTCCATGGTGATTCCCAGTATGGCTTCAAAGAGTATATAAACCAATCAATTTTAAACCTATATTCCCATTGAATATACCAACTTAAATAATCATGTTGAACATTATAGTTTGAAAAATTACCTTTGACCAAAAAAAATCATGCCTTGTTTAAAATTATAACCTCCATTAACTCTAACATGGTTTAGGGTTAGCCATTAGCCCCTTACATTTCATGTGCATTTAAGTTTAAAAAAATAATTAACTAAACCATCCAATGCTAAAAATCTAAGGTTTAAAACATGTTATTATTTCAAAACATCAACCATGCCACCTATATACATCAACATTTTAATTACCATTTTATAACATGCCAAACATGATATTAAAACCAGGTAATTTTAGTCACAATTTTAATCATTACCAATATAATGGACTAAATAATCATATAACATCTTAACCATTATAAAATATTATGAATTAAATTATGGTAAGGCATGTGTGTTTCATGTAAAGTTTTCTTTATTTTCTTAGAAAAAAAGTTGTAAAAATTGAAATATGGGTGAGATTAGTAGAACCTGGATTTGACCTCCATGATCCAAATGGTTGTAGATACTCCTTTTTGTCTTAGGAGGAATGACCTACAGATAAGAAAGCACTAAATAAATGGTTTATTAGTTAGATAGTATGGTGGAATGCCTATCAAGCTAGATTAAAAAAGTACAAGCTTCCTTGGACGCTGTCAATCCACACTTTTAAACAATCAATTTATAAAAATGAAAGACAAATTGCTTTCATAAATAATAGAAGATACTAAAATCAAATATAGAAATTTCTTGAAATAGATGAATTTGACTAATTATAGAAATAAACAATTGAGTATTAATGACAAATATATCATGTATGGTTCATAAAATAGGGTGATGATCAATGCTCAGGCAAAAAGTTAGAAAGTGGGATTTGGTTGGGGTTTTATAGGTGAAAATAGTTTGTTGTTGAAATTGTCACATAGTAACCATCAAAAGTTAGATGATACCATCAGAGATTAAGGTTACCATTGGTAATTGGGTAACCATTGATAATTAGAATAGACCATTAGCAGTTAGGGTGACCTTCAGTGATTACTATGGCTTTTGGTCTAGTTAAGAGGCTAGTTGATGAGGTTACATAATGGATTATAAAAGGTGGGATGGGAGATAAAATAAAAAAACCAATTACTAAATTTGATAAAAGATAGATACTTACCTCCCTAGTCTAAATAATGTCAAGGTAATTGGTTGAAAAACTTGTTGGTGGAGTCTAGAGTAATCTCAACATAATATCAATGTCTTGGCTGTGATTGATGAATTATGGCACTTCAGATCTTCGACTTGATTGCTAGAAAAATACCTACAAAATAATTTTTGATATAAGAAGATATGATAATTAATGATGATCTTTGATAATTATTTCCCTTTTGGTTCTTGATTTCTCTTGAATTTGGATCCCTTTCACCTCCTTCTCTCTTTTTATAAAAGTAAGGGACAGATGGAATAATAGGTTCAATAAGAGGTTTAATAAGATGTCTAAATTTATCTTTAACATGCATTGATTCACACACAGATCAAATAAGCTAAATATTAAAAAACAAGCTGTATTTAACTATAGTTAACCCTTAAGGTAGTTAAAATGATGACCACTGATGATTAGGCCTAACCATCAATGGTTAGGGGTTGATCATCAATAGTGGATAAGTTAAAGGGTAGAATGGTCAAAGTTTAGTCATTTTGCCTTAGGTTTGTTAAGTCATCTCGAGGGGGTCCAAGAGTGGTCTAGGGGTTAGTTCAACATATAAAACCATCATGTAGAGTTTTTTAGTGTCTACATGTTGCCCCTTTTTATTATGCAATTTGTATTAGCAAGATGAAAAATAAAAATAGATTATGGGTCAAAGGTTAGATCTGCTAAGTATGGGAGGAGGTATTCCCTCTCAAACTAGGAATTGATGAGGTGAAATAAAGTTAGGTTGGTTTTGATAAGTGGATAAGTGGATGAAAAAATTAGTGATAGGTTTGGCACTAAAGTACAAACATTTGCACAAAGTATGACTGAGTTTGATAGCCAATATCAAGCATTGACTAGGTTATTACGGTTGAATTAGTTGGGTAAAAATAAGGTTGGCACTAGAAGGACATGTGACAAGTGGACCACATGATTGTATTTAGGCATGGTGATTGGGTTACACTTGTAAATGTAAGTCTTGTAAACAAGGTCAGTGTTCTTGTAGGTATCCAAAGTAAGAACTAATCTTCAGAAGACACAAAATGCGCCAGTGTGCAAAAGGTAGCACAAATTCAAAATGTTTAGTACTGGAAATTTAATTGGTGTGGTCAAAAGGACTAAAGTAAGGTCATCACAAAACATGTGGAATTTGGGCCAAAATTACCATGACCATGTTATGTGGTTGGTGGTTAAAGTGGTGGAGAAGGTAATATCCATTGGTAAGTAGTTGGATTGGTTTTGGTGATGAAATCTTGTTTGAAAGGGTGTGGGTGGGAGGCTAAAACCCTAAATTAATCAACCATAAATAGTTAAGGTAAACCATCAGTCATTACCTTGACCATCAATGGTTAGATGTTATACCTAAAAGCGTGATAGTAAAAAGGCCACCATGAGTTCGTTATGTTCATTTGGCCTTTGTACTTTTGATGACTAGCTTATGACTTGAGTGATAAAATAGTCATGATTTGATAGTTTTGGTTGAGTGATTGAGTGAAGTATTTATTGATTTGACAGAGTGATCAAGGATGCAAAAGAGATGAGGTAGAGTGAGAGGTCAAGTGGAGGCTCCTAGGGTACCTCCATGATGGAAGTTGAGGAATGAGGTAGAGTTTTTCATTAAATTGATAGGTTAGATTCAAATTGGTAAATTAATGTTTTATTGAATTCATTTATTATTTATTTATGGGTGGTTATTGACCTAGGGATATGGTTATTGATAGGGTTTTTAGTTTTATAGTTGAATTTGGTAGTTTAGAGTCAAATTGGTAAGGGTATGGTAGATAAGGGAGGGTAGAATGAAGATTAGGCAAGTTTGTTTTAGTTGTTTATGGTGTTTGGTAGGTAGTTATAGGCATTAGGGTTTGGGTTAATCACTAGTAGTCACTAAATAATGACCATCAGTGGTTATTACCAATTGTCACCAGTGATCATCAACCATCGATAGGTGATCATTAGTAGGTTAATTTGTGGTGACCATCAATGGTTGGTCCCTAAACATTAGTGGTTGATGATATGAAGAGTCGACTATCAATGGTTAATGAAATGTGGATTTATTTAAAGTTAATGGTTGATAGTAAATAGTTTAATGTCAAAGTTGAGTTTAAGGGGTGAGTTTAAGATTAATTTGTATAGGTTAAAGGGTAATAGTTAAGTCAAAGGGTAATAGTTAGCATCAAAATAATTTTCTTAGATAAAGTTATAAGGGTGTGGTTAAGTAAGGAATAGGTGAATTAGGTATAGGGTAGATTAGGTTTAAAGGTGAAGGGTAAAGTTTTTGAAGATAAGCCATATGTATAGGTCATATTAGGTAAATGTTTGGAGTTGAAGAGATTACAATAGGGGTAGGTTTAATAGGTATAGTTAATAGGTTAAAATATGTCAATGAACTAAGGTTTTTTATATCAAACCCTGTAGGCATGGGAGTGGATATAGATGAGGGATAGAGTGCCCCAAATATTAGACAAGATTTAGTGAGGGATGATCGACATCAATTGGGAGCATATAGAGGATGTGATCCTTAGAGGCATAAGTTATTACTACCAAATACCTTGGGATGAGTAAATATTAATGTAACTCATTAAGATATGGGATCTTTCCACTAACACATATGTGCTTCTTATAGGTGATTTAATGATTTTACCTGAGGACATCCACACGATCATGTACTACCCATACAAGGTGAGCTGATCTACCACATTAAGAATGAGGAGAGAGATGGGTATGTGGAGTTATTATAAAAATATAACCATGATTGTGAGGTGACACTTAGGGGGTTCATATTACACATAATTATACTTGATGGATAGGGATGTGAGGTGGTTATTCACTATGATGATGATAGGGGTCACCTATTATACTTTACCAAATTTGAGTAGAAAGAGCTTTCCATAATTATTTTTGGGGGGTGATGGCTAAGATGTTTTTGGGTCATAAAATATTTTCATGGAATCCTATGATATTAGTTCATATTTATTGAGAGCTTTGGGGATTTTGTGCTCATAGGAGATATGGGATCATTGTCGACTTTGTCCTCCATTGCTAGGATTATGAGCATATATGGGTGCTATGACTTATGAGGATACCATGGCATAGGTTTTTTGAAATGGATTTTAGGGTTGGATATATGAGGTGGAGATGTGATTATTCCCTCTTAGGACCTAGAGGAAGGGCACATGACATATATGTGTATAGGGACCAACTAGATGTTCTAATCGTGGGAGACATGATTTGAAGATCATATGTCAGGTTTTTAAGATGATGATATTATGTGAGACATACTTCATCTCTTCAAAGATACAAATGGATCTATGGTAGGTGAGATCAAGAGATAGAGCTCATTCTATTTGATAGGGTACGAAGGCATTTTGGCCTTGTTTAATATATCCTCAAGGTGTTCCCAAGGTATAAGAGGGAGGATGTAGAGTTTCCACTACCTGCTCCATAGCTAGTGCATGATTTTATTGATCATGAGGAGTCACTTATGAGGATATATATAGATGATGTAGGTGTTACATATGTATATCCTACATGGTTCTAACACACTATATTGTGGCTAACTTTGGAGGTGATGATGGTGGTTGGTAGGACATGGATGTTAATTCAAGGGGAGATGGTTAGCAAGTTTATATGTAGGGGGTTGTCTTAGATATATATGAAATGATAATTTAGAGGGACCAAAAATGAGTGGATCTATCTATAGCTTAGGAATCTTTGGTAGTATCATATGCATCCTTGGTAGTAGTATAATATTAGGTGGCCACTCTTATAGGAGAGATAAATCAAGCTAGAGCTCAACTATCCATGATTATGTAGGAGAGATATTCTCTATAATAGGTAGGAGGAGTACCAATAGCTATGGGATCCATAAAGACTATCACAATGTAAAGATATGTAGTAATAGTTAAGGAACTATGGTATTCTAAGGCCTTAATCTTTAGGCATTTACCAGATGAGCCTTAGTGGGGTGAGTATAGAGTAGGTATGAGTAGAGGGGTTGGCATGATAACATCAGGTTAGTGGTCCATATCTATAAGAGGATAGGAAAGTGTATGAGGGTAGGATTTAGGAGGTAGTGGTGCCTTAGGGGCTTAAATTTGTTATGAGACATTATATTTTTGATATACCATATGATTTTGATACCAACCTACAAGCTAATGTAGTGAGATGTATATATGTTTTGATAGACATGTACATGATTGTTAATATGATTGATATTTTAATATATATAGATATAATCATGGTTTATAATCTATTACTCATGGTTATGATGTTTGTGTTGCTTATTTATGATATGATGTTGGTATGGTTATGTTCATGATGGTTTATGTATAATCACTTAGGTAGGCATGTGATGTTATGTCTCTTTTAATTTATGTTCATGATGACATTGATGTTGATAGATGTTGTTTATGTGATTATGATGTTTGTGAATGTGATCATTAACTTCATGAAGAAGATGATCATGTTTATGATATTGATATGAGTATAGTTATGTCTACTAGTTATGCTTGGGTGGACATGGCTATGATGTGATTATTGTTATGGTTATGGATGATTATGATGATAGTAATGATTACATTCATGTTTAAATTATATGCTTCCTCATCTATATTTAGACATGTGGTGGATAATCATGTGTGAATGACTCATTTATCTATGATGTATGATTAAACTATGGTAGATGTAATATATGGTTAGTTGATGTGATTGATTGCTAGATGATGTTAAAATTAAGCTCATGATAAAGGTTTATGGATTTGATGTTACTTGATCATGGTTATTGATGATTATGTTAATGACATTGGTTTTATTTATGATCTGGTTATGGTCATGGTTATTCAATTAAAAACCATAGTCTAATCTTAAAAACACATAGAGTAAGCTTGATAAAAAAAACTAAATGTGTGAAAGATAGGATAATCGAGAGACAAACATCATAATGAATGTATAAACAAACATGAGAGAATAAAAACAAGGCCTGATGCTTCTTCTTTGGTAAAGACTAAAACAAATCAAAGTTGGATCAACTTAAGGAACATAAACCCTTTGAATGATTCATATTATTGTTTGTTAGTTGGTTAAAAATGTGTTTTGATCACATATTATCAATTAAGCTCAAAATTCCTTGTTTATAGAGTGTATAAATGGAAATGGATGATGGTGGAACCTTCTTATGAGACTAACATGCCTCTTCTATAGGTTACCAAAGATAAAACATAAGTAAGTCCATGTCATAAAATGTGTAGACTGATCGATGTAGGAAATCTACTTATGAAAGTAGATTGTGTCTTCTAAATTATGTTTGTATTTTCAAAATTTGATAATGGATATTTAAATATTTTCTTATTATTTGGAGAGGTTACAAAAGTTGATCAATGTGGGAACCTTCTAATAAATTGCTATGATTTTTACAAATACTTTGCATAGCCATCCTTCAAGGGATTGGTCTAAGTTTTTGTGATTTGTTTAAGTTTATTCATAGTTGTCCTTCAAGGGATCAGTCTACCTTACATTAAGAAATTTGATATGTTTGTGTAGATATACTTTAAGGGAGTAGCCTGCAAATGGTAAGAATGACCCCTGAATTTATTTTGATGACTCTTTTGATTTTTTTTTTGATTTGTTTTCTCTTGATGACATAGGCTTGCTTATATAGGCTTAGAGGCTAACCTATATGAAGGCAAGACTAAAAGAAAAAGAATTTTAGTGATTGGTGTAAGTTTTTTAAGAGACAACAACCATGGGAATCCATCTTATAATGGATGAAAAAGTACCATGAGAGATATGCCATGGGAAGATCCATGGTACCCATGTTAAATATTAAGTGAAGACTATAATGGATAATAACATGATTTAGTTGTGATTAGTTGTCCTTAAAATAAGGAGATGAATGTGGGTAAAGATAAGGGATGAGATTAAGTTAGATAAAAAGGTGAGTTCTATCATGTTTAACAAAATAAAGGACACACATACGAAGTATTGAAGGGTTTAGGTTTTAGTTTCCCTTCAAGGGAGGATAACTTGTAAGCTCCTAATTCATACTTGTGAATTATGACATTAAGGTTAAATCCAATTCAACGTAAGCTTGCCTCACTTAATTTTCTCCATATTGGTGACATGTTGATTTTCCTTTAGAATTAGGTATTTGATATTAAATTATTTCACTTTAAGGTTTTTTCTATAAGCATGTTTGATTTTTTCTTGATAGACATGAAGGTAGGTAAGCACAAATAAATAATTCTCATTAAGTAGCTCATGTTGGGCTAAATTTTCTTGATGATAATCATTATTATAGATGAAATCTTGTAGTGATATGTGAGGATAGGTAATTTGGACTTTGAGAGGCAAGACAACCTCTACTCCAAACACAAGGGAGAAAGGGGTAGCACCCATAGGGGTTTGAATGCTAGTATGATATAACTATAAGGTGAAGGGGATGTGTAAACTCCAATCCCAACCAAATGTATTAACCATTTTAGTTATCATGTTATTGAGAGTTTTGTTGCATGATTCCTCTTATCCATTAGCTTGTGCAGGATAGGGTGATGAGAAACTTAAATTGATACTAAACATGTCACAAATACATTGGACTTGTTTATTTTTAAAATACTTTCCATTGTTAGTGATAATTTTGTGAGGAACACTAAAATGATAAATGATGTGATGGTTGATAAAGTTGATAATATTTTCTAATTTTATTGAGACAAAATGAATAACCTCTACCCATTTGGTAAAATATTTAGTTATAGTAATGATAGAATGATGTCAATATGAATATTAGGTGTTAATTTCACTAATAATATCTAGGCCCCATTCTCAGAAGGGACAGAAATCTTTGGGTACTTGAATACTATGGTTAGGTGCATGATGTAAATTAGCATGTTATTGACATTTGACACACCTTTTCACATAATAAAAATAATATTAGTTAAGGTTGGGCCAAGGTGAGGGATGAATTTAGTGATGGATAGGCCACCAAAGTGTCCCCCACATATCCCATCTTGCATTTCCCTGATAGCATCAGAGGCTTCATGAATACATAGTTAATGGAAGAGGAGATCATCAAAATTATGTTTATAAATAATTCCCCTTAGTATGGTATAATCTGAGGTGGTTTGAATAAATACTCTTCAATCATTCCTAAAAATAATAGAAAGAATGATGGTAAGGTTTAGGTAGTCAAACATTTGTTGATACCAAAGTTCATGTTAGGTCTCTTACAAAGTGAAGATGGTGGGAGAGTTTGATTTAAAATAAGAGGGTTGGGTAAGTCGATGGATAATGATAGATGTCTTAGAGTTAGATGGTGCAAATAGGATCTGTTAAGTAAGGGAAGCCATCATATTGATAAACTTGTTAGTATATTATGGGGCGGCTTAGATATAGTAGTGTTTAAATGATGTTAAGAGTACAATAGCTAACTATTTGTACTATTTAAAAACATCATTATTGCATTGATAATATCCATTAATTTGATTGACCATAAGTTAAAAGTCATCAAAAATCTTGATCATTTTGACTCCCAAAGCTAACATAGTTTAGAGGCCTATTACTAAGGCTTTATACTCAGCCATATTATTGGTACATTCAGAAGCTATCTTGAAAGATAAAGGAAGAGGTTCACCATTAAGTGGGTTAAGGATTATGTGGCTCCCCCACCATGTTGATGCTTTGATTCATTGAAGACAATGGTCACTTGATAGATTAAGTCTACTTGAGAGAGGGTTATGATGGACTCATCTTGAAACTCAATAGGAGGAGGTTGATTATTTACTAATGGTTCTTTATCCAATTGGTTAGCAATGACTTGCCCTTTAATTAATTTCTACTAAGGTTACTCAAGGTCAAATTTAGCTAAAAGTATGAGCCACTTGGCCATACCTTTGTTTTGGTATGGTTTGGCATGCATATAATTTAGTGGGTCAGTATTGGTTATGACATAGGTATTATGGTTGAGAAGGTAGTGGAAACGTTTGGTCATCATGAAGACAAAGGCTAGGCAAAGTTTCTCAGTATGAGTATACTAATTCTTGTACTATACAATCATATGACTAATGTAGTATATGGATTTCTCTTTATGTTGCTTATCCTAATAATCCAACATTTCCGCTAAGGAGTGGTTGGTGGTGTAAATATAAAGGTTAAAAGGTTGATCTTCCTTAGGAGGAATGAGGATGGGTGGAGATAAAAGGTACTCTTTAAGTGAATAAAAGGCCTTATGATAGTCATTGTTCCATTTAAAAGATACATCCTTCTTCATAAGGTGGTGGAAAGGTTGGCATGATCTAAGAGTTGAAAGATAAAGTGATGAATGGATTTTAACTTCTCTTGTAAGATATGGATTTGATTGAGGTAGGTGAGAGGATGCATGTTGAGGATTTCTTTGATTTTGGTAAGATCAACTTAGATTCCCCAAAGGGAGATGATAAAACCAAGGAGCTTTCCTAGTAAAACCTCAAAGATACACTTCTTGGGATTAAGACAAATGTGGTAATGGATGAGTCACTCAAAGATAATCTCAAGAATGGCCAAATGATATTTATGAAATTTGGATTTCTAAAAAGGTCATTGACATAGTTTTCTAATATTTTGTGAATAAGGTCATGTAATATGTAGGTCATAACCTATTGGTAGGTTGTACTAGCATTCTTTAGTCTAAATGGCATGACCCTATAGCATAAGGTTACCCATGGGGTGATAAAGGTAGTTTTGTGTTGATCTTTAGGGGAAATTAGGATTTGATTATAATGAAATAATCCATTCATAAAAGATAACATCTCGTGGTTGACTATAAGATGAATAAGATGGTCAATTCTTGGTAAAAGAGAGTTGTCCTTTGGGTAAGCAAGATTAAGGTCACAAAATTCCACATAAATGAAAATTTCCCTTATAGCTTTGGTGATAGGGATGACATTCAAGACCCAGTAGGGATAGTTAATGGGTTGAATTAAATTTATGGATAGGAGATGTTGAATCTCTTCTTTGGTAAGAAGGGCTATGTGAGGATGAATTCATTGAAGTTTTTGCCTAACTAGCCTGGCATCATTATTGGTGACTATGTTGTGGGTAACGATGTAGGGATTGATTCTTGGAATGTTTCTATAAGACCATGAAAATGCTATGTTGTGGTCTTGAAAGGAGGGTAAGTCCTGAAGCTCCTCATAATTTAGCGATTGGCCAATTTTGATAATGCACAAGCTATCCAAAGTGCCCAAGAAAATATCCATGGTGGATTTATTCAACATGGTTGAAGTCTTAGGGGTAGAGATTTATGGATAGAGGAATCTTATACATCAAGATAGGTGATAATGGAATCATCATCCTAATAATGAATGGTATTAATGGTAGAGGAGTCATCCATTACCATCTCAAGGTGAGTTAGAGAAATAATTATGGTTACCCCATTATTTTGATAAGTTAGGGGTTTGAGGTTGATCATGTTGATGGAAAAAAGTTAGGGGGGATGATGTTGGAATCATCATCTATCGATGGTGGAGTGGATGGTGGGGATGGGATTCCCTCGTTAATGATGGTAACAAGAGGAAGGTTGGTTTGATATTTAGGTGGTGTGAAACTAAGGCCATTATTTTCATGAGGTTTTAGGGTTTGGATTGGAAAAAAATTGTGCAACACTTTTTCATACTAACCTAAACTAAATCCCTTCCAAGCATACTTATAAAGGTATGTCTAGACAAACTCTAGTTTTTCAAGATAGTATAAACTAGGGGTGAATGGTCCAAGTGAAAAAGAGGTGGTGAAAGTGTCAAGGGACTTATCAAGTCCCCTATAGATGAAATTGGTTTGAAAATTTAAGGGCCCAAAAGGAACAATAGTTCCAATATTGGGGTCATAACCAAGTTGTTGGTCAAGATTCCCATACTCTTAAGGAGTAGGAAAATAATATAGTGTCAAAAGGTGATACTCCCCCAATGAAATATGTTATAAGGTTGATTCCAAAGTATCTATTGTGGTGATTTGGGTAAAAGGGATGGATGAAATTATAGACACTAAAAAACTACACATAATGGTTCTAGATGTTGAATTAACTCCTAGACCACTCTTGGACATAACCTATCAACCACCAATGGTCAACCCCTAACCATTGATGATTATGCCTAACCACCATTGGGCATACTTCTAACCATCTGAAGGGTTAAATCTAGTTAACTAAAGCTTTATTTTTTATATTTAGCTTATATGATCCATTTGAATATCAATGCATGTTAAATCCAAATTTAGACACCATGTTAAACCTATTATTCCATCTCTCCCTCATTCTATAAAATTAGAGGAGGAGGAGGTGAAAGGGATCTAGAGTCAAGAGCAACCAAGTACCAAAAGGGCAAAAATTATAAGAGATTATCAATAATTATTAGAGATTATTATATCAAAACTTCTTTTACAAGTATTCTTTCAGCAACCAAGTTAGATATCCAAAGTGCCATAGTTCATCAGTCACATCCAAGACACTGTTACTTTGTTAAGATTGCTCTTGACTCCACCAACAAGTTTTTTAGCCAATTACTTTCACATTCTTTAAACTAGCAAGCTAAGTATCCATATTTTATAAAATTTAGTAATTAGTTTATCTATTTTATCTTCCATCCCACCTTATAGAATCCATTTTATAACCTCATCAACTAGCCTCTTGATCTGGACCAAAAGTCTATAGTAATCATCGATGGTGACCCTGATAGTTGATAGTTTATCCTAGCCATTGATGGTCACCCTAACCGTTGATGGTCTCATCCAATCACTGATGATCACTATGTGATAATTTCCATAACAAGTTATTTTAACCCATCAAACCCCAACGAAATCCCACTTTCTAACTCTCTACCGAAGTATAGATCATCACTTTATTTTTTTAACCATACCTAATTTATTCATTATTAATATTGAATCATTTATTACTATAATTAGTTTAATTCATCTCTTTGGATCACTTCATGTATTTTATTTTAGTATCTTCTATTATTTATGAAAGCAATTTATCTTTCATTTTTAGAACTTGATTGTTTAAAAATGTGGACTAACAACCTCCAAGGAAGATTATGCTTCTTGGATCTAGATTGCTAGGTAGTCCTCCATACTATCTAACTAATCAACCATTTATTTAGTGCTTTATTATATGCATGTCCTTCCTCCCAAGCCAAAGAAGAGTATCTACAACTTTTTGGATCACTGAGGACAAACCAAATATAGGTTCTACTAACCTCACCCTTCTTTTAAGTTTTACAATTTTATTCTAAGAAAATAAATCAAAATTTATGTGAAACATTCTATCATGCCTGGTGGGACCCTTGAGTCTTTTCTTAGGTTAATAGTTTCATATAGGTGCTTCTTCTTCATGTCTTTCTACTCATCCAATGAAATCAAAATTTCATCTTGGGCTTAAAATTGAATGCATCCATTATTTGGTTATTTATTTTAGCTCACCTAGCTTAATTAATCAAGTGAATTAATCATAGCTTCAATATTATCACATACATAAGACCAAACCACTTTTACCTAATCAAGCATAAAAATATTAACATAAGGCCCAACTAGGATTTCATCACCTAAAGGTCACCTTTCCTAGCTATCCTACTTGGATTTCATTACTAAGGGGAGAACTAACTTAGTTTGTTCACTAAGTATAATATTTGACAATAAATATATCTTGGCTAAGCACCTGACACCCTTATCATTATGGCATGTGATATGAGGGGGTAGGCCCAAATATCTATCCATATACTGATTTCTAATACATATCAATTTGAGATCATAAACACAACCTAAAACCAACCCTAGACTTCTTTTCTAGTACCTACTTTACAAGCCATGTTGCGTCACACAATTCTTAAAGATTAAGGAATAAGCTATAAGAGAGACTAAAATGAACCTTGGGAATTAACATGCTTTAGTCTTTATTTTGTTTCTTTGAATTTTTCTTGTCTTGTCTTTATTTGAGTTATGAGATTTCTTGAATCTTCTTCTTTTCCTTATTTACATGGTTTTAGCTAGACAATAACTAAGAAACCAAGAAAATTGGGATCCACCTCCCAATCATCCATCTTCCTCTTCTCCCTCATCCATGGAGTACATCTCAGATGTAGAGAGTTATCCCCATCCTTATATAAGTCCTAACATCCATCGAATGGTTGCCCAAGGTGATCCAGATTTCACCACCTTTCTAGATAACAACCCCATGGCCCTCTAACATTACCTTAACACCATATCTCACCATACCCCTACTTTGAATCTACTTGTTAAACCACCCTATGGCATACCATTCCAAATTATGGGTGATTATTATATTTACACCATATCCACCTAACCTTTAGTCACCTAGGCGTCCTCCTCTACCAATAATACCATTGATACCACCATCCAAAACTAACCCACTTAACCAAGCCAAACCCAAGCAGCTTCTTCCACAACTAATAACCCTATGAATATAGGAGTAACCCAACCTTTGGGCACTATTAATTTTCTTAATATAGGATTACCCTCTACTAGTGTCACCACCATTCTCTTTATTTCCAACCCACCTACCTCCACCCCATTCAAAAGTTTGGTGGTTCCCATACCTTCTACCTTTCAACCCATTAGTACTAAAGTTACCACCTACCCTCTATGTACTAACCTAACCATACCTCATACCTAACCTATGTTAATATATTAATAGGTTCCCATTTCAAAAAACCCAAGGTACATCCCTAACCCATAAGGGTATGTATCTCTACCTTCCATCCAACCACCTATCTCTATGTATTCATATGTGGCATCATCCCAATGACCCATGTCTACATACTAATATTTGGTAGCTTCTCAATCCCCCACCATCTATCCATATGTTACTCCTACATAAACAAAACATAATATACCCTATAACTATGGGTGTGCACAACCACCAATAGACATTGTCAAAATTTTAATAGATAAAATGACTAATTTATAGTCATCTATCTCTAGTGCCTATAACCTCTTATCTTATGTCCAAATCTAAAACAAGCCAATTCATCCATACATCCCTATTTGAATTTATCTTCCTCAATGGGAACTTCCAAAATTTTCAAATTTTTATAATAAGGAAGACCCTCAACAACATCTAAGATCATTTAGGCATTCATGTTATATTATTACCTATGATGATGCTCTCCTTCTTTGTACCTTTACATGTCTCTATCAGGTCCAACACTAGATTGGTATAGTGATATTACAAAACACCCCCTCTTTTCTTTTTCCCAACTAGTTCAAACTTTCTTAGATCACTTTTCCATAAACATCTCTAACAAAGTTTCCATCATTGATCTCTACTCCATTTGATAATTTGATGATGAGTCCATAGATGACTTTGTAACCTATTAGATAATATTGATAAATCAACTCTCTTTCTCTTTTCCCCAACACAAGCTCATTGAACTCTTTTAAAAGTCTTCTGCTAAACACATTTCCTCTACTGTATACGTTCAAATATTTAGGACCTTTGACAAAGCTTTCACCATGGCACAAAAATTAGAAAATAGATCCATTGATGAGGGGAAGTTGAAATTGAGAAAAAATAATTCCACCTTTAAATCAAATGATAATCCCTTCTCCAAGCCTAACATTCAATCCAACACTAACTCCAAAAATAAGGGAACCACAAATGTGTGTGTTTTTAAGACCACTCTTCCACCCATTATTAACCAACCCAACTCCTCTAATTCCTCCAATCAGAACATAAAAAACCCAAACCACAGTAGCTAAAATAAATTCACTCCACTAGAGGAGTCATATTATTCAATCTTGGAGAATTTTATGAAATAAAATATCATACAACTATCATTGACCAAACCTCCACAATAATTTGATTCCTCTCATCCTATATCTAGTTAGTATAAGGAGAATGAATTGTGCACCTTTCACTATGTCATTGTACATGACATTAGTAGGTGTAATATCTTCAAGAAAATCATCCAAAACCTTATAAACAAGGGGTAACTTATGTTGTATAACCCAAACACACCCTCAAATAAAGCACTTGACATATTTAGATAACCATTTCCCAACCATACCCCTTCCATGAATAATGAAAGTAATAGAGTAGAATCCTCTCACAACCATGAAATCCATACCATGAATGCAGTCCTTAGTTAACTCATTGTTGAGGAATCCATTTATGAAACCACCTTTCCTACCCCTTCACTTATTGAGGTAGTTGAGTGACTCTCATTTCCTTTATAAAATGAGACTAAGGAAATAACCACTCCCATTTTTTCACTTATTGAGGTAGTGGGATCACCCTCCATTCCTCAAGAAAATAAAACCTAGGAAATAATCCCCCCATTTTCTCCACCCATTAAGGTATTTGAGCTACCAACCTCTCCTTTGGAAGGCATACAAAATGAGGCAACCATTACCACCATCTCCTTCTCCTCTATCATATAATAATCCACACTTCCTTTAAAAAGAACCCCTAAGAAAGTGATCACTATACCCACCTTTCCCATAAGAGACTCATGTTACCAAACCATACAACCTTTTATTTAGGGAAAGGATGAGGTAACCAATTATCTCTCTCCACGTATGTGTTTTACCTTTGAGCTTAGTATCAAATATATCAAACCTATATATAAGCCCTTCTCTAGACTAGTTCAAAACTTAATGTAATTATCCCAACCCAATGTAGATCATGTCACATTTTGAAACCATCTTGAGCTTCCTTCCCAAACCAAGTAAGAACCTAAAACCATACCACTATCATTTAAACATTCCATTCCCACTATTGAACATGATTTCACCATAATCAAGCCATTATAAACCTATATCGACCAAACCATACCTAAACTATCTGAAATGAATCCACCTAAACTAACTAAATCACCTTCTTTCATTCTATACAAGCCTACCAAAAACCTTGGCATATTCCCTATTCATGGCCTTACTCACCCTTCATTAAAATTAGAATTAAATTCATCAATCCTATTAAAGAAACCCTGAACCAAGCCAACAAAAAAGGTGAAAACACCTAAGATTTCATAAACCAAAACTCTACCTCAAATTCCACTTTGCCTTCTATTTTGGGACCTCAGCGTTCTACCTTAGTAAGGAAACCAACCATCCCAAACAAGACATAAATCCAACCACCACTTTTGGTCACACCAACACTCCTAGTTTCATCCTCACTTATTTTTACCAAACCTTCTAGAGCCAAATTGCCTACTTGTCATTCATCTATCCTAACACCTTTTTCCTCCAAGAATACTCATTCACCCAAATATCTAACCATCAAACCCACTCCTAAAAGGGCTTCCACCTCAACTACAAAACATAAAACCTCCACACCTTTACCACCATTTCCTAAGTCTTACTTAACCATCTTACAAAGGCTATTGTAAACATCCTTCTTAACCTTACCACCCATTAGACCATTCAACCCACATAATCTTAAACCATCTTGGTATAATGAAAAATTAATATTATCATATCATATGACACATAGCATGATAGAGATAACTGTAAATCTCTCCAAGTATTAGCCGATCAACTATATAAAAAATATGATTTATTGTCAGATGAGATTATTATGAGCCCAAAACCTATCTACGAAATAAGATCCATCAACCAACACTCACCTACTCCTCTAATCTCATCTTAGAGTGAAGTGAAACCTAATAAATCCTCTAGCCTAAATCTTTCCCAACTCCATACCATTCATGTGGTCACATGATCATAGGCTCAACTAAAGGATAAGAGAAAATCAAAGGTGTCTATTTCATGGACATCTCCATCTTCCACCACCCAACCACCTAGCCAATACCAAGCACCCTTAACTTCAACCAAACCCAAGGTATCCATCTTGGGTCCTGCTTAATCAATCTAATTAGTAGTTCTTAAGTAGCTTCACCAAATACCAGTAAAGATGAGTTTGTATGAACTAATCAATACCATACCCCATCACTTCAAGTGATGATAAAGGATTTACAATCCATAGAGGTCTCATCTAAATACCCACAACCTCTAGTATCCTTTATTAAATATCTTCAAATTTATAACCTTGTTACATTCAAGGATTTAGTAATACCCTCCATCATCCATATGATCTAGATCTTCCCCTCTTCATTACCATGTACATTAACCAAACCTATATCAAGAGGGTTATGATTGATGGGGGAGGTAACATCAACATTATCTCCTATCATGTATAAAAAAAAATCAAATAACCTGAGAAACATTATGTTAAAAACCTTAATGGTGATCTAATCATTCAATGATACCATGGCCATGACTCTAGGAACTATTTGACTTCACATTCATCTAGGACCCCACACACTGCTTGAGATATTATATGTAGTAGAAGGTAAGTTTTAGTACAACATTTTTTTTAGATGCCCTTAAATCCATTCTATGGTTTATGTGGTATCTACCCTATTGATACATCAAATTTGAACACAAAGGTTAAGTTATTACCATACAAGCTAACCCAAGTCTTTTTACATCATGAAACATGATGTACCAACCCAATGAAATTCTCATTCCACAATCCAAAAAACCTTCACCAGTAAAAGATGAAGCACCATATTATTCTACCACTAATACATCCACCAATTCATCCATCCCTTCTATCCAAATCCCCACAATAGACCCTTTATAATCAACCTTCCAACATCTTTTGCTGGCGGGGTATCACTTTTTGACACTAGATACTTTTCCAACTCCTCAAGAGTATTGGAATATTAGCCAACAACCATTTATGACTCCAATATTGGAGCCATTTTTCCTTTTGGTCCCTCAAATATGGGGTACTTGATAAACCCCTTGACATTTTTTATACATATTTTTCACCTTGACCATTTACCTCCAATTTATCCTATCTAGATAAACTAGAGTTTGCCTAAACATACCTTTATAGGTGTGCTTAGAAGGGAATTGGTTTAGGCAGATATGAACATGGGATGCATGAGTTGTTTCCAATCAAAGCTCAATACCCTCATAAAAATCATGGCCTTAGTTTTATGCCACCTAAATAATAGGCCAACCCACCTCTTGTTAGCATCATTGATAAGGAAATCCCATATTCATCATCCACTCCACCATTGATAGCTAAGGATTCCAACATCATACCCCCTAAATATTTTTTATGAACATGATCAACCTTAGACCCTTGACTTATCAAAATAATGGGGTAACCATATCCATTCTTCTTACTCACCTTGAGATGGTAATAGATGACTCTCCTACCATTCAAATCATTCGGTGTTAGGATGACAATTCCATTCTCACCTATTTTGGTCTAGAAGATTCCTCTATCTAAAAATATATCCCATTTAAGACTTCAACCATGTTAAAAAAATCCACCATGGATATTGACTTGGGTACTTTGGATAACCCGTGCATTGTGAAAATTATCTAATCACTCAATTTTGAGGAGATTCAAGACTTTCTCTCCTTCCTTCAGGATCATAGCATAGAATTTTCTTGGTCTTATAATGATATGTTAGGAATTGATATCTCCATCACTACCCATAACATAGTCACCAACTATGATGCCAAGCTAGTTAGGTAAAAACTTCAATGAATTCACCCTTGCATTTCCCTTCTTGTTAAATAAGAGCTTTAATATCTCCTATCCATCAATTTCATTCAACCCATTGACTATCCCTAAAGGGTATCAAACATTGTACCTATCACCATATCCACAAGGGGAATTCAAATTTGTGTGGACTTTCATGACCTTAACCTGGGTTGCCCAAATGATGACTTTCCTTTACTAAGCATTAACTAGTTTGTTGATCTTAAATCAAGCCATGAGATGTTATCTCTTATGGATGGATTTTTAAGTTACAACTAGATCCTAATTGCTCTTAAATATCAGCAAAAAAACACCTTTATCACCCTATCAAGAACCTTCTACTATAGGACCATGCCCTATGGACTAAATAAAATTGTTGAAACATACTAATGTGTTATAACCTACATCTTTCATGACCTTGTTCATAAAATCATAAAAGACTATGTCAATGACCTTCTTGGGAAATCCAAATGTCATAAAGATCATTTGTCCATTATTAATATTATATTTAAGTGACTTATCCATTACCATGTCCACCTTAATTCAAAGAAGTGTATCTTTAGGGTCTTGTCAAAAAATCTCCTTGGATTTATCATCTCTCTTAAGGGAATCAAAGTTGATCCTACCAAAATAAAAGAAATCCTCAAAATTTCTCCTCACACCCACCTCAATCATCTTCACAAATTGCAAGGGAATTTCTAATCCATTATTTGCTTTATCTCTCATCTCTTAGATCAATGCTTACCTTTTCAACACCTTTTAAAGAAAAATGTTTCTTTTAAATGGAACATCAACTATCAAAAGGCCTTTGATTAACTTAAAGAGTACCTTTTGTATCCACCCATCCTAATTCCTCCCAAAGAAGATCAACCTTTTTACCTTTATATTTCTACCACTAACCACTCCTTAGGGGCAATGTTAGATGATCAAGATGAGTAACATAAAGAGAAATCCATCTACTACACTATCCATACACTTTTAAAGTATGATACTAGTTACACCCATACCAATAAACTTTTATTATCCTTTGTCTTTGTAGCTACCAAAATTTTCCACTACCTTCTCAACCACAAGACCTATGTCATAATCAATACCGACCCACTCAAGTATTTGCATGCCAAGCCATACCAAAACTAATGTATGGCCAAGTGGCTCATGATTTTAGATGATTTTAACCTTAAGTTACTTTGTCATAAGTAAATTAAATCACAATCCATTACAAAAATATTTGTTAAATCACCATTATCAGAAAATCAACCTCCTTTTGAGTTTCCAAATGAGTCCATTATAACCCTCTCTTAGGTAGACTTCACCTATCAAGTGACCATGTTATTCGATGGATAAAAGTGTCAATATGGTGGGGGATATATTATCATACTTATCCCCCTTCATGATTAAACTCTTCCTTTATCCTTCAAGATATATTTCAAATGTACCAATAATATAGCTGGTAATGAAGCCCTAGTGATGGTCTCCAAACTGCGTTAGCCTTGGGAGTCAAAATGATCAACATTTTTGGTGACTCTTAACTCATGGTCAATAAAATAAATAGATATTATCAATACATGAATGATGTTTTTAAATAGTATAAAAAGATATTTTATTTAATCTTAGCATCATTTAAACACTACCATATCCAAACCACTCCATGATCTATGAACAGGTTTGTTGATATGATGGCTTCCCTCACTTCTTAGATCTCATCTGCACCTTTTAATTCTAATTTATATGTTGTTATCCATAAAATTACATAACCCTATTATGTCAAATTATACTCTCCCACCATATTTAATGGGAAGGAGACACAACCCAACCTTTGGTATCAATATACCTTCAACTACCTCAACCTTACGATAATTCATTCCATTCTTTCTAGTAATGATCAAAGAGCATTTATTCAAAGGACCTCAAATTATACCATACTAGGGTAACTCTTTATAAACATATATTTTATGGTCTCCTCTTTCATTACCTATGTACTCATGAAGCCTCTCATGCTATTAGGGAAATGCATGAAGGGATATGTGAGGGACACTTTGGTGGCCTAGCTATCCTAGACACATCCTTCACCTTGGATATTATTGGCCCGCCCTTAACCAAGATTGTTGTGATTATGTGAAAATGTGTGTCAAATTTGAACAATATGATAATTTAAATTATGCACCTAGACATAATCTTTGAGTATCCAAAGATTTATGGCCTTTGAATATTATTTGATAAATTAACCTTCACTCTTCATAGTGACATCATTATATCATAACTACAACTAAATATTTTACAAAATGGGTAGAGGTTATTCCTCTCATCTCAAAAAATTAGAAAAGATTATCAAATTTATCAACCATCACATCATCTATCATTTTAGTGTTCCTCATAAAATTATCACCGATAATGATAAATATTTCAAAAATAAACAAGTCCATGGTCTTTATGATGCATTTAGTATCAAGTTAAGTTTATCATCACCTTATTATCCACAAGATATAAATGGAAGCCTCTAATAAAACTATCAATAACATACTAACTAAATTTTTTAATGCATCTAGTTATGATTGGCATTTGCATATCCCCTTCACCTTATAGGCATATTTTACTAGCATTTAAACCCCTTTGGGTACTACCCCTTTATATTTTGTGTTTGGAGAAGAGATTGTCTTTCCTCTCAAAGTCCAAAATTAATTTTCTTTGCATATCACTTTAATATCTCATCTCTTAGAGTGATTATCATCAATAACGTTTAGCCCAACTTGAGCTATTTGAAGAGTGTCATTTAGATGTGCTTACCCACATTCATGTATATCAAGAATGAATCAAGAATGCTTATAGTAGACACCTTAAAGTTAAGAATTCAATATCTAAGAAGACATACTAAAGGAAAATCAACATGTCACCAATATGAGGAAAATCAAGTGAGGAAAGTTTTATTTCAATTAGCTTGGACCTTATATCATAACTCACAAGTATGGATTAGGAGCTTACCAATTGTCCTCCCTTAAAGGTAAACCAGAACCTAAGCCCCTCAATGCTTCACATCTACATCCTTTCTTTTGTTAAATGGGATCAAACTCACCTTTTTATCTAACTTAAATTCATCACTTGTCTTCACCCACATTCATCTCATTTTTTAAGGACAACTAGTTACAACTTAATCATGTGATTATCCATTATAGTC
This sequence comes from Torreya grandis, assembly GCA_037957365.1. Classification (NCBI taxonomy): domain Eukaryota; kingdom Viridiplantae; phylum Streptophyta; class Pinopsida; order Cupressales; family Taxaceae; genus Torreya; species Torreya grandis. The sequence continues at coordinate 1,228,207 of JARHVA010001495.1, forward strand.
TTCAAATAATCTTGAAAATGGGTATCATGGATCTAAATATAGGTAATTTTTTCCCCTTATAATATAGATTTCCATGGTCATTTTCTCTTAAACCTCTTCCACCAATTACTAACCTTCTTGTGATTTTAGTCTTGCCTTCATAAAGGTTAGCCTTTAAGCCTATATAATCAAGTCTGTCATTAAGATTAAAAAAAATTAAAAGAGTCATCAAAATAAAATTAGAGGTCATTATTATCATTTACAGACTTCTCCCTTAAATGATAGCTACACAAACATATCAAAATTTCTCAATATAAGGTAGACTGATACCTTAAAGGATAACTATCAATAGCCTTAAATAAATAACATAAACTTAGAATACTCAATTGAATGATGTCTAAGTAAAGAGTTTGTAAAAATCACATCAATTTTTTGGAAGCTTCCTACTTGATCAGCTTTCCCAACATCCCCAAACAACAAGAAAAGATTGAAAGACCTATTATCAAAATTTTAAAATACAAATATAATTTGGAAGCCGCAATCAGCTTTCATAAGTAGACTTCCCACATCGATCAGTCTACACATTATATGACATGGAATTGTTTATTTTATCTCTTTGGTAACTTATAAAATAGGCATGTTAATCTCACAATAAGGTTACACCATCGTACATTTTCCCTTTATACACTTTATAAACAAGGGATTTTGAGCTTACTTGACAAAATGTGATCAAGACACTTTTTTAACCAACTAACAAATGCTAATGTGAAGCATTTAAAAGGCTTATGTTCCTTAATCTGATCCAACTTTAGATTATTTTAGTCTTTTCCAAACAAGAATCATTATTCCTTCTTTTTATTATCTTATGCTTTTTGATACATTTGTTATGATGTTTTTCTTTTGATTATCCTATATTTCTCACATTTAGTTTTTTCATCAAGCTTACTCTATGTGTTTTTAATATTAGACTATGGGTTTTTAATCAAATAAACATAACCATAGCAAAATCATAAACAAATCCAACATCATTAACATAATCATCAAGAACCATGATCAAGTAACATCAAATCCATAAACCATTATCATGAGCTGAATCATAACATCATCTAGTGATCAATCATATCAACTAACCATCTATCACATCTACCATAGTTTAATCATACATCATAAATAAATGAGTTATTCACACATTATTATGCACCACATTTCTAAATATAGATGAGGAATAATATAATTTAAGCATGAAGGTAATCATCACTATCATCATAATCATCCATAACCATAATAATGATCACATCATAACCATGTCCACCTAAGCATAACCATTATCCATAACCATAATCATATCAATATCATAAACATGATAATCTTATACATGAAATCAATGATAACATTCATAAACATCATAATCACATAAACAATGTATATCAATATCAATGTCATCATGAACATAAATTAAAAGAGCCATAGCATCACATATCCTACCTAGGTGAGTCTACATAAACCATCATGAACATAATAATATAAATATCATATCATAAATAAGTATCACAAACATCATAACCATGAGAAATAAATCATAAGCCATGATCATATCTATATACATCAAATTACTGATCATATTTACAATCATGTACATGTCTCTCAAAATATTTATACAACTTGCTACATCAACTCATAGGCTAGTATCAAAATCATATAGTACATCAAAAATATAATGTTTCATAAAATATCTAAACACTTGGGACACCACTACCTCCTAGAGCCTACCCTCCTACACCTACCCATCCACCTATAGATGCAACCAACTAACCTAGTATCACTATGCCAGCCCCTCCAATCATACCTACTCTATACTATCCCATTAGGGCTCCTCTGTTAAATGCCTAAAGACTAAGGTCTCATAATACTATATCTATTCAACTATTTCTATATATATCTTTATTATGATAGTCTCTGATGATCCCATAGTTATTGGTACTCTTCCTACCTATTAGAGAGAATATCTCTCTTTCATAACCCTGGCTAGCTAAGCTCTAGCTTGATCTCTCTCTCTTATACAAGTGGCCACCTAACCCTATGCTAATACCAAAGATTCATATGATACTACCAAATATGCTTGATCTATAGCTAGAGTCACTCATGATTGGTCCCTTTGAATGATCACTAGTTATATATCTGGGGCAACCCCCTACATTTGAGCTTATTGACCATCTCCCCTTGCATCAACATCCATGTCCTACCAACCACCATCATCACCTCTAAATTTATTTTTAGCATAATATATCTAGTACTATGTAGGATAGTTATATATAACACCTACATCATCTATATCTATCCTTGTAAGAAACTCTTCATAATCAATTAACTCATGCACTAGATGTGGACTAGGTAGTAGAAACTCTATATCCTCTTTTCTAAACCTTATAAACAACTTGAGGATATCCTAAAAAAGGTTGAACTACCTCTATACCTTATCAAATGTAATGATATTTATCTCTTGATCTCACCTATTTTATATCCATCAATAGATCTAAAGAGATAGAGAATGTCTCACATAATGTCATGATCCTAGAAACCTAACATATAGTCTCTAAATCGCATCTCCCATAAACAAATCATCTAGTCAGTCCCTAGACCAATGTCATGTGGCCCTTATCTATGTCCTAAGAGTGCATAATCACCTCTCTACCTCATATATCTAACCCTAAAATCTAGCTAAGCAAACCCATGCCATGGTAGCCGCATAGGTCACAATACCTGGATGTGCTCATAAGCCCAACAATGGAGAATAAAGTTGACATTGATCTTGTATCTCTTATGAATGTAAAATCCCAAAATATCTCAATAAATTTTAAATAATATCATAGGATCCCATGTAAACACTATGTGACCCAAACATATCTCAACCATCACCCCTAATAATAAGTATGGAAACCTCCCACTACTCAAATATGGTAAAGCATAGTATGTAACCACTATCATCATCATAGTGAATACCCACCTCACATCCCTATCCATTTGGTACATTGGCATGTAGTGGAAATCCCTTGAGTTCCACCTCACATACTCGGTCATATCCGTATAAGAGCTCCATCTACCCATTTCTCTCCTTACTCTCAATGTGGTAGATCAACTCACCCTGTATGGGTAGCCACATGATCTTATGGATGTCCTCAAGTAAAATCATCAACTCACCTATCAAAATAATGTGTTAGTGGTAGGATCCCATCTCTTGATGAGTGCCATTAAAATTTCCACATATTGAGGTACATATTGGTAATACCTCATGCATCTAAGGCTCACATCCTCTATATGTTCCCAATCAACATTAGTCATCCCTCATTGAATCTCATCTAGTATTTAGGGCACTCTATCCCTCATCTATATCTACTCCCATGCCTATAGGGTTTGATAGCAAAAACTTTAGTTCACTAACATATTTTGACTATGAACTCTACCTATTACACCTACCTCCTATTTTGATCTATTCAATACCTAACATTTGCCTAATATGATCTATACCTATGGCTTATATTCAAAACTTTACTCTTCACCTTTAAAGCTAATCTAACCTATACCTAATTCACATATTCATTACTTAACCACACCATTACAACTTTATCTAAAAACATTATTTTGACCTTAACTATTACCTTTTGACCTTAACTATCACTGTTTACCTTAACTATTACCTTTTGACCCTAACTATTACCCTTTGACCTATACACATTAACCTTAACCTTACCCCTTAAACTCAACTTTTACATTAAACTATGTCCTATCAACCATTAACTTTAAACACATCGACATTTGATTTACCATCAATGGTCAACTCTTCCTATCATTGATCATCGATGGTGGATTCTTCCTATCAGCGACTGTCAATGGTTAGGGACCAGCCATCAATGGTCACTACAAAGTGACCTATTGATGATCACCTATTGACAACTAACAATTTATAATGATTGGATATGACTGATAGTGACCACTAATAATCACTATGTAGTGACTACCAGTGATCAACCCAAACCTTATTGCCTAAAACTACCTGCCAAACATCATAAATAGCTAAAACAAACTTGCCTAATCTTTAACCTACCCTACCCTATCTATCTTACCCTTGCTAATTTGACTGTAAACTACTAAATTCAACTCCAAAACCAAAAAAACTATCAACAACCCTAGCCCTAGGTCAACACCCTCCCATAACTAAGAAACAAATAAATTTAACAAAACATTCATCTGCCAATTTAAATATAACCTATCAATTCAATGACAAATACTACCTCATTCCTTGACTACCATCATGGAGGTACCCTAAGAACCACCACCTAACCTTGTGCTCTCCCTCATCCCCTCTACATCCTTGATCACTTGATCAACTTGAAAAATACCTCACTCAATCAATCAACCAATGCTATCAAACCACCACCATTTTCTCGCTCAAGTCACAAGCTAGTCATTAGAGGTACAAAGGCCAAATGAACATAATGAAACCATGGAAAACTTATTAATATCACCATTTTAGGGTTGACATCTAATCATTTATGGTCAAGGTGACCATATAGGTTGACCTTGACCATGGATGGTTGATTAATTTAGGGTTTTAGCCTCCTACCCACACCTTTTCAAATACACTTTCATCACCAAAACCAATTCAACTACTTACCAATGGAGATTACCTTCTCTTCCACCTTCACCACCAACCATGTAAACTCATCATGGTCATTTTGGCATGACTCTTACATGTTTTATGATAACCTTGATTTGGTCCTTTTGATTGTACCAACCAAATTTCCATGACTAAACATTTTGAAATTGCACTACCTTTTATGCACTGACTTATTTTGTGTCTTCCTGAGATCACTTCCTACCTTGGATTACTATAATAACATTGAACTTTTATAGGATAATTGCATTTACATGTGTAACCTAATAGCCACTCTTAAATGTAATCATGTGATCCACTTGTCACTTTCATTTATAGTGCTAACCTAATTTTTAATTGAATATTTCAACTATGACAACCATGTATGCTCTTGACTACCACACTTAGTCATAATTTTAATGTGTGTTTGTCCTTTAGTGCATAACCTATCACCAATTTTTTCATCTACTTATCCACTTATTAAACTTTTACTCAACTCTATTTCACCTCATATATTCTTAGCTTGAGGGGGAACACCTCCTCCTATACTTAGGGCATCTAAAATTTGACCCGTAATCTTTTATATTTTGAATCTTGTTGATACAATATTTATAACAAAAGGGGAAAATTTTAGACACTAGAAAACAATACATGACGGTTCTATATGTTGAACTAGCCCCTATACCACTCTTGGACCCCCTTGAGACCACTTGAAAAACCTCAATCTATAAATCTAAGGAAAAATGACTAAACTTTGACCATTCTACCCTTTACACTATCGACCACCAAAGGTTTACCCCTAACCATCGTTGACCATCCTTTTAACCACCTTAAGGGTTAACTCCACCTAACTACAAATTGATTTTATATATTTAGCTTATCTGATCTATTTTCAAATCAATGCATGATAAAGCTAATTTTAGACACCCTATTAAACCTCTTATTAAATTTATTGTTCCATCTCTCCCCTCTTATAAAAAGAGAGGAGGAGGAGATGAAAGGGATCCAAATTAAAGAGAAATCAAGTACCAAAAGGGCAAAAATTATCAGAGATTATCAGTAATTAACAAAGCTTCCTGTATCAAAACTTATTTTACAAGTATTCTTATAACAACCAAATTAGATATCTAAAGTGTTATGTTTTATCAGTCATAACCAAGACATTGTTACTCTATCAAGATTGCTTTAGACTCCACCAACAAGTTTTTTATCCAATTAGCTCAACATTATTTAGACCAGTGAGATAATTATATATCTTTTATCAAATTTAGTAATTGTTTTCTTTATTTTATCTTCCATCCCACCTAGAAAAATCCATTTTATAACCTCATCAACCAGCTTCTTAAACTAGACTAGAACCCATAGTAATCATTGATGATCACCTTGACCATTAATGGTCTATCCTAACCATTGACAGTTACCCAACCATTGAAGATCACCCTAACTACTGATGGTCTCACCCAACCACTGTTAGTCATTGTGTGACAATTTCAAAAGCAAGATATTTTCACCTATCAAATCCAAACCAAATCCCACTTTCTAACTTTTTTCTTGAGCACAGATTATCACTCTATTTTCTAAACCATACCTAATTTATTTGGCATTAATATTCAATCATGTATTACTATAATTAGTCAAAATATTCTCTTTAAATAAATTATTGTATTTTATTTTAGTATCTTTTTTTATTTATGTAAGCAATTTATCTTTCATTTTTAGAACTTGATTGTTTAAAAGTGTGGATTCACAACCTTCAAAGAATCTTACACTTCTTGGATTTAGCTTACTAGGTAGTCTACCCTACTATCTAACTAATCAACCATTTTTTATGAGACTTGTATTTATAATTGTAACCCAACTAACATGCATAAATGTGGTCACATAGTCCAATTGTCACTTACCCTTCTAGTGCTGACCTTATTTTTACTTGACTACTTCAACCATGGTAACCTATTCAATGTGTGATATTGGATATCACACTTAGTTTCACTTTATGTGTGTGTTTATTTAGTGATTTGTTTTATATAGGTCATTACTCTAAATAAAAATAAGAATATATACAACCATTTGGATCATGGATCACAAACTAGATCTAGGTTCTACTAGCCTCACCCTTCTTTCAAGTTTTATAAAAAAAATTCTAAGAAAATAGAGAAAAATTTATGTGAAATAAAACTGGTGGATACTTCAGAGGTAGAAGATTATGGGGATTCATATTTTACTATGGAATTTTTGTTGGATAGGGGAAGGATAATGTCATTAGGTTAGTATATCATGTTTCATGATGTAAAAGGACTTGCGTTAGGTTTTATAGTAATAACTTGACCTTCATGTTCAAATTTGATGTATCAATTTAGGGTGGATAAAACATAGCCCATGTAATGTATCTAAGGGTATTCTAGTAAAATATTATACTATAACTCAATTTATAATATGTATAAGAGCTTAAGAAGTGTATCGGGTCCTAGATGAATGTGAAGGATAATAGTTCCTAGAGTCATGGCCATAGTATCATTAAATGATCAAAGCACTGTTGAGGTTTCCAACATAGTGTTCTTAGGTAATTTGGGTTGGTTTTATACATGGGAATAGATAATGTTGATGATACCTCCCCCATCAATCATAACCCTCTTGATGTAGGTTTGTTTGATATACATAGCAATGAAGAGAGGAGGATTTGGGTCATCTAGATGGATGGAGGGTATTTCTAAATTATTAAAGGTAACAATGTTGGAAAGTTAAAGATATTGAATAAAGGTTGTTAGAGGTTATGGGTCTTCTAGTTGGACCTCTATCGATTGAAAATCCTCTATCATCACTTGATAGTGATGGGGTGAGGTATTGATGAGTTCATACAAACTCATCTTCACTAGTGTTTGGTGAAACTATTTCATAACTAATCATTGGGTTGATTTAGAAGGGTTTGATTGAGGGGGACCCGAGATGGACACCTTGGGTTTAGTTAAAGGTAAATATGCTTGGTTTTGGCTAGATGGTTAAGTGGTGGAAGAGAGATATATCTATAGAATAGCATTATTTGAGTTTACCTTATCCTTTGGTCGAGCCTATGATTGTGTGATGACATAAATGGCATGGATTTGGGAAAGAGTCAGACTAGAGGATTTCTTGGGTTCTACTTCACTCTGAGATGAGATTAGAGGAGTAGGTGAGTGTAGGTTGATGGTTATTGGTACTTAGATTGATGTTGGGCTTATAGAAGGCTCATTTGATAATAAGTCATCTTCATTATACAATAGATTGGATGATACTTAGAAAGCTTTATAATTCTCTATATCATTCTTAGGTGTTATATGATATGAGAATTTTAATGTATCATTATAATAAGATGTTTAAGATCATGTGGGTTGAATGGTTTGATAGGTGGTAAGGTTAATTAATATTCTTGTAATAACCTCTATAGGATGGTTGAGTAAGATTGAAGAAATGGTGGAAAAGGCATGGATGTATTAGGTTTGGTAGTTGAGGTGGAAACTCTTTTATGAGTATTTTTAATTGTCAAAGATTTAGGTGAATGAGAATTCTTGGTGGATGGTTTTGGTATGGTTTGATTAGAGGCAAAAGGTGTTGGGTTATATGCCTAATAAGTAGGTGGTTTAGTTATAGAAGGTGTTATAAAAATAAGTGAGGATGAAAGTGGGAGTGATGGTGTGACCAAAAGTGGTGGTTAGATTTGGGTCTTGTCTAGGATGGTTGGTTTCCTTACAAAAGTAGAAGGGTGAAGTCCTAAAATAGAAGTCAAAGTGGAAGGGGGAGGCAAATTTTTGGTTTTTAAAATCTTGGGTGTTTTCACTTTATTTGTTGGCTTATTTTGTATTTTTTGATAGGTTTTGTGAAGTTAATTACAATATCAATGAGGAGTGAGTAAGGCCCTGAATAGGGAATATTCCAATGTTTTTGGTAGGCTTGGATGGAATGGTAGAAGGTGACTTGGTTATTTTAGGTGGAATCCATTCAGTTAGTTTAGGTATGGTTTGGTTGGTAGAGGTTTCTAATGGCTCAATTGTGGTGAAAGAGGGTTTGATAGTGGGAATGAAAGGTTGGGATGAAAATGGTGTGGTTAGATATTCTTGCTTGGTTTGGTAAGGAATCTTGAGATGGTGCCAAAATGTGGCATGATCTATGCTGGGTTGGGATAATTACTCCATGTTTTGAACCAGTCTAGAGAAGGGATTATAGATCTCAAAGGTCAAAACCATGGGTGGAGAGATAAGTGGTTGCTTCTTATTTTTTCTCAATAAAAGGCTCTAGGGTTTATAAAGATGAGTCTCCTATGGGAGAGGTAGGTAAATTGATCTCTTCCTTAGGGATGATTTCCAAAGGAAGAGTGGATTTCTATATGATGAAGGAGAAGGATATGGTGGTAATAGATGCCTCTTTTGGTATGTCTTCCAAAGGAGAGGTTGGTGGATTATAAACTTTTATGAGTAGAGAAATGGGAATAGTTGTTTCCTTGTTCTCATTTTCCAAAGGAATGGATTGTGACTCCACTACCTCAATAAGTGGAAGGGCCAGAAAGGTGGATTTTGTAATGGTTTTCTTAGCAATGAGTTTACAAATAAATTTATTAATGGTATGGACTTCATGGTTGTGAGAGGATTCCACTCTATTTTTTTCATTATTTTTAAAAGGGGCATGGTTGGGAAATGTTTGTCTAAAGATGTCAAGTGATTGATTTGGGTGTGCATTGGGGTTACCAACACAAGTTCTCCCTTGTCAATGAAATTTTGGATGAATTTATTTAAGGTATTACATGTATTAACATCATTTATAATGACTAGTGGAAGACACACAATTCATTATCCTTATACCAACTAAGTATAAGATGAGAGGAACTGAACTATTGTGAAATTATTACTAGAAGAAGTTGTATGACATTCACTTTCAACAAATTTTCCAAGACCAATGCATATGACTCACTTGGTGGAGTGAAGTTATTTTTGTTTTTGCATTTTGGATTTATAGTGTTGTGATTAGACTAATTCGAGGAGTTTTGATAGTTAACAATGGGTGGAGGAGTGGTCTTAATGACAACTGCATTCATGGTTCCCTTATTTTTGGACTTAGTGTTGGTTTGATTTTTAGGTTCGGAGGATGGAATCTCATTTGGTTTGAAGGTGGTATTATTGTTTCTCAATTTCAACTTCCCCTCATCAATGGCTCTATTTTTTATTTTTTTTCCATGGTGAAAGATTTATCAAAGGTCTTGAAGCTCTAAACCCATAAAGTAGAGGAAATGTGTTTGACACAAGCTTGCACAAAAATTTCAATCATCTCAATTTGGGACAAATAAAAAGAGAGTTGATTTATCAAGCTTATCCAATGGGATATGAATTTGGATATGTACTCACCATCAAATTGCTGAATGGAGAAGAGATTAGTGATGGAAACTTTATCAGAGATGTTTATGGAAAAGTGATCTAAGAAAGTTTGAGCTAGTTGGGTAAAATAAAATAGGGAGTGCTTTGTAACAACGCTGTACCAATCTAGTTTTGGGCCTGATAGAGACATGGGAAAGGTATCGATAAAGAGAGAATAATCATAGACAATCATATATCATTAATGCCTAAATTCTCTTAGATGTTATTAAGGTCTTCCTTACTCTGAAACTTTGAAAATTTTAGTTCCCATTGAGGAAGATAAGGTTATATAGGGATAGATGAATTAATTGGATCATTGTAAATTTGGTTTTAAGATAAGAGGTTATGGGAACCAAAGATAGATGACTCCAAAGTAGTCATTTTATATATTAACATTTTAATAAGGTCCATTTGTCATTGTGCACCCATGTATTTGTAGGGTAGATTATTTTGATTTTGGGTAGGTGCAACATATGGATAACTAGTAGGGGGTTAAAAATCTACCACATATTAATATGTGGACATGGGTGGTTGGTATGATGCCACAAATATATGGAGATAGGTGGTTGGGTGGAAAGTAGAGGTACATACCCTTATGGGTTAGGGATGTAAGTTAGGTTTTATGCAATGGGTACCTATTGAGATATTAATGTAGGTTGGGTAGGAGGTATGGTTGGATTAGTAGATAAAGGGTAGGTGATAACTTTGGTACTAATGGGTGGAAGGGTATAAAGTATGGGAACCAAAAAAATATGGAATGGAGTGGAGGTAGGTGGGTTGGAAACAAGGGGAATGATGGTGACACTATTAGAGGGTACTCCTATGATAAGTGAAGTACTGGTGCCCAAAGGTTGGGTTGATCCTATATTAGGAGGGTTATTAGTTGGGGAAGAAGGTAATTGGGTGTTCCTTGGTTGAGCTCATTAGTTTTATATGTTGGTATCGATGGGGTTACTAGTAGAGGATGATGTCTAGGTGACTAAAGGTTGGGTGGAGATGATGGAAATAAAAGTGTTGCTTATAAGGTGGGATGACATTCCATAGGGTAGTTCAACAAGTAGAACCAAAGTAGGCATATAGTGAGATATGGTGTTAAGGTAATGTTGGAGGGCCATGGGGTTGTTATCTAGAAAGGTGGTGAAATATACATCACCTTGGTAAACCATCTAAGGGATGCTAGGACTTTTATTAGGATGGGGATAACTCTATGCATCTGAGATGTACTCCATAGATGAGAGAGAAGAGGAATATGGATGATTAGAAGATGGATCCCAATTTTCTTTGTTTTTTAGTTATTATCTAGTTAAAACCATGAAAATAAGAATATAAAATAAATATCACAACTCAAATAAAGATAAGACAATGAAAAGTCAAGGAAACAAAATGCACACTAAAGCACGTGAAATCCTAAGGTTATTTTTAGTCTCTCTTGTGGCTTATGCTTTAAGGTTTAAGAATTGTGTGACTCAACTTGGCTTATAGAGTGGGTACTAAAAAAGAAGTATATGGTTGGTTTTATGTTTTATTTAGGATCTCAAAGGGATCTATATTGGAAATCAGTATATGGATTGATATTGGGGCCTACCCCCTCACTTTACATAATTTAATGATTAATGTGTTATGTGCTTATCCAAGATATATTGATTACTAGAGATTATACTCAGCCAATGAACTAAGTTCATTCTCCCCTTGGTGATGAAATATAAGTAAGATAGTTGGGAAAGGTTACCTCTAGGTGATGAAATCCTAACCAAGTCTTATGTTAATATTTTTATGCTTGATTAGGTGCAAGTAGTTTGGTCTTCTTTATATGATAAGAGTGAATCTATGATTAATTCACTTAATTAATTAAGTATGTGAGCTAAAATAAACAAGAAAATAATGGATGCAGTTAATTTTAATCCCAAGATGAAATTTTGATTTCATTATATGACCAAAATGACAAGAAGAAGAATCACCTAGATGTAACAATGAACCCAAGAAAATAATCAAGGGTCCCAATGGGCGTGCCATAATGTTTCACATAATTTCTTATTTATTTTCTTAGAAGAAAGTTGTAAAACTTGAAATATGAGTGAGGTTAGTAGAAATTATATTTGGTTTGCACTCTGTGATCCAAATAGTTGTAGATAATCCTCTTTGGTTTGGGAGGAATGACTTGCAGATAAGAAAGCACTAAATAAATGGTTGATTATTTGGATAGTAGGGTGGATTGCATAGGAAGTTAGATCCAAGAACCATAAAATTCCTTGGAAGCGGTCAACCCACACTTTTAAACAATCAAATTCTAAAAATGAAAGACAAATTGTTTGCATATATAATAGAAGATATTGTAATCAAATACAAGAAGTGCTTGAAAGAGATTAGTTTGACTAATTATATTAATAAATAATTGAATATTAATACCAATTAAATTAGGTATGTTTTATAAAATAGAGTAGTGATATATTCTTAGATAGAAAGTCAAAAAGTGGGATTTGGTTAGGGTTTAATAGGTGAAAATTTCTTAATGGTGATATTGTCACACAATGACTATTGGCATTTAGGTAAGACCTTTGATGGTTAGGGTGATCATCAATGGTTTGGTGACTATCAATGGTTAGAATAGACTACTAGTAGTCAAGGTGACCATCAGTGATTACTGTGGGTTATGGTCTAGTTTAAGAGGTTGGTTGAGAAGGTTATATAATAGATTTTGGAAGGTGGGATGGAAGATAAAATAGATAAACCAATTAATAAATCTAATAAAATACAAATACTTAGTTCATTTGTCTAAATAATGTGGAGGTAATTGGCTAAAAAACTTATTGGTAGAGTCTAGAGTAATCTTAATAGAGTAATGATATCTTGGCTATGACTGATGAATTATGGCACTTCAGATCTCTAACCTAGTTTCTAGAAGAATAACTGCAAAAGGAGTTTTGATACAAGAATCTTTGATAATTGATAATGATCTCTAATAATTGTTGCCCTTTTGGTGTTTGATTTCTCTTAACTTTAGATCCATTTTACCTCCTCTATTTTTATAGAAGTAAGGGAGAGATGGAATAATAGGTTCAAAAAGATGTTTAATAGGGTGTCTAAATTTAAATTTAGCATACATTGATTCGAACGTGGATAAAATAATATAAATATTAAAAAACAAGTTGTAGCTAGTTATAGTTAACACTAAAGATGGTTAAAAGGATGACTATTGGTAGTTAGGCCTAACTGTCAGTGATTAGGCATCTACCATCAGCTATCGATAGGTTAAAGGGTATAATGGTAAAATTCTAATCATTTTGACTTAGGTTTGCTAGTTGAGGTTTGTCAAGTGGTCTTCAGGGGGTCCAAAATTAGTCTAGGAGTTACTTCAACATATAAAACAATCATATGTGGTTTTCTAGTGTCTAAAGTATGGGCAAACATTAATGAAACTCTAGAAAACAATAAAGAAGTGCAAGTCAAGAACACATTAGTAATTTAATGAATGTTGTGAATAATAAATATCAACCAACTAATAAATAACAAGCAGACTTATAATCTAAGTTACATGTGTAGGATTTTTAACTTCATTCTGTATACACATAATATTTTTAAACTTTTATTGATTACTGACACTTTATATCTTGTAGGAACCTATCGAGTTTCAATCTCTCTACTTACATGCCTTAAGAGGTGGACCAGGAAAGGGGGGGGTAGACCATTAGTGATTTGTAAGATTGTTGTAATTTTTTCCACTTGACATCTACACACTTGTCTTCTAAAACCATTAACCCTAAGCTTATTATTTTTACTTCTACCCTTTCTAGTATTTTCCTCTTTTTATGCCTCCATTTCTTTCCTTAACACCCTTTTGGTTAGTCAACTATACTAAGTTGACTAGGTTGACTTAGTATAATTTAGGTGTATTTCTCACTTTATTAGATTGTTACCCTTTTGGCTGAGCTAGCTTAGACCTAGTGATTTGTCTTCAAAAACACACTATGTCAACTAGGTCGACCCTTTATAGCTAAAATTTTTGGGAAGATTTAGGGAAAGATATACCTATATATATAGGTTCATTTTACACCATTTCATAAGAGAAAAAATATTAGTGAATAAGTATGATCGAACATTACTTATTAACCATTTACTTGAGGAATAAAGCTTAGGGTTCCATACTTTATTTGGAGATATGGATCTTGACTTATGGATAGTTATATTAAATTCCTAGATAGGTTGTGTAGTCTATAGCTGATTTATCTTATTTATCCTTACATACCATAACAATCTCTTGTGAAGCACCTTGGCCAAGAGAATGATTAAGGCTCAACAGGTTCATATTCAAAGGTAAGTATTCATAATTTTATTTCTCTTTTGTAAGAGTAGATAGATAATGCATTTGTTTTCTTCTCCTATGTATTATGACTTTGTATATATTGACATGAGTATAACTCTTCTAATGCATGTTTAGTTTAGTTATTTTTTATTTATAACCCCCACTTTGTGCCACAAGCTCTGGTGTGAACTATATTAGATTTAATTTTTTATTATTAGAATAAGTGAATGTTTTAAACCTTAGGACTCCATTAGGGTTATTATTCAATTGTGTTAGAATGTAAGCTTTAGAACCCTCCCTAGCATGACATGTTGTGACAAGTGATCTCCTAATCAGGTCTAGCATATACCCATACTGGTCATGCTCCCATTTACCAAGTGTATCCCCAATCGAAAGTGTAGGTATCCTCTATCTTCTATGAAATAAGATTGATTTATAGACATGTGCATTTCTAATTATATACATTCTAGTAAACTCGACGTGAATCCTATCCCACCACTAATTGGATTACCTTCACATTTCCATTTTTGTTTCTTTATTAGCATTAACTTCACTTTGGATTTACCTTTTTATTACATTTTGGTGAACCCAACATGAAACTAACCCTTGTAAGATTTATTTTACATTATTTTTTATTTTGACCATCATTTTTATCATATATTCTGACATACTAGATCAATTTTGTCAACCCATCTATTTTTATCTATGTGTATGTTTCCAACAATAGATAAATGGATTAACCTAGTCAACCCATTACAATTTTTTAGCCTTTTAAACATATAGTTCAACCTACTAGGTCAACTTAATCAACCCCTTATTATTTTAGCATTCTATAGCAGGTTCTTACATAGCTTGATCGATCATGTCAACCCAATTTATAGGTTTTTCAAGCATAATTCAAGGTTTTTCATCAACAATATTCTTTCATTGCATCTCTAATCCACCAAGGTTCCTTTCTACATCTCTTTTCTTCTTTTCTATATTTCCTTTCACAGTTTACTATCTTTAAAAGTACCCTTGTATAGTCAACTAGATCAACCCTACCAACCTACTTATATATTTTATGTGTTGTTTGAAATAAATAGATCAACTCTACTAATCTAGTTCATTTTTAGACCGTACTTCCGTAGTATAGGTTTGACCCTGTCAACCTTGTTACTTATTTTGTCCATATAGTTTTAACACTATACTTTATGTCAAATTGGAATTAACCTCATATCTTCTAGTAATTATCTCACACATTATTTTCATATTACTTGCATGCTTAGAATATCTCACATAGTTTAATTACGATATTTTTTTATTAATCACTTAGTTTCACTATTTTTATTTTATGCACACGTGACCAAATCACAAAAACATAAACAAACACTTCAACATTTTGTCTACCCTAGGCTACGTTACTTGGATTTCATCACCAAGGAGGAAGCCAACTTGATGCTCTGGTTAAGTATAAAGCATGGTTAATGGTATATTCTAGATAAACACTCAACACCCTTATTTTTGTGATGTGTGAAGTGAGGGGGTAAGCCCCAATACCAAGCCTGTATCATTACCACTATAGTCTCATACCAAACTACCACAACCATCCTTAGATTTTTATTTTATACCTTGCTTATAACCAACTTACAATCACATTTAAAATCATATATTAATAATATAATAAACATTTAGGCTAACCAATTAGTTATCTTTTTACTTTTTAAGTTGATTTCTTGGTCTTTGCTCAATTGTGTGTGCAAAAGCTTAAATTAGCCAGTGTTAGTGCAATGTTGGGTTTTGTGTGCTTCAATTGGATTGGCCAACATTTATTTGATTAACTATAAGTTTAATTTTAGTACTTATTTATTTTCATTACTTGCAAAATTATCTTGTTTCATTTTCAAAATATATATTTAGGCTTATTGAACTCCCTACATATTGTACTAGATTGAACCATTCAACCCAGTATCCTTTTTGCCTTCTCTACATTATACTAGATCAACCCAATTAGCCCTATAAAATTTTATGGTCCCTATTTCTATGTTAGGTCAACCCAATTGACCCTATACTATTTCAATCACCTCTCTTTCCTTTGCTTTCTCATCTCTCTTATTTTCCCTTCATTATGGACTTTTTGTTTGGTAATGACACTAAGTTACAATCAACAGACATGATGAACTTAACTAATCCTAATAGGGTATCTCATAGACAAAGTATGGTTCCTCTTTTATATGCTAGTAATTTTCATATTTCCATTCACATAATAAACTATGGGACCCCTCCTAGTACCTATTTGTAGTATAATCCTCCTCTTTTCTTAGAGGATCAACCTGAGTTAGAATATACTCCCTAAATGCTTTTATTTATTTTTAAATTTCCTCAACATAGAGGAAAGGATCCTTCTACCATTTATAACCTAATGATTAATGGTCAAATTGAATAACCTCATCCACCTACTTATACATTCTCAATGGGATTTAGAGGTAACACTTTCCTTAATTCTCATCCTTTGCCTTCAATTTTGACTACTTCTTATGCCATGACTTCTTATTCTCTAACCTTTTCTACCTCCATGCCTAGTATTTCAACTAACATGGTAGGTTTTAAATCTATTAGACCTCTCATAATATCCACTATCCTTAATCCTTCCACTAGTTCATCATTTGCTACCAAAATCAATCATGCTTCTAGTTTTTCTTCTTCTCAACCATTCACTAGTCCTTTTGATTCACAAGCAAAAATTTTTTCTAGTGCCTCATATTTTCATAATTATTCTCAAGCTCATATCAACACTAATAATGGTATTTGAGCCACTAATACCAATTCTAATGATTCTAATTCTAATAAAACACACCAAATTTTATTTCAAACTCTCAATCAAATGAATACCTTTCAAGTGCATAACATAAATCAAATGATGAGAATGCAAAACCACCCTCTTAATCTTCAATCTCATCCAAAACAAATGGCTAAGGACACACATAACATGAATTTTACCCCTCCTCCTCTTTGAGATTATCAAGATAATCTCATTCCTCAACCTTCTTTTTTCAATAAAACCATCAAACATATCCAAAATGAACCTCTTACTACCCAAATTGCAAACATTGTTATAGGAGGTATAACACCTAAAATTTCTTATAATGGGTCAATTTATCCTACATTTACCTTAAAACATTTGGAAATATTTATTAGAATTGTTCAAATTGAACACCTTTACCACTACCAATCTCCTAGCCAAAACCCTCATGGGTGATTCCTTGGATTGGTACAATAAAGTTATAGCTCATTCCATTTATAGTTTGGAGGACTTAGTAAACTCTTTAGTACAAGAATTCCAAACTATTGATCTTACTAAAAACACTTTGGCATATTACATTAATTACAAACAACATGAGAATGAAACTTTTCAAGCTTTTGTTAAGAGATGGAGGACTTTGTAAAAAAAGGTGAACATAACATGGTAAATGACATTCTTTTTCATCTCTTTAAAAATTCTCTCTTTCCTAAATTACAATATTGAGTCCACACTCTCTCTCCATGTACCTTGGAAGAGGTTATTGACCAAGATAAAAGACAAGATTTCCTAATGCATCAATTTGAGCCACCCCAATCTTTTAAGAGTCCTTATTTATTACTAAAAAATAAAAACCATAATATTACTAATGATGGTGTTATAGATTTTTATGACACCATTCACAATGTTCAAGTTGTCATTCCTAACCCTTATTTAGAACCAACTCCTTATTCTCAACAATATACTAATCGTCATTTTTCTTCACCTAATAACATTAAAGTTCACAAACCTCTATCCTTAGTTGAATCGCTTAATAATCTACCAAGGCCTCTTCCATGAGAGCTTGACCCTACTCATCATATGAAATCCTAGTATGATGCTAACAAATTTTATTGGTTTCATGTTAGTTGGGGTCATTCTCATGAGACCTATAGACAACTTCATAATTTAGCCATGAATTTTTTTCTTGGCCCTAATTTTGATCATGATTCCATCATCCATAAATGTCAAGAATCCTATGAAATTACTTTCAATAATTATAAAACACATGACAAAACTCAAGCCTTGAATCAAGAAAATTCTCATTTAGTGATCTATAAATATCCTTTACCTAATCATCAACTAATTAAATACACTCAAGACAAACCCACCCCTTCCACCAATAATGTATAAATACTTATTGAACTAAGTTACAAGGAGAATGTTTTTATCATGACTAATATGTAAATTTTGGTGGTTTTCATTGATTCCCAACCTATCTACACTCTTCCTTCACATAAGACATATCATGTTATCCAAGATTCTTCTCTGACTTATTTAAATGAGTTGGGGAAAGATGACCTTATCACTTTTGATGATCCAATTTTTGATTCCCCTTTAGATAACACATCCCATTCTATTTTTACCAATCTTACATCATATTATAATTCTAATAATAACCAATCTTATACTAATAATTCTTCTTCCAATTTTCAAAATCAACTTCAACTAGCTACTTCAACATCTCAATATGATTTACCATTTTGTTCTAAATCTTCTTCTTCCTACCAATAAAAATTTCAATGCACTTTATCTCTTCCATTTGAGGACATTCTTAACCACTATGCACATATATCTAATAACCTTCTTATGGGATATGATGACTGGGATCCCATTGTGGAGCTCACTAATCTCCCATCTCATATTTAATTTATTTAATTCACGAGGACTTCCCCACATCATAGAAACTATCTCATGCAGCTCCTATTCAATATGAATTCCCCTCATCCTCCTCTGGTATGATGGAAGGCATCTTTATCTAGTTCTACAAATAGTATTTTACAATGATGTGAAGATATGTCTATAAATGTTGATGAAACTATAAACACTTATCTTTATTTACAATTTCTTATCACATCTATGATTCTTGATGAGATTTTGCTTCATGTAGATGATCCTCCCTTATTAACGAGCATCCAAATAGGTGATATCCAAGTCAAGCATGCATTAATTAATGAGGGTTATAGAACATGTGTTGTTTTGTGTTGCTTTTCTTAATTTCATTAAGACTCTTAGGTATTCTAAATGCAATATCAAGTTTGCATGCAACACATGCCATGGATATTATATATGGTAAATGCCTCTTCTAGGTTGTGTGTGGCTTCCCATTACCATCCCACCTATCACCATCCATGTGAAGGTGATGATATTTAAATTTACCCTTTATTATAACATCTTGCTTGGTAGGTCATGGACTCACTATATAAGAGATATTGCTTATTTCACCTACCAATTCATTAAATTCCCTCATAATGGATCCATTTACATGATTCAAGGTGACACTAACCCTTGAAATTTTGAACAATTCCAAGATCATGGTGTCTTCAAGATTCCTACTCTTGAGCCTTTGCCTAGAATTCCATTTTGTGAGTCTCAATGTCTCAACTTTCATATTAACTCAACCTGAGGCTATAATTGGTATTCTGAGCTCATTGGTAACATTCTTTGTAATCTATTAGATTCTAATGATGATGATCTTGATGAGATTAAATTAAAGATCAAAACTTCCAAACTCTCACCTCATATCATTTCATAGCTTTTTGATTCCATGAAACCTCACTCTCACAAAACTCCTTATGATGACATTCCTATAGTCTTGACCAAGACTAGGAATCCTATTCACCATGCTTCATTAGATGATAAGGTTATCCCTATCTATGTCATTGATACTTATACTCCATATTACTATGATGGTTATTCCTTAGATGATCTATTATTAGGTAGTCTTGTATAGGCCCATGATGCTAAGATTGTCTTTTATCGTTCTTCTTTACTTGATACTTTTCATGCATCTCATCATTTTACTTCAGTTATAGTTCTGAATATTTGTATTTATCCCCTTTATCATAGGGTACAGATGGTGCTGACACCTCTAGTTTTTGAGGAGATACATAGTACTATGCTCATGGATCATGTTATGACTAGAACTTTAGGTACCCTAACCCATATAGCTAGGTTACCCTTAAGGTTAGTGAAACTCTCCTTAGACCTTTTGTAGATCCCTCTCCTCCATTAGTAGAGTTGGATATAATTGACCCTCTTCCTACTCCTCTATATTTGATCTTATTTCTTATCCTACTATTGCTAAGCCTACCCCTATTGTCAATGTTATTGATCCTTCTATTGAGCCTAGTTTCATTCCTTCCTCATCATCACACTCATTTGGTGATGGTTTATTTCCTTGCCTAAGATGGATCCTCTACCCACTAAATATGTTGATGAGTGTTCTCTAGTTTCTTTTACTCCTATTTTACCTCCTTTTGTGAGTACTATAACCACTCTCAAGCATATCTATTGCTTCCATGGGATAGATAATCATTCTTCCACCCATTGTTGTAAGTTTTGATAATATATTGATAAATTATGTCCTTCTTCCCCATCATCAGATAAATCCATACATCCATTGAAAGTACTTCTTAAGTATATGTCCAATTATGTTGAGGAATATTATCTATGTCATCTATGTGGCACCCATCACATTGATCATTGTCACATCCTCCAACAACATCTCAAAGATCACCTTATAGCCATTACTGGACCTTCTTCTATTCTTACCATAGGTCATTTCCATAAGAAGGCTTCTCCTTATTCTCCCATAGATCCACTTACAATGGTTCTATCCTCTCCTATGGTCCCTTCACCACCTTATGTGCCTCCACCTATGATTCTTTCACTTGTGGACCTTCCCTCATCAATGGATCCTTCTCCACTGGTGATTCTTGCATCTCCAATAGATCCTACTCCCACACATTCTCTTGACCAGACTTTTCCTAATTTTTCTCCTAAGTACAATCTTTAGAGAATTAATACTTTATTAGTTGGGGATACCAAGAAAGAAGTATTTACCTAGTATTCATTAAAGATTGATCAAAACTTAGCAGTAGTTTGACTACAACATCATAGAGATTTATTTGTTGTATTGGATAATGTGTGTGGACATATTTACCAGTATTTATGAGCATATGCATGATGCTTTCACATTTATATTGGATTTGACATGAGTTCTAATCTTATTTTTATCTTTTGTATCATTTGACACTATGTAAAAATTTTACTTATCTTATATCATGATTTATTACTTGTTGCAATATACCTCAGTTATATTATCATTTATATTTTCCATGTGGTTGTCTTTTATTTATCATTGCTTTTCCCTTATTACATAGATTTTTTATAAAAATCTCTTTCTTGTATCTTTATGATTGTTTTGCTTTCTTATCCTTATTTTTAACAATTAATTTGTTATGGTGATTTGGTTATACAAACCCTATTCCCCTTAGTTATTATCTCTCTTTACCATGTGATCGGTTAGGAAAAAATCTATCATTATTATCTCCTTTATTGGTCTACTTTACATCTCCTTTTTCCCTCTTCATGTTTCCTCAAACTAAGAATATACACGGTTGAGACTTGAGATCACATTCTAGTTCATTTTCAATCCTAATTATCCTAATCAATTTTTGTCTTTGGTTACTTATCTTCCTTTAGCTTTAACCTACAACTCATTCATGTGTATCACTATCTCTCTCATGATTGGTCATTCTAAATCTGTATGGAGGAGGAATATTAAAAAGATTTAAAAATAACATTAAAAGCCAAATCATTTAAAGAAAAGAAATGATATCAAAAGTCAAAAATATTCTTAAAAGTTAAATCACACTAAACGATGTGATTCAAAGCACATCTCCTTCTTCTAGTCGAAGCTTAAAATCCATAGTTGGTCTCATAGTAGAGCTGAGGTCCTTTGGGATACAACAAGCTAGTAGATTAGAAGAGGAGAATAAAAAATATTTTAGTGATACCTACTTTCTCATGAAGTACCCAATCTTCATAGTAGACCGATGACTCTATAAGGGGTCCTAAAGAATGAAGAACATGTCATGGGAAGGTAGGTAAATTTTACTTTTCCTTATACCAATATACATTCATGAGTTGATCTTATTATCAAACTTATTTACATACAACACTTTGTGTCTATAGTGAATAGATTTCCTTTATACATAAATGACCACTAGTCACTTGGTGTCTTCTCATGTCCTTAGTATGCCTCTTTCCTCCTATGGTCTTCTCATAAGATACCTAAGTATTTCTTTGTACACTCCTTTTTTCACTCTTTATCTCCCTTATATTTCCTCTTGGGAAATATTGTATTATCTACTGATCACTCCCCTTGGGATTTCATTTGTGAGTTACATTATAAGACCACGAATAAGACTCAATCATCCTCATAAATTACCATCTTTTCCTTCCTATTACCCACATCTTTAATTACCTAGTGTTACCTATTTATTCTACCCTGATGGTGTTCTCTTTATCAATTTGCATTGTAATAGCATGATATGACCTGACCCTCTTCACAAAATTTTCCAATACCCAAGTCACCATCCAAATTACATGTGTCCAATTTATGATAAATATGTGATCAATTATGAACTTACATGCCATTTTACATGCTTCCCATCTTTATTTAGTATTTTTTATGCTTACTTCATTTTTCTTTTACCTTTGTTATCTTCTTATTTTCCAAGTTTGTGTAAGATTAAAACTATTTCTTGAATTTTTTATACTTCACAACTTGAATTAGTATGACCAATTTAAAACCAAACCTTTACAATTTTGTTTTTCTTTCATACTTCCCAGCATGATTTAGTATGATTGATTAACTTCATTAATTTGTTTTACACCATTTATGCCATTTTTCATACCTTCCATTTTATTACTTTATTTCTCATAATTTCCAACATGATATTAGTATGATTTTACTTGTTTTAATTTAGTGCAAAAAACATTCACATTGGTTTAAAAACAAATTCCTTTTTACCATCTTATTTTGCCATTTTTTGGTTATTTATATGTATTCATTTCTTGTTATTACAAATTTCCCAACTTGAAATAGTGTGTATTAGATATCTTAATTGATTATATTTTCTAAGTCCTTTTTGACTATTTCTTTTTAACCATGTATGTATCTTTCATAATACTAGAAAATAAATGACATCTCATATATTTTCTATAGCATATACAACAAATCTAAATACATGTGCTATAAAGAAATATATACAAAGCATTCATAGTTGCAACATTAATAAACAAACTAGAATCAACCTTAATGAAAACATACACATCCAATAGCAATATGATAAAATGATCCATCTTATATATATATATATATATATATATATCATGATTTTAAAACAATAAATGAAACCATATAAGATGTTATAGATCAATGGTTGGGTACCATCCTACCTATCTCATATCCTATCCACACTACCTATTGAGGTCTCAATCTGACTACTATAAATAGTACATTGTAAGGAGGCCATTTGAGATCTCAATCCCTCTACATATCTCTATAGGTGCATTTCCCACATTTGTGACTCCATCAGTTAGGTCCAAATCTCTATCATCTAAACTATTATATCCAAATGCATAACTCTCTCATCTACTAGGGCATGCCATGTATATAGGTCCCTTACACCCATCACTACTAGTGCATGCATCCTCTCTTTATATGTACATATCTTCCTCACTACCTCTTTAGTTAATTTGAACTAGCTCCCTTGAGCTAGGGTAGATGGTATACTCATATTCTATAGTGTCATGGGGTCATATGGTTTTAGAGTCTCATCCAAGATGTCATGGAGTGATCCCATCACCAAGTACCCCCATTTATCATCCTCACATACACTTGTAAAATCCCACAAGATGGATATTAGATCATTTTTATATCTCAAAATATCTACCTATCTATATTTCCTTAAAAATAAAATATAAACAATAATTTAACCATCTATTTTTACTTGTTTGTGTCTTAGATACTATGGTCTCATAATATTCATGAACACATAACATATTCTCCCCATCTATATGAACTCCTATCACCTCCTTTATAGGCTACCTCCTTAGTTCAAACATGACTATCATGGCTCATGTCAATCTCAACCTACATCTAAGTGGTCTCTCTATCATCTCCTCTATCTAACCTATGGAATCATTTGGGATGGTAATATTCTCCACTCTATCTTCCTACCTCTATCAATGCCATGTCCTTAATGTTAATTTCTCATCTCTCTATGAAGATGGTAGTAGTATATCTGGTATCTCTGCCTTCGCATTCCTATCTTCTTACTAAGCTCCTCATTATGCCTGACTAGTATATAGTCACTCTCAATGTGGCCTTAGTGTCATCATCATTACTAGTGGCCCCAATTATTTCCTACCTTATGTCTCCCTCACATTTTGAGACCACTATTTGGGCATCAATATTAGTGATACTAGATGAGGTAGGCCTAACTATCCTGATACCTATGTTATTAGATGTGGTTCTCTCCACTAGAAATAATATATGATAACCTTTATCCTCTCCATTAATGGTTTAACTATATTCTATTTCACCCATGTAGTTGTTATGTGCTCATATGGCTACCATATAATGTTTATATATCCCACTGATTACAATGCTAGCATGTGGGGCATGGCCCACACTACCTAGTCTTCCATCCATCTCCACACCCAATGTGACCTATCCTCAACCATTGGGGGCAACCCACCTAATCAATACATATGAAACCTCTCATATATCTAAACTATCAAATATATGATTGGTCCCATGGTCCTCTACCCTCTGACCAACATCTCTTACATATCATGTACTAGCTAGACCCAGATGATAGAGCCTAGGCCATATAAAACTCACTCCTTTAAGATCATCATTCTCAAGCCTACCATGAATAGTGGTACCTTATTGTCTAACTTATGTAATATCACCCACTATATCACAAGGCCAATCATATCCTTCTAGATTTCCATAATATATTATGTATAGACATCAAACATACTCAATTTCTTACCTAGTAATATCATCTTTGAGCTTGTATCCCACATGGATAAGGCTCTTCTTTCCTCTAGGTTATTTTACATCCATAAATTCGCATGTGATCCTACTATAGGTATCCCCAGGATGACATAGATATCCTCTAGTGTGATAGCCACCTATATTGTATCCCCATCCACCACTCATCTGAAGGTGTTAGTCAATAATTCCCAACAACCAAAGAACATGACTAAAATATCAACACTAAGGGGGATATAACACATATATATTATCCCACCTAGACATATGGATCCTATTCTAGCCCTATCTCCATCTGAAAAGCTATCTAACAAGTCTGATAACCATGTCATATCCACAAGTCTCCAAAATCTCTATCATCCCTGCACCCAAGAAACAATAACTAATGTATCAATTCCTCCATGTCATAAATAGTCAAAATACATTATTTTTATAATTAATTTAATTAATTAATTTTATCTTAAATATAGCCTACTTAGTCCTTCTTGACCTTACTTTGTCATTTCAATCCATTTTATCCCTTTTTCAACCTTTTGTATGTTTTTTCATATCATTCTACCTCTTTGGTAAAACTAGTTTGACCAAAATTTTCCTATTTTTTCTCCCAGTTGACTCAAATATATAAGTAAACCTTCTCTTACCCTCTCTAATGTTGAGTTTTTATTCTGAACCTTTTGAACCACTTGACAACTTTGAACTAGGCCTTCAGCTTCTAGATTGTATAGGATCGACCCATACCTACTAGGTTAGCATTCTGGATTCTACTCTTTCCCAACCTATTGGGGCATTTGGGTCAACCCAATGCTTTTTTCCTACTGACCCCTTATATTTTATTTAAAAATAATAATTTTATTGCTTTTTACCTAAACCCTCTAAACCCATCTTCCTATTGTCTACCCATAGAATCTAATTTTTCCTTATTTTAACATCTATAAATGCTTAAAATTCTAAATTACTAAAAATACACTTGATTTAATACAAATTTTAAAAACTAATTTGATATTCTTAGTTGGATACTTGTAGTGCACCTGTTGTGGCTATTTCTAACTATTTTTCACTTTTCCACATTCAAAAGAAGTAAGAAACTAAGATAATGGTCGGGGGTTTGTACCCAGATGAAGTTTACCCAGATGAAGTTGGAGGATGACACCTATAGAAGAAAGAGACTTATAGAGAGACATTGTAGGGACTCAAAGACTTCTTTGGCTAGTTGGAGGATGACACTAATGAAAGACTAGAAGAAAGAGACTACCTATAAACATAGAGATTGTTAGATGGATGTAAGGTGGACTGGGGAAATAAACCAAAAGCACCAAGCAAAAGCTAACCAGTCCCAGAAGTGCAAAGACTTCCTTGAGGGATGACAGTCCACTAGTTGATAAAAGAATGTTCCACGCACACCATAAAGATAAATAATACTCCAAAGACTAAGCAAAAGAAATAACAGACAATGCTCTATCTGAGTACCTATATTCCTGCCTGATACTACTCCCTGTTGTATTGGTCTTCCACAGTCACTGATGACCTTGCACACACATACACCTGTAGATCAACGATCTTACTTACCATGTAGATCTCCTATATAGGCCATGCAACTGTGACCAAGATCTTACACACCTGAAGAATCCTGCTGACTCTCCAAAACTAGCACCCACCTGGTACTGTGGAACTAGGAGGAACACCCTTGCTCACCTCACACACAGAAGGAACAAACTTTGCTCAACTCAAACTAGAACCCTTTTCCAATACAACCATGAGTCTATTATATAGATCTCATCCAAACAATGATTAGACATCTAATTACAATAATTAGATCCACAGCTCTCAGTCTAAAAATAGGTGTGGAGGCTGACGTCGGTCAGGGCAATGGGGCTTTGGATGAGTCTCAAGGCTGTCTGTGGTCAACATAAATGGTCTAGGATGTTTGTGGTAGTTAAATGGCTTGTGTTGGGTAGAGAGTGTGGCTGAAAAAGGGACCAGATAAAGGATAGGGGTGAAAGAGGAGATAAGGATGAGGGAAGGCTTTTCAGCCTTTTTGAGAATAACAGGTTGGGTTATGTCAACAGAGCTTGAAATTGGACAATGGGTTGATTTCTAGTGTATTAAAAAGACAATGAAATAAAAACTAGTAGAAATACTTAGCTGTAGGTGGAGAGGCAAAAGTGTAGGAGGTCTATTTCTGTTATGGCTGATGCAGGAGATGTCGTGCAATCTTTAATCTAGTATGGAATGATTGGTGTAGAACCTCTGAGCCTAGAGAGTGTTGTGGAGATGTTGATCCCTGCAAGAAGTCAAGGTGTGAGAGAGCTTAGAGCCTAGAGGAAGAGAATTGGCATTTGCGGGGGTGAAATAGTGGTTGAATTATAGTTTTAAAGAAACTGGTGTCGGCGATACCGCCGGTGTCGATTGATAATGACTGATGTTGGCAGCTGAAGAATGGGAAAAAAGGATAAAATTAGCCTTTTACCCATTCTTCCAACTGCCAGTTCTAATTGCCATTTAGAAAATGATCGAAGGTGGATTAAATAAGCGTGAGAGGGTTGAAATAGGTCATAAATTGGTCATAGGGTGATGGGAGGCATCCAAGGAGAGGTATCCAAGGTGGGGTGAGGTGTCATGGGTGATGTGTCAAGGGTGTTATTAATTTAAAATAGTTAATTTATTTTAAATTAATAATTGTGTGGGTTAGGAATGTTTGGAAGTGAACCAAGGGGACTAAGGGGGAGTCAACCAAGGGTTAGACACTTTTTCAATGTCTACATTTGTTCCTTTTTGTCTTGTTGGTTGTTCTGACGAACTGCAAGACAAAAATAAGAGTAAATTGCCCCAAGTATGGGATAAGGTCATTTTTGTCCTATTGGTTTTTTTGATGAATTGCAAGACAAAAATAGGAGTTGATTGCCCTGATTATAGGATGAGGTATTCCCCCCAATGAAGGAGTTGAGGGAAGGGAACCTGGAATTGGGTGCTGATTTGATAGATAGTGGATGGAAATGGTGAAGGTTGAGTGTGTACACTACAAAAGTTGAGATTTCATGCATACCACTTCACAAGATGGTCAGGTTAAATTGTCATAGGTTAAGGGTCAAGGAGTGCTAAAATCAAAATAACCAGGCCCCAACATTTAGTCATAGCTAATTGGGTTATTTGATCCAAGCTGTAGCTCCAATGGTCATTGTGCTCCAAGTATCCTAGTCTCAAGAAGTGCTCTTGGAAAACATGAAAATGTCACAAGTAGTGGGGATAAACTTGTTCACGATCCAATACTTGTGAGGGTCAAAATCTGGGTTGCGTATAATTTGGCTAACTATTCATGAGGTAGCCTACATGCAATCAAAATAACTAAGGCATAATTGTCTTGCAAGTGGTCATGGTCAGAGGAGATAGGCATGATTTCCAAGGTTGTTGGTCAAGTCGAGTTTTGAGTTAATTATTCCATTAGATGGACGGATGAAGGAATAGTCCAAGCTAACCTCAGAAGACGTCATGTCAACTGAGTGATACCTACATAGCCCCTGTCGTTAGGGCCTCAGACCAATGTAGTTTAGGCTAAGAGGCAAAATGGTTGATGATTGGTTTGGACTAGGTTAAGTCATGATCAAAGGTCAAAATGGTTTATTCATCAGGTATATGAACAAATGGATGTGGTTGAGCTAACCCCAGAAGATGTCATGTCATCTAAGTGCTACCTACATAGCCCTTATGGGAAGGGCCTCAAACCAATGTAGTTTAGACTAAGAGGCAAAATGGTTGATGATTGGTTTGGTCAGGTTAAGTTATGGTCAAAGGTTGAAATGGTTTGTTCATCAGGTAGATGAACAAATGGATGTGGTTGAGCTAACCCCAGAAGACGTCATGTCATCTAAGTGCTACCTACATAGCCCTTATGGGAAGGGCCTTAGACCAATGTAGTTCAGACTAAGAGGCAAAATGGTTAATAGATAGTTGGTTTGAACTAGGTTAAGTCATGGTTAAAGGTAATATGATTTGTCCATCAGATAGATGAACAAACAGATGTGGCTGAGCTAACCCTAGAAGACATCATGTGATCTGAGTGCTACCTACATAGCCCTTGTTAGAAGGGCCTCAGACCAATGTAGTTCAAATTGAGTCAAAATGGTCAATGATTGGTTTGGTCGTGATAATGGTTTAGCACTTCCCATATGTCTAAGGGTACGTGCTTGAAATGATGAGGGTAAGATGATGTTACAGCCTTTTCCATATTATGTGATGGTGTATTTTGTAACATTGGTGATGTGGTCTTTCATCCCTAGCAAGTGTCCATATCGGTGATGGATGTATGCTAAAAATGAATTGAGGTTATTTATGCTTCAGCAAGTAATGGTTTATGCTTAACATAAATTGTGTGGTCAATAATTTCCATGTGTATTGGTGTCCATAGAAATTATGTGAAATGGACTATGGCATGTGAGAGGTCTGAAAATGTTTGGTTTGATTGGGAATGGTTGAGAAAAAGATTTATGTGACAAAGGTATGGATAAGAAGTGAAAGGCATGTTGCTCTTTCATTGACAAGGACCATAATGATAGCATAGGTAGGGGGTTTTTAGAAACAAAAGCCCTATTCATGCATTACGTCGTTGACTAGTGGTTATGTTAGAGAAGTAATTGAATCACTTTGACATTAAAATGAGCTCAAAATCCCTTGAGCAGGTGATGTGATATAGGGAGGAGAGGGTAACTCTTTTTAGTAGGGATAACTTTGCCCCTTTTTATAGGAGACCCTGAGAATAACTACAAGTCAAGTCCATGACTTCTTTTTTTTGGTAGACTGATCAATGTGGGAAGTCTACATAGGGATGTCATTTTGTTTTGTGGTCATTTGTGAAGCTGATCGATGTGGGAAGCTTCTAAGAGAGTGTTGTTTATAGCAATATTTTAGTCATAGCCATCCTTCAAGGGAGTGGTCTATATTTTTGCTTTATATATATTGTTTGAGGGCTTTGAATAGTTGTCTTTCGAGGGAGTAGTCTATTAGCTACAATAATGATGATACAGTCTGTCCTTCAAGGGAGTAGTCTGCATTTAGAATTTTATGACCTTTTGATATCAATTTATTTGTTTTGATAGAATTTTTAGTCATGGATAAGACTTTCAAAGTTCAAGGGATCCATTTTATTAGGATAAAGCATTCATACTTTATAAAAGGGTTACATGGTGGTTGTTTTAGGGGAATAGGGTTAAAAGGTATGAGGATTAATATGATAGGGATTGCTCAAAGGATGAGATCAAGTTAAACATCAAGTGGACGAGTACTTGACTAATAGTAGAATGGTCACAGATGCAAGGCAATAAGGGGTTCAAGTTCTTGTCGGCCTTTAAGAGAAGACAGACGATAAGTCCCTGATCCATACTTGTGCGTGATGATGTAAGGTCCGAGCCAATTAGGAGAAAAATTTCCTCATTTGCTTCTTTCCAAATTGGTCACGTGTTGATTGATGTTGGACATGAAGTTGGTTGATATGTTGTTGGCATGTTTGGCTAGCTAATGTTTGGTCATTGTTTGGTTGATTGATGTGTGGTCGATGATTGGTTGGTTGATATTTGGTTGAGGTCGGTTGAGGCTTGGTTAGTTGATGTTTGGTCAGTGTTTGGTCATGGCTTGGTTGATGTTTGGTCGAGGCTTGGTCGAGGCTTGGTCGATGTTTGGTCGAGGCTTGGTTGAGGTTGTGATAGTCAAGATAGAGTAAAATTCCCCCAGTTATTTATGATAGGGAGAATGTTTGACAATTTTAGTTTGAGAGGGCAAGATCTTGATCTTCCATTTTGGAGGTAGGAATCTCAGAATTATGGATGGTGATGGAGGCAATGGTAGGTAATGATGTGACCAAAGCAGCTAGTGGTTGGGGGTCTTCAGAGTTGGACCTTCACTGCCTATAAGGCTTTGATCAAAGTTAGACAATGCTACGGAGAGTTTTGTATGAGGTCATACAAAGATGTCTTCATAGAGGTTGGGTGAAGTTGTTTCACCATGGGGTCATGAATTGGTTTTGAAAAAGTTGGTCGAGATGCGCCCAAGATTAGAGTCTTGGGTTTTGGTCGTTGAGGAGACTTGACAAATGGATATGTTTGAGGGAGAGAAACCTTTTATTTCCCTTTATCTTGCATGATTTGTGACCTATTGGCCACATTGATGGTGTTGATTTCAAACAAAGGGGTTGAAGGTGATCGAGGGACCATAGTTTGATGATGGGCTCCCGATTTAGGTGAAGATGTTTGAGAGGCATGGGATGGTGTAGATGGTTTGGTTAAAGGGTGGTCAAAAGGATCTTTAGTGAGAAGGGTGTCCTTTTTGAAGTGTTGATGAATGACAACATTAAGAGTGCAACAACACTTAGTGTCATGTCCGGGTGTGTGATGATACACATAAAATTTAGTGTCATCAAAACAAGATGGCCTTGATCTGAGAGTTGATGAGTGTGACGGTGAAAATGTTTGGGAGACATGAGATGGTGTTGGGGATTTGTCGATAGTATCCTCAATAAGAGGGGTGTCTTTATTGATGAACTGGTGGATGGCAACCTTAAGGACACAAAAAAATTTTAGTGTCATGCCCAGGTGTGCGATGATATTGGCAAATTTTGGTGTCATCGAACCAAGATGGTTTTGGTTTGAGAGGTTGAAATGGTTTGATAGGCAGAAGAGTGACATTAGAGGATTGCAAAAGTTGGCATAACAGCAAGGTGTAAGAACCTGCTAATGGGTCTGCACATTATGTTGCAGTAAAAGTTGACAACTTTTGTTT
The DNA here is from genome assembly GCA_037957365.1 of Torreya grandis. NCBI lineage: Eukaryota > Viridiplantae > Streptophyta > Pinopsida > Cupressales > Taxaceae > Torreya > Torreya grandis. The sequence continues at coordinate 1,260,172 of JARHVA010001495.1, forward strand.
AGACATTGTCGAGGGAGTGTTTCATATCATCTTTTTGTTTGGCAATGTGGCTAGATGCATAGATGACACTTTCATGGTAGGAGGCTGTAGGATGTTTTGAAGGAGCTATGTTTTGGTTAGGTGTTGGTCATAATGGAGGTGATTTATTTTTGTTGGGTGTCAGAGTAGGAAAGACTCCTATTAAGGTGGATGGGTGTGGGTCCAAAATGGAGGGAAATGATGATGGTGGGGGAAAAGTTCATCGATGTGGTTTAGTAGCCTTCTTAGGTTTGGTTGGAGGGCCACTATTGGGTGAGGCAAGGTTCAAGTCTACCTTCACTGAATCTTCTTCAGTCGAAGTGGGTGAGGCGGCTAGTTCCTCTCTCGATGGAGAAGGGGCTGGAGATTGTGGCTCTTCGAGAGGGAAAAGCGTAGGGATGGTGAGGCTTTAGTGTGTGGTTGAGGTGTGGGAAAAGTATGATCCCCCATTATTGATAAGAAGGATGAAGGTGAGGCTAGTGGCGTTGGTATGGTCAAGGTGTCCTCAAATATAAGAGAGGTAGATGGAGAACTAACAGGAGAAGGTTCTTCCACCTATGATGGAGGAATAGGAGAAGAAGGCTCTTCTACCTGTGAAGGACCAATGGGTGGGCTAACCTCTTTATACTATGAGAGAGGTTGGTTAGGCATAAGAGGCGAGACCATGCTGACTGTGTGTATATTACGCTCTTGGGTGTCACCGGCCACGGTCGGCATATTGTTTTGGCTAGGGGGATGGTTAAGAAAAGGTTGTCTAAAATGTTGATGTTTTGATTGGGTGGCACATTTGGGTTATCCAAGACAAGATCACCTTTATCTATCATGTCTTAGATAATGTTTTTGAAAGTTTTGCAGTTGTTTATGTCATGGCCTTTGATACGGTGATAATGACAAAAGTCATTTTCCCTATACCATGCAGGGATAGGTTTTGAGGGGTCAAATTGAGGTAGTCAGAGTTGGGAGAGATTGAGGACCCCCTATTTGACAATTTTATCCAAAACAGAAGCTTATGATTCTCCTATTGGAGTGTACTAATGCTGTATATACCATTGTTGGAATTATTTGGTGATGCTTTGGGATGTGGAAGGTTCAGATTGGTTAGTTATTGTAGAGGACGGTGATCTAATGACCACAGTGTTTGCTGACTCCTTAGATTTGGAATATGAAGAAGAAGGTTTAGAGGAAGGGTCATTTGACTTGGTGTTGGGGTTTTTACTCTACAATTTGACCTTGTTCTCTTCGACAATGCAGGGTTCAAGCTTCTTAGCCATCGTGAAAGCTTTGTCAAAGGTGTGAAATGTTTGGACCCACAAAGTAGATGAAATATGTTTGGCACATGCCTATGAAAAGAGCTTGATGAGCTCGGGTTGAGGTAAATAAAAGGAGAGTTGGTTGATTAAGCCTCTCCAACAGGCAACAAAATTAGCTATGGATTCGTTGTCAAACTGTCTGATAGAATATAGGTCTGTGATTGAGACCTTTTTGGTGATATTGATCGAAAAGTGGTCAAGGAAAAGTTGAGCCAGTTGAGTGAATGTGAAAAGAGAGTGACTAGTAATAGAGCCATACCAATCAAGGGCAACACCAAAAAGTGACATGGGGAATGTGCATAGCAATAATGCATCATCATGTGCTATGAGATAACAAGCATGTCTGAATGCTCATAGATGTTGATGTGGGTCTTCCTTACTCTGGAAATGAGTAAACTTGGGAAGTTCCCACTGACTAGGATATGGTCAGACTGGGACTGAGGGATGAATGGGTTCATTGCAAATTTTTTCATAAGAGAGAGCATTGCTTGAACCTAAAATGGATGTCTCAAGATTAGACAGTTTGTCCATCAACATTTTGATTAGATCAGTTGACATATTTGTAGATGGGGCACCCCTAGATTGTAAGGCAATTAGAAGGGATTAGAAGGGGCATATGACATAGTTGGTTGCACTTGTATAGGTGTAACATATTGATAATTAGTCATTGGGATAGATGTGGAGACCAAGGGTGGTTTTGTCATGAAGGTGGAAGACATGACTAGGCTTGAAGTTGCCAGAGGTGGTTGGATTATGGTAACACTAGCTAAAAGATGAGTAGCCACCCTTGTGTTGATGGGTGCAAGTGAAGGCGGGATGGAGACAACTAAGTTTTGGAATGGTGTGAAACTTTGTTGAATAGTTTGCAGTTGATGGGGGGTTGAAACCGCAAAGGAGGTGGGTCCAGAAATAAAAGGAGAAGCCACACCGTGAAGGTTGGTCATGGTCAGGTTGTTGACTAAGGCAATGGCTTGGGTGTCTATGGGTTGAATGATGGAGGTGGTTGATACAGTTGCCATCTCAAGTAAGGAAGTTGGCATCCCATAAATTGGGTTGCCTAAAGAGTCTCATGTTTGACTTCTCATGAGATAGTGTTGAAGGGCCTTGACATTGAGGTCAAGGAACCTTTCGAAGTCTTGGTCCCCCTCAGAGATAATGGGGGGCTAAGTCAGGGTTGGTTGGGTAGGAGTTCGTTTGGTCTCTGAATGATACTCCATTAGAGGACTGGTTATGGAAGGTGAAGATGGGAGTGGTTGTTGCCTTGCATGGTCAACAAGAGTCTTGGTTTGACTACGTGTCAAAACCATCCAAGGCAAAAAAAAGGGTCAGGTTCTAGAAACTTTGTTTTTCAGTCTCAGAAAATTAGAATGGGTGTTGGATAGCAAGAAAGTTAGGTTTTAAGCCCACTATTTTGAGAAGAAAAATTTTGACAGTGACTGACATTGGTATAAAAACTGATGACGGTGAATAAAGGGTTATCGATGTCGGTCAGATAACTGATGCTGATGGATATAAGTTGCCAACGTCAGTGGAAAAACTGATGTCGGTGACTGTGTTTTTCTAAAAACTCACAGATTTTGAGAGTTTTTGGAAGAAAGAAGAAAATGTCCTTACTAGCTCAAAAAGCCAGATAAAAATAGAAAAGAATATGAAGACAAGCAGACCCTAGACATTAATTCCTAAGAATAAACTTTTAGAATCATGTTGGCTTATGCCTTAGAGTGTGTTTGGAAAGTTGGGTTTTAGAACGGGTCCTAGAAGAAGTAGTCTAAGGTTAGTTTCAGGTTAGTTTCGGTGCCCAAAAGTCTATATTAGGTTTTGTATGTGGCTTGGTGCTAAGGAGCAAGCTCCCCTCACTTCACGAGCCTAGAGATAAGCTGGGTCACTTAGCCAGTATATACTTCCCCTAGACTTTATACTCTGCCAGAGAACAGAGTGGGTTCTCCCCTTGGTAGTGAAATCCAAGTGGGATTACCAGGAAGGAAAGGTATTTGCTAGGTGATGAAATCCTAGTCAGACCTTGTCTTAAGTATGTTTAGACGTTTTGATTTGTGAAAGTGGTCTGGTCATGTAACATAAGTGTGCTACAATTTATTCATAATGCGGTTTTAAGTTACTAGATGTGAGAGCTAAATATGCATTCAAGTATAAATGAGATGCAATAGACTTTAAGCCCAAATTGAAATGTGTGTTCGGATGCAAAGAAGTGAGGAAAAGGTTAAGAGTATGAATTCCACTACTCTAAGATGCAAGAAGGAAAGAAAAAGAAGAAAAAGAAAGATTCTTTTTAACTTGTTAATGGTGTCTTTTCAGAGAATATAGAAGAAAAAGATGCAAAAAGAGAACTAATGCACCTATATGAAAAGTTTGCTTTTAGAAGAAAAAGTATGAACCCAAGGAAAACTCCTAGGGTCCCACCAGGTGTGCTAGAATGTTTCTAACTATTTTTCGCTTTTCCACATTCAAAAGAAGTAAGAAACTAAGATAATGGTCAGGGGTTTGTACGTACCCAGATGAAGTTTGCGCACCATTATCCAAAAATTATAGGGACTCCTCTTTGGATGTGGAGGATGACACCTGTAGAAGAAAGAGACTCAAACATAGAGATTGTTAGATGGATGTAAGGTGGACTACCAAGCAAAAGCTCGGTCCCAAAAGTGCAAAGACTTCCTTGAGGGATGACAGTCCACTAGTTGATAAAATAATGTTGGATAAAGATAAATAATGAAAGACTAAGCAAAATAAATAGAGACAATGCGTACCTATATTCTATTGTTGGTCTTCCATAGTCACTAACGCCAGTTAGCCTACCATCTTTAGTTTGATTAAAGTTGCCAACGTCGGTTAGTCTGCTGATGTTGGTAGGGTCAATGGGTCTGGAGGTCAATGTCGGTCAGGGCAATGGGGCTATGGATGAGTCTCAAGGCTGTCTATGGTTGACAGAATGGTCTAGGAGTTTTTGGTAGTTAAATGGCTTATGTTGGGTAGAGAGTGTGCCTTAAAAAGGGACCAGATAAAGGACAGGGGTGAAAGAGGACATAAGGATGAGGGAAGGCTTTTTAGCATTTTTGAGAATAACAGGTCGGGTTGTGTCAATAGAGCTTAGAAATGGACAATGGGCTAATTGCTAGTGTATTAAAAATACAATGAAATAAAAACCAGTAGAAATACTTAGTTGTAGGTGGAGAGGTAGAAGTGCAGGAGGTCTATTTTTGTTGTGGCTGATGTGGGAGATGTTGTGCAATCTTCAATCCAGTGTGGAATGATTGGCGTAAAACCTCTGAGCTTGGAGAGTGTTGTTGAGATGTTGATCCATGTAAGAATTCAAGAAGTGAGAGAGCTTGGAGCCTGGAGGAAGAGAATTGGCATTCATGGGGGAGAAACAGTGGTTGGATTATAGTTTTAAAGAAACTAGCGTCAGTGATACCGCTGGTGTCAGCTGATACTAACTGACGTCGACGATTGAAGAATGGGAAAAGAGGCTAAAATTAGCCTTTTACCTATTCTTCCAACTGCTAGGTCTAATTGCTGTTTGGAAAATGGTCGAAGGTGGATTAAATAAGTGCGAGAGGGTTGGAATAAGTCATAAATTGGTCATAGGGTGATGGGAGGCATCCAAGGAGAGGTATCCAAGGTGGGGTGAGGTGTCATGGGTGATGTGTCAAGGGTGTTATTAATTTAAAATAGTTAATTTATTTTAAATTAATAATTGTATGGGTTAGGAATGTTTGGAAGTGAACCAAGGGGACCAAGGGGGAGTCGACCAAGGGGTAGACACTTTTTCGGTGTCTACAGTGGCCTCTTGAGCCTCTCCCTATCTAGCATGTCATCTCCTCTCCATCCTAGCTTGTTTTATCTCTAGATTTCTTTTTTCTCTCTTTTACAAGGCAAAATAACAAATGAATTGTCATTTTCCCGATTAAAAACACTTTTCAAAATTCAAAACTTTCAATATTGTCCTCCAGATTCCTTGGTTTACATATATCTTTATTTCTACTCATCCTTTTCTCAAACCATAAAATACATTAGACTTGTGATAATGTAGAGATTATTTTCCACTAACATATGATTATCTTCTAGATTTTTTATTTTTTCACTTTTTTTTACACTATCTTCTATAGGTTCATCTACTATTCTCTACATTGGACACCTTCACATCTGTTACAGTCAACATCTTTATCTATGGCACTAAGGTAAATTAATGGGATGTGTTTTTCAATTTAGTCTTTTAATTTATCTTGATTTCTACTTATTTCACTTTACTTGGCATTAGTGTTATGTGTTATCAAGTTTTATCTTGAAGCATCATCCCATGTTTCAATTATTTGACATGTGATGAGCTTTGAGTGGGGCATATGTATACACATATATTGTCAAAATTTTATTGATTATTGACACATTGTATCTAGTAGAAACTTGTTGAGTTTTAATCTCTCTAAGTGCATGCCTTAAGGGGTACATCAAGAAAGGGGTGGGTAGACCATTGGTGCTTTGTAATATTTTTGTCGCTTTTTCCATTTTCCATCTACACATTTATCTCATAATATCATTAACCTTAATCATATTATTATTATCTCTACCCATTCTAGTCTTCCTCTTTCCATCCCTCATTTCCTTGCCTTAACACCTTTTTGATCAGTCAGTTGTACTAGGTTGACTAGGTTGATGCAGTATAGTTTAGGGGTATTTCTCACTTTCTTATCTTGTTAGCCTTTCATCTAACCTAGCTCAAAACTAGTGATTTTTCCCTAAAAACACACTGGGTTGACCCTGTATAGTCAACATTTCTAAGAGGATTTAGGGAAAGATCTACCTATATATACAAGTTCATTTCCAACCATTTAATAATAAAAAAATTATTAGTCAATAAGTGCAAGTGAACATCTAATTATTGACAATTATACTTGAGGAATAAAGCTTAGGGTTCCATACTTTCTTTGGATATATAGATCTTGTCTTATGGAGAAGTCTTTTGGATGCTTAGATAGGTTGTGTAGCCTAGATCTGATATATATTTTTTATCCTTACATACCATAAAAATCTCTTATGAAGCACCTTGGCCAAGTGAGAGATTGAGGTTTGGAGGGTTTGTCTTCAAAGGTAAGTATTCTTACCTTTATTTCTCCTTTGTAAGAGTAGATAGATAATGCATTTATGTTATTATCTCATGTATTAGGATTATGTATACATTGATGTGATTATATGTATTCTAATAAATAATTAGTTTATTTATTTTATTATTTCTAACCCGCACTTTACGTGATAAGATTTGGTGTGCACTAGACTAGATTTACTTTCTTATTATTAGAATAAGTGAATGTTTTAAACCTTAGCACTATATTAGGGTTTTTATGTGATTGTGTTAGACTATAGGATTTGAAACCCTTCCTAGCATGATATGTTATGATAAGTGATTCCGTAATAAGGTCTAGTTGATCCCCATATTGGTCATGCTCCTACATAACAAGTGTATCCCCAATCAGAAGTGTAGATATGTTATATCTTCTCTGAGCTAGGATTGATTTATAAACATGATGCATTTCTAATTGCATACAAATTCTCATATTCCCCACTTGCCTCCATCTACTCCATACTCTATGATGATACCCTTCCTTAGTCATAGTAGGGATGGTGAACTCCATCCTACATCCACCTTAGTACAATAAATATTAGTTAGACCATATAATGAAATAATCATAATAAAATATTACAACTGATTAAACTAAATAATAATGATCATAATATACCCTAATATAATACGAATACATAATAAAAAATTAAGGATCATGATCATAAGTAATAAATAACTATCCATAAATCAACATATTAATAATCTAGCCATTTAACAATAAAGTTAACCAATAATTAACAACAAAATCTATAAATTAATAGATTAATGAATTTAGAGGAAAATTAGGATGTAACACACTCACAGTCCATGGGGTATTTGACTCAATGCAATCCCTCTCATTGTGTGCTTAGACCCACCATTGTATGTACTATTTCACTAAAGGCTTACCCAATTATTAAATGTGGGATAAAACCCACTCTCATCCATCCACCACAACCAAAATGTTGTATCATGAACCTCACTCTCCCATGTGGTATGAAACCCACCATAAACCAACCACCTCCTATTAAATCTTGCTTGCATTTTTTCACACATTTTACAACCTATTATTAGATCATTCCCACCACCAAATACCACCATTTATAGATATTCACACATGGTTTCCATATTATCATTCACTCTTAAAATCAACATAATAAAATTCACATACACTATAATATCCAATTGATATCTCATATCATCTAAAATCACCTCGAGTATAGTTCTTAACATCACATCCTTCAATATGATTATTGATATATCAATAAATATCTCCATATAAATTATAAATTAAAATTATTATTCACATGTTAGGGATACCATACACTTTAGTAACTCCCCATAATTGGTGAGCTCAAGGGACTTACTCTCCATACCTACAACATCACATAATTGATCTGATCTCAAACTTAAATTCTCTAATTCATCCATTTCCATGACATAGTCTTTATCCATATCAATCTTGGGCTTCTCAAATCCTTATCCATCATTCTATTATTTTAGGGACAACTATTCTTCCACACATTATTGCAATTAAACATTTACCTAAACATAGTTTTGATAATAAACATGTTTCCATGATCTAACATCCTTTCTTATCTCCACATTATCTTGAATACACTCCACATTCACTGGAACATCATCACAAACTAGCCACTCAATCATTATTTCCATAAACATTCCTTTGTTAGGTTATTCACTTTATCTCTCATACATATGATCATGTTGTACTATACCACACCTAGTCCTTATCTTTTATAATGTTTCTATAGTTATAACTATACATTTCATAAACATATTAGGGGAAAGAAAATATCCCTCTAGCAACTCATTCACCATCCCATCATACCCAAAGACATGTTGTCTAACTCATCTTTAATGCTAGCATGATGATCATGTCTTCCACTCACATAATGGGATTTTAATGGTCCATTCTCTACAACTCTCAAATTTATTTTCACCTTGTCTATGCATTTGATTTCATCTCCTACACATGGATGAACCTTCACTATCAACTCCTTGTGTGTACTAGCTTGCACAACATACATATTTAATGCTTCCACCATGACAACTTACAACTCTTCTTGGTTTCGCTCTTTACTTACTTGAAAATATACATAGATATAATATTCACTCACATTAATTATTTCGCTTTGTCTTACGAATATAATCTCTCAAATACATGCACCAAAATTAACATTTTAATTTTTTTTGGGTTTGCTTGGATGAACCTATTAGGGTTAGGATCTAGAGTGAAAATATATAATTATTATTTTCATTTTCCATGGTAGTACCCAACCTAGAATTTAAATAGTAAAATAAAAACAAAGAAAACAAATATAAATGAAAAAAAAACCATTTTCTAATTAACCCAACTTACAGGTGTTTTAGGCAACCTCTATTGAGTCTATGGATGCTCAACTAATAGTAGAGTAAGGCTTTTAATGGGATCATAATATTTTTTTTAGAGTTATGGTTGCATGTGTAGTAGTAGACCAATGTATAGGAGAATGTTTTTAAGGTAGGATTAACTAGCCTAATGGTTTACATTATAGTAGTTAGTCCTTGCATATTACACAAAGTGGCAGTGAAATCATTTTCACACATCAGGTTAATGGAAATATCAAATTTAATCTTATAGCGATAACATTATTTTCCTTTCTCAAATCCATTCATGTTAAATGCACTATTTTGGCTAGATATTCTAGGTTTGTAGACATGTTTTTCTACTTTTAACATAATTAAGAGTATTTTATATCATAAACTCTATTTGTTATTGCTTGCATAAAATGCTCTTATTCCTTAAGAATTAGGGAACCCCTTTTTGAGACTTTTTATATGCTCATGATTTATCATGTCTAGTCATTCTTATCACTTTAATTTTTCCTTATTAGGACATCTAAAATTTTATGTCAAATTGGGCCTCAAAACAATATATATTAGATAGACCACAGTTATGTGATAAAAAATTGCATAAGACACTTATTATGAAAGAGGAGTCTTGACCTGCTAGTTTACATTTAAAAATATAGCTTGATTAACTCTATTAATATTCTCTAGGTAATTTTTTTTTAATTCAATTGATGGATCCTATCCCATTAAAATGACCAAGCACATGTGAGAAAATTTCATATTTTACACTTTGTATAAAAATAGATTCTTTATGCCCTTTCGACACTTAGATGAATCCCATAAAATTGTAAGATTCCCCAGTTAGGTTTATTATAGGTGTTAAAAAAATCACCAAGTTTACAAATCTCATCAGGCTTCCAAACCCGAATTATGTCTTTAGGGTCAAAATGTGCATACTCTAGTTATAATTAGGATATTTTCACTAGTTTGGTTTATCTCAAATTTTTATAAATCAAGTAGATATAATAATGTTTCAAAACCTAATTACATATATGGAGTGTCATTTTTATTTTATTTATTCATCAAATAAGTTTATCAAATTAGGTTTATATGAGTAATTAGGTAGGCCTTTCGGGCTAATCAAGAGCACCATGTATGATTAGGTCTTCATTTAAGATACTAGGAAATGTTAATGATGGTCAAGATTCAAACCCCATCTAGCTCTGTCAAGTGAATCCTAAGCCCATACCTTGTTAATTATGGAAGAGTCCTTGATTAAGTCAATATATCTATTCCCCTAAATTTTTAATGTTAATAAAATCTCAAAATTTGATTAGGTCCATAGGACTTAGGACCCATAATTAATTAATGTTAATTAGGGAGAAATCCTTGATTAGGTCAAGGATCATCTCCCCCCAACTCCTTTCTAATTCAGGTTATAGACCCTAATTAGGTCAATGTTTCCCTCCTTTCTCTCCCATAGTCCTATGTGGGGTTCCAATCCCTAGCTATAATGTGAAGCCTATAGGATATTTCATGTAACATTATGTGATATTTTACCCCACTTATAATATGACACTCCTCACCTCAATTTTTATAGTTCTAATTTGGTTATTAATCCTGATTCGGTCTTGGGGCCATGCAAATTTGAATTATAGTGTTATTCATCCATGGAAACACTAATTGGCTCTTTTGGACCATTTTAATCCTTTCCTAGTTCTAATCGAGACTTGACATCTTAGATAGAACTAAAATTGTAATTTTTTAAAAGATTCATTTTAAAAACATCCATGTGCCTCCCATAAGCCATATTAGGCTTTGGAGGCCATTTTTGAGAATGGATTGATTTTTTAGAGATATCATGGACATTGCTTGTCAATGTTTCAAACAATTCATGCTATCAAAAAGCTCATTTTAGCCCAGTCATTTTGGTCTTTTCAATTTTATGCAATTTTTTATGCTAAGTTTATTTATGTTTTGATCTTATGTTTATTTAAAAGAGCTTTTAGTTATAATATTTGACTTGTTTATTTTTTACTCTTTGTAGAAAAAGATAAAATTGATGGGAAAGTGGAGAGATTTTGAAGGGAAAAAATCAATGGCATTTTTAGAGGGAAAATCTTGTTACATATTTCTAAATGAGATCCATTATAAGGGATAGCTAATTTTCCTCTTAGGAGACATTATAGACCAGTCACCTTATCTTGAATTTGAAGTTTAATATTTTCACCTCTCTTATTTTATCTCCCATTATGCTATTAAAATTTATATTAAATTGATTGTAATTTTCTTAGGTTTATAATTAAAATGATTATATTGATCAATAGAAGAATATGGATATATTTATTTTTAATCTATGTAGGTAATGGTGGTTGTAAGTCATTTTATGCATATCGTGTATTTCTAAAAATCTTGCATCATATCTATTTTTAGTTATGCACATGTTGGATAGGTGGGAGAGTGATTTCATTTGTGCATTTGATCAAGATAATTAAATGCACCTTCATCATTTGTTTTTATTTCCTTTTCCCTCTCTTTTGCACTTTTTATTCTCTTTGTTAACTAGGGTTAGTGTAGGATTTTAATGCAAACTATTGTCATCATTTTATCTTGATTGAAATATATTTTTTCATTATCATAAATGCATTTTTGATTGTATATATAATGGAATAAATTAAAATTTAAATCAATCATGATCTCATTTAATTAAAACCCCTAAAATATGATTTTAATCATATGGGCACATTTGAGAATGCATAGTTCTATTATTTTTTGAAATGCAATGAAAACCCACATGATCAAAACAACTAAACTTGCATTCCCTCTAAATATGATAAATGAAAATAACAACACAAAATCCAAGTTAGAATATTCCAAACTAGTAATTGCTCCTTGAATTAGAATAATTTTGCATGGACCAACCAGGTAACCAAATTCATCATGATCCAACAATAAAAAACTTTAGGGAGACCCTATAGGCCTCATTTCATGAGATAATGGAAAAGTGACCATTCCACCTCAGTTGATGTGTTGAATGATCCATTAACAAATTGACACTAGAAGAAGAGTTATGAATGGAATATTTTAACCTATCATTTGTTTTAGGTGTTTTGGCCCTTCCTTTACACTTTATCCATTGTGGTGTTCTTGAACCACATGTCAAAATATTGGTTCTAGAAGGAGGGTCGATTAGGAATATTTGACATTTATCCTTTTTTTGTCTCAAAAAAATATTTTATGTTTTCCCCACTTTGTTGCAAGATTTAAATGCACATAACATATTGGCATTAGGAGAGCTTGAGCTAGATTCAAATCATAAAATTTAAACTTAAAATATTAGAGGCATTACCAAGAATGATATTCTAGTTAATAAGATTTAAAAAATTAAATTTTCAACCCACCAATGGATTTTTCATGGCTTAGTGGAGGTGGTTGCCCTATAAAAATTCCAAGGCATATTCTTGAATTTCCTAATAATCTCAATAAATTATGTCTAAAATGCACACATGGTGGGATTTGAACTAATGAAGAACACATTCAAGTATTCAAATATTCCATTATCCATATATTTACTTAACCTTTAGATGAGGTTGCTTATATTTAGTACTTAAACTTGTTAGATGAGTGTATCACCTCATGGGATACCTTTGAAAATGTATTTGTCAACCATTTTAGCATGCCTACTGACCTTGATACCATGTATTATCAATTTTATATAGCCTTTAGTGAGACTAATGAACCCATGAATGCATTAAATTTTTGATTTCACTAGTTATGCAGGAGGTTGAAATACCCATTCCTAAAAATGGAAGTAACTACTATATATATATATATATATATATATATATATATATATATATATATATATATATATATATATATATATATATATATATATATATCTAAAAACATTGGGTCCTTTGTTGCCATGCTTATCCAAAATACTTCATTTGATTTCATATCATTGGCATTGATTTACCAAGAATCCTTCACCATTGAAAAAAATAAATAACACATGGTTATGGTGTTGGCCCATTTTATTTGTTAGGATAACTAGGTATTTATACCCATAGTTCTTCAATTTACTTGCACTCAAGTCAACCTATGTACCAATTTTCACCTTATAGTCAAACATTTCCTCAAAATTATAATCAATAAAACATTTATTACATCAAATAGAACCAAGAAAGTACATTTAACACATGAAATTAAGATATTTGTATATTTAGTCAGTAGGTTTTTTTACCTTGTTTTTTATCAATATTATTTTGGTGTTGTTTCTAATCAAGTGTCATTTATTATAGGAGACTCCCAATAATCAATGCATGTTTTGACCTATGAGACTATGTTCTAAAGTAAACAACTTTGGGCCTATGGATGTGGAAATGAAATAATTCATGAAGTGCTCATGCTGACCAAGAACATTCTATTTAGTAGACATGAACCATTTTAAGAGATTAGTGATGATGATGATTATGAAGATAAATTTTTAATAGTCATTCCAGGTGAGTTCACAAGTGAAAACCATGGTTATCAAAGAGTTACATATACAATATTATAAATTATAAATAATATATAATTGACTTGTATAATTCATGTAAATTTGGAGAGTTTGGATGAATAAAATGCATGTTATTCATCTAAAACAATCTATTATATAATATTTCTCCTACATTTGATAATATAGCTCAATATTAAAAATAGCTCAATTGCAATAGTCTTACTCCCATATTGTCTTTGGATAGTGATTAACTAGAAGAAAATAACATTGATCTTAGTTGTTCGGTGAATAATAATAAATAAATGAGCTCAAAGTGAAGGACATATAGATCTAAGGCTACATTACTTGTGATATGGCTAACATAGATCTAAATTATGTAGTCATGAGGTTTCTCACTACTAAATAGTATAATTTATACATTTCTAATGATAAGTGGAAGGAGGTTGAGATTCAGGTTATTATCCCCACATTTGAAGATTTATATTATTCAGAGTAGCTTGTGGAGTATGAATGCAATAGTCTAGTGTTCCTCCCAATAGTAGAGGAAATTAAATCACAAATTAATAATAATTAGAATAGTGGATAAAATGAATAAATAATAATGGTAGGAGTTGGATAAATAATAATTTATTACATTAAAACTATATTCATACTTTAATTACTAATGATAAGACTCTGAGTTCATTGACTCGGGAAGGAAAAAAACATATTCCTTATATGTGATGATAATAACAATAAATATGTTTCTACAACATTCATAATAGAAAGAGAGTATCCAAAATTTACTCATTGATTAGTTTCCACAAAGAAGATGGATTTTCTAGGTTGGGTGTTCCAATCTCTCTGGTATGTTTTGATACCTACCCCTATCATGCACCTCAATTCACTGTATGGGCAAAGGTATTTCTCCAACTCTATCATAAAGGATTGTTTTCAATTATATGTAAGCACATTACTAAATTTAATGTTAATAATTTATTTAATTTACATGAGAACATCATATATAAGACTCTTTAGGATAGTGTCGATGAGCATAAATAAAAACATTGAAATAAATATAGATTTCCATTTTGCAAGATTCTTGCCAACCTTCTTATAATATTGAGTTTGAATACATTCCATCTTAGGGGTCTAACTAGTGAGGACATCCTATGGCATGTCCATGAGTGATTTTTACAACTCATTATTTCCAAATTGAATTGGCATAAAAGGTTCCTTTGAATAACTTCTTTTTGATTTCATGATTTTGTTCCTTTTCTATTCTTTCTTATTTTAATTTATTATTTTTCTTGCTTTTAATCCTCAATCTAACCAATTTTTGTCATGTTTTGGTTTGACTTGTCTATTTTTCATATGGGTTCCTTGTTAATCAAATAATGATGAAGTATGGTTTATACTTAGTTAGATTTAGTGACATTATAGTGTGTAAGTACTCTAAGTAATTTTTAGCTTAATATTATGTTTTTGATTCAGTTTTAAAAGATTAGGATGTCATGTTTGTTCTAAATTTATTCATGTTTGGGTGAGTTTGGGTAAACCATTTATCATTTGAATATACTCTCTCTAAACCACACACCAAAATTAACATTTTAATGGTTTTTAAGTTTACTTAGATGAACATATTATGGTTAAGATCTAGGGTGAAAAATATAAAATTATTCTTTTCTTTTTCCATGATGGTCCCCAAATTGGAATTGAGATAGTAAATATAAACAAACAAAAGGAAAGAGAAATGAAATAAAAATATAAAAATCAATGTCTAAAAAACCCAAATTCTAAGTCATTCAGGAAACCTCAATGAGGTTTATGTATGTTTGATTGGTAGTAGTGGAAGACCTTTAGTGGGATTAGATACATCTCTATCATGACTACAGACACTTGTATGGTAGTGGAAAAAGGTTTAAGTAAATTTTCTAAAGGTAGGATTAACTAAACTGATTTTTTAAGGTGTAGTATCTAGTCCTTATAGATTTTATAAAAAATGATTATTTTATATAATATGGACTTATCAACAGTTGAAATTTTTGAAAACTATCAGAGATAAATTAGACTGTATCAAGATTTGGTCAAACTTATTACAAATAAATCACATATATCTAATGTATTTGTAATAGGTCCAAATTATTTAAAATGGTCATAAATAATTAGTTGTCCAATTTTTGAAAACTATTGGAAAAAAATTGGGCTTTATCAAGAATTAATTGGACTTTCCAAGAATTAGTTATAATTATTACAAATAAATAACATATATCTAATGGATTTGTAATAATCCCAAATTATTCAAAATAATCAGAAATAACAAGTAGTCAAATGTTAAAAAACTATAAAAAAATAAATTAGACTGTATCAAGATTTAGTTGGACTTATTACAAATAAACCACATATATCTAATATATTTGTAAAAGGCCAAATTATTTAAAATTGTTATAAATAATTAGTAATCTAATTTTTTAGAACTATAAAAAATAAATTGGGATTTATAAAGAATTAATTGGACTTATCAAGAATTATTTGGACTTATTGTAAATAAATTACATCTATCTAAGTGTGCAAAATAATCACATCATGCCATTAGAAGGCCCGTGGTCTTTATATCTTCAATAAAATTTATACATCTATTTAAAATGGTTCATAGACCATGTATTTATAGGTAATAAGACTTGATGGTTTATTTCATAAGAAAAGATAATTCATACATCAATTGGAATAAGAATAGTGAAAATAGTCATTTAACATAGTTGGGTTTTGATCTTAAGTATTGATTAACTATTTTAATTACATCCTCTATAGAATTTCAATGTCATGTTTTGATATGTGATTAAGCCACCTAGGATGAATGGAATACTATGTTTTAGTAGTTAATTGCATATGGAGCTAATTGTTTTGTATTTAGGTGATGTACCTATGATCATCAAAATTTACCTCACATAGACCACATATAAATCACTCAAAAACTCGATAGTTCACCCATGTTCAATTTGGTCTTAACAAGAGAGTCCCTAAGATTGTGATAATTAGCATGATCATGGGTTCTCAATTCATTTGACACCTCCCATATGTTTAAATAGTATTTTTCATAATTTAGTTACCAAAATTGTGATTCATCTTACAATCTTAGTCACTCATGATACTCAAGACTTTTATTTCAATTATTCATCCTTTCACATAGCCAAGTCATTAATACTGTACCATGTATCACAATAACATGCGATCATGATGATCTATACTTTTATTTTGAATATTCATCCCATTTCAAAGCATATTCATTGATATTGTACCATGTGGCATGATCTTGGGTATTCAAGGTTTTGCACTTTGAGTTTGTGGTAGACAAGCTTTGCAAGTACTAAGTTTTTGAAGACCATTTTATGAGACTTGAATGAAGCGTAAATTTAAAAAAATAAAAATATTAAGATAATTTTTTGACATGTAAATGATAAATAACAAAATTTCTTGATGCACAAATGGAAAATAAATTATTAAGATTGCCAAAAAAAGGATGCAAATATGAAAAAACTGAAGACCTTTTTGCAAAAAATTAACTATGAAGTGGAAAGACCTAAGACATAAATGTCAAAGCACAATTCTCAAAACACAATGTCAAAGTGGGAAATCCTAAGGCATAAACCCCAAAGACCATTTTCAAATGCATGAATTTTGAAGTTTATGAGTAAATGTTGATGTGCAAATTGTGAAGACCACTTGCTGAAGACCCTTTCATGGTTTAGAAACTTTGAAATTACTGTTTTGAATACACAAAATCCTAAAAATATTTTTAAAAACTCAAAATGTAAAGTACATGTTCTAATTCATAAATGTTGAAAACCTTTTATTGATGCACAGTTGTCAAGACTAAATTACTAAAGGAGAAAGTATAAAATGCAAATGTTGTAGTGTTTATTTTAAGACCCAGAATGTGAACACCTAATTTAAAATACACAAAGTGTGAAGTACCACTCTAAACAATATCCAAAAATAAACAAAATAATAAGTCATCTCCTAAGTGAATCAAATAAAACATTTTACATGTCTAATTAAACATTTTACATGCTAAAAATATGCACTAAATTTATTAAAAAAATGTACTTCTCATTCTAAAATCAAGGAAACACCATTTCAAATTTCCAATGTCACGAAAGAAATCAATAGCTCCCAATCCTTTATCACTATTTTTTTAGTGCCTAATGTGCTAATTCATTCAAATAGTTTGTTATAATTCCTTTCAAAAAATCAATGAGAACAAGTGTATGTCCTCTCCAATTTTTATCTAGTTTCCAAGTGTAGATGATACTATTTATAGGAATGGATGGTAAAAAGGTGTTAGTTGGGTTTGGCTTCCATTTATTATCCAAACATTCTGAATAAATTTATACTTATTCTACATCTTTTTTGCCTACATAAATTGAGATAAACCAAGCTATTTTGACACTTTATTATATATCTCCATTTATTTACAATATCTCAATATTCATTTTAGCTCTAGCAACCCATATTGTGTATTTCACTTCTATAGAATCATCAGGTCTAATAAATAAGATATATCCATTTTGCACATCTTGAGATGGATCACATGAATATGTTATTCTTTTACTTATTGGACCAACATATGTATCTATATGTGTAACTCAAAAATCAATGGACCTATCATGAACCATTTTGTGCATATCTCTATGTAGGGGTATGTTATGGTGAGTTCTAGGCAAAAAATCTCCTATATATTCAACTTTATAAGGGAACACATTTTTTCATTATGTCATGGATATTTTTGAAGTAATATGTTAGATCCTTCCACTTACTATTTTGCACAAACCAAATTCATTGAATTGATTTACATACTTAATCAAGTTAACTTTAATTTTTTCACTCTTTTTTTTAACTTTTATATGAGACTTTTTCAATAATGTAATCTTGCAAATTTTCTCTATTTTTCAATTATTTTTCAATTATTTTCACTGGATTACCTTCTATAACATTTGACTCATCATTTTATTTTGTTCCCCATAATTTAATTAGGGTGGGGTGGGGGGGGAAGTAATATATATCTCTTATAAAATTTTTACAATGCATAATGCACTAACCTTGTTCCATGAGTATAATAAAACATTAACATTTTATCAAGCCTACTATTTTATTTTATCCTTTTAGCTAATAGCGATTAACATAGTATTTTAAATCTACTATTTCTTCAATAAAATATGGGATGAAGTTTATTTTATTTCACATGTCCTATAACTATCCATCATATTTTCTAAACTCCATACATCTTATTTATACATTCATACAAGTTTTCAAATTTGTCATTGATGTCCTCATGGATATGTTCTACAGGAATAAATCCAACCTTAACATTGAGGAAAATACCTTTGTAGGCAAGGAGAGATAAATATTACAACACAAACCTATAAAAAAAATTACTTTTTTGAATTTGTAAATGTAATAGAATTACATTTAGTTCCATATAAGGTTAGACATTTTTTAAAATATAATATTGGATGGAAGGAAGTACATATTCTTATTATCCCCACACTAGATGTCTAGTTGAAGGTATAGCTTAGAATTAAGTTTCTTGAAGACATCAATTGATTGTGTTTCTTCTATGTGTTTTTTGCATTCAAGGTAGTGGTTATTAGAAAAAAGTGTATTTTACAATGGATATTTTTAAGATATAGGTTTATATAGTAAATATCCATAAATATCTAGTATTAATGTTTCCATATCCTTCAAACACTTGTTAATTAAGGTGATAGTAAAATTAGACCCTCCAAGAACATATGGTAAAAAAAATTACATATCCACCTGCACCATGATCATGTGTGATAATCCCTTCCATTGATAACTCTACTATCTTATTGGTAATTGATTGTGTTTATATCATAGTTCTTGGCAAAAATGTTTTTTTATCTTCTACTTTCTCATGAATGACACTAAGGCATTCTTTAGGATATTACTCTAACATTTGTTTATGTGTGTAATACATTTATCTTTTATAAAGTATTTAATTTAAGTGAATCACAATTTTTTGATTGATGTGATCTTCCTAATCTCTAGATAGGGAACCAAAGTTTTTTTTGTTAAGTCAAAAAGATACATTTTTTCACTTAGAAAAGTCATCAGACTTGGAAATGGTCACATCATGAAAATTAATTTTCCACATGTCATTAAATTTTTGATGGGATATTGGTTCATATTCCATATCTTCTAGTTTTGTATTCATGTGGCACCTCATAAATTCTTGCATGAAATATGTTGGAAAATGTTAAACATTATCTCATGCACCATCTATATCTACCCAACATGCAACTCTTGGATAAACATCTCCAAAATCATCCACTAATTGGTCCAACAAATATTTAACTACCATTGTCTTCTTTTTTGGCTTTTGTCAAAACCTTCCTACATATAATGCATTTTGTTCCCTATTTTTGTGATAATTTTGAATGTCAAAAAATCTACTTATATTCAATCCCTATATTTCAAGATAAGCTTCCAAACAAATCTCAGTACCCTAAAAATTAGTGGTAGTTTTGTTTTTATTCTTCTTAAATAAACCAACATAAAAGGCATCTAAGACATGTTGCTTTATATATATTGTGGTGGAATAAATTAACTTTATTGTTTCAAATTTTATCATCTCAAATGATAATCTTGATTGAAAACATATTTTTTTTAAACATTTATATGCATACACTTCTGTAATCTCACTATCTATGCTTGCATTAAACTCTACTTGGTTGAGTGAAGTGTTTTGATAAATTATTTTTTGGCCTAAGTAGTTGTAGGAATGAGTTAATTTTTTTGGATGCATTTTATCTAGGAATTTCATGAAATGAATGACTTAAGTATCCGTTACTTCCCAAAATTTCTAGTTTCTTTCTCATTTGGGGTCATGTATGGTAAATTAAATGATCTGCATTCAATATCCACTATGTTGTTAGAAGGCCATCTAACAATAAATGTTTTGGTTACCTCTATACTTCAAGTCTCAAAATCTTGTAAAACATGCATTATGTAAATTCTTAATTAATTTTCCACCATTATGATATGATTGGAACCAAAAATATCCCCTAGTTGTGAAAATTAAATATAAGCAAAATCAATTTTTTCATCATTTGTAAGAGTTTTACATTTGTGCAATAAATGTAACTTTTCCCAAAAAAACTCATTTTTTGAGCTATTAAATGTGGTAGGATCATGATATATAATACTAATGAATCCAAGTAAGGGTTTTATTGTTGCAACGGTTGTATATGCATAACTAAAATGAAATTATTATGTCCTTCAATGTCATCCTCTATAGAAAACTTATTTATGATGTGTTACAACATTATTGTGTTCCATTTATTAAAACTATAAACTAAATCCCCCATATTATCCATAAAAGATCTAGGAAATGGAAGTGGTAGAGTTATATCAAAATCTATTATTACATTAAAAATTACACATTCAATATGTATTTTCTCATTATGGCATGTGGAACTGAAATTTATGGATACCAAAGAGTCAACATCTGGACCTGGAACTTCATGTACTCTTCCTTCACTAATGAACTTACCATTATTTATATAGAAACATAGTCTCCAAATTATAAATACTTTGATGTATGATTTTTTAGCATATACATTTACATTTAATACATGAGAAGATTTGTTAATCAAGGTATTTATAAAATTATTCTAATTTATATAGATATGTAGGAGGTAATGTTTTATTTATACCATAACACAAGCATAATGATATGTTAAAACCTAAAAATGTTAAAAAGGTAATGTATAACACATTTCTTAACAACATTATTTATGTCAATCCCAAAAATAATAGGTTTTAATATCATATACTACATATTCAATCCTTGTTTCATCCCAATTTTCAAGTTATCTCTTAGGAGATACCTTTCAAACATGCATAAGAGTAGAATAGCTGAGTAGAGAGAAAGAGTTAATTAAATCAACATTCAACCATGTATTTTAAAAATATACAAAATGATATTGAGTAATGGAGGTTTTAACCAAAACCATGGAAAATGATTAGATACTTATATTTTGGGATCTTGTATGTGATTTGTACCTCTATAGTGAACCCAAGAGTTTTAAGGTATCTCCTAGGAGATACCTTTCAAACATGCATAAGGGTACCCTTGAAGGTATTAAAATGCCCTTGAAGGTATTTTATAAGGTAGTACTAGGTGATACCTTGAAGGACTTTTTAATACCTTAAAGAGTGCCCTTATGCATGTTTAAAATGTATCTTTTAAGACACACCTTCAAGGTGCCCTTAAAGGTACTATCATGTATTTAAGGCATATCCTTGAAGGAACTACTAGGTGATAATTTAAAGGGCCTTATAATAACTTCAAGATATCTCCTAGGAGATAGGTTTTGGACTCCCAACATGCCTATTTCAAGAGCATCTCCTTGAAGGTAGTATTGGGTGATAACTCTTGGTATCAAGAGAATAAAAGAGGTTGAATGTTTGAAAGTTATCTCATAGGAGATACCTTCAAGGTAATTTTATACCTAACATCCCAAACTCTCATATTTATTTTGAATAGGGATCCATTGTACCCTGAAGAGAAAGTAATATTGATGTGAGAGTTGTTATTGACATTTGAATACATGATTAACAAGATAAGGTCTTTGAAGTTATCATTTATTTAGTAAGAATATCTTGTTAATATGCACTTCTCCAAGGTTTATTATAATTAACATTTGATTAGTTACGTCATTATTTAATACTTTATTTTTTAGGATAACCTATTAATGGTTGTTGAAATATGTGTGTATGCAATTTTTCATTGTTGCATGGGATAAGATTCACCAATCTATCTTCAACATTTTACTTTTTCTAAACTTATGTGTAAATTCCTATTTTTGGGTTTTATTTATTTTGAGATAACCAATTAACTAGTTTTCTATACTATTTTTATTTCCTCATGCATGTTGTTCATTATTTGGATTATTTCTCCATTTTACTTGGAGAATTTACAGGTCATTAAGTTTTACCACTTAGTGTCTACCTTCTTGCCCACATCTATTCAAATACTTAAAAAATATTAAAATACTCTCAGGTGGGTGGATCTCCAAGATTTGGTCATGTGTTTAGATCTTGTTCACTTAATGACTAACAAGGTTAAATTTAATTTATACAAAAAATTTAAGGCAATGGAGTAGTGACAACTATCAACATGTAATGACCATGTTATCTTGATGTTGTTAGAGTATTTTGAGAAGTCTTCCAATCCTCTAAGGTATAAAGGTGTACGATGCTCCTAGGTGAATGGATCACCTAGATTATACCATGTATTACAATCTGTATAGTCTAAGGAAATAAAGTGAAGGATACAAAAATAAAAGGCCCTAGAAAAGTGGAGTGCTGAAAATTTTCCCAGTTTCTCTGAAATAACACATCGGTCAGGTAATAATAGTATGAAACTCTCAAAAGAATCCAACCATATGAAAAATGTCAAGTAATGATGACAAAACTCTCAAAGGCAAAGGGAGGAGCAGCCTCATGGTAGTGGGTCTCACAAAAGGTGGCACTTCATGTCATGTCCCCTTTTTAGGTGACATCGCTCAGAGTTGATGATTAGCCTATTATGCAACCTTCGTAGGCTGATTGGATGGATAGAGGGTCATGATGGAGATTGGCTTGGCTTTGATTTGCAGAATTCCTACAGTTGGCTTTCATTCAAGCTATTTTAGACACATTTGGCTTGAGCTCCTATTATTTAGGAATATTTGACATGCAGTAGAGCACCTTTATTTTGGTATGGTCATGTGCAGAATCACTCCCTAATTCACCAGCTTCAGATGGTTCGAGGATCCGACATGTATAGAGGGAGATATTAATATTTGATTGATTTAATCAAATATTAATTATTTGGTCTAATTTTAAATTAGATATTAATTAATTATTAATTAATTAATTATTTGGTCTAATTTTAAATTAGATATTAATTAATTATTAATTATTTAATTATTTGGTCTAATTTTAGGACCCTAATTCTAATTTAAGAAGCCCAAGTTCTAATTTAAGGAATTCTAATTTAAGAGCCCTAAGTCTAATTTAAGGAAATCTAATTTTAGCAAGCACACCTTTGGAGGGTATAAGGGTTTCTCATGGGAGAGAGTTTGAATTCATGATTGATTATTGATATTGATTCTTGTTAAGAAATTCTTCTGTGAAGACTGAGCCAAGGGCTCCAAGATTCCATTTGCAGCGAAGAACGTCAACTCTTCATTGTGTGTGATTCAGAGGTTGTGAGAGATCAGCCAATTTATTGCCAAATTGAGAGATAACTTCATAAAAAATTTATCACAGGTGTTTACAAGTTTGAGAGATAAATTCATACAGAAGCTATCACAAGGGTTTACAGGTATTTCACTATTTTTGGGTTTTGATTCAAGAATTATCTAGATATAGATCTTTTGTATTAGTCCATAATTCCACAGATCAAGATCAAGCATACAGGGTGTGTTATATCGGTGGCCATATGAAGTCCGTACAGATCCATGAAAATCCATATGCATCAATAGAAAGATCATATATCGACATCAGTAGGCAGAGACCTACAGAGACCGACATCAATCGACATATCACCGGCGTCGACAGGTTAACAACTTCAGTCAACCGATGACGGTAGTATAACCAACGTCAGTGACTGTGTTTTTTACACAACAGGCTGAGACATACTAGTTCCAGATTTATTTCCTAGTTCTTATGAAATATTCAGGCTATTAAGGCCATATTTTCAATATTCATTGTATACCTGATAGAGGTCCTCTATTGTAAGCATATGAGCAAATAAATAAGATATTATATTGTGATTTATTTATCTATTTGAAGATATTTTGCAAAAATATAGATAAGCAATTCAACGCTTTGTTTTGGTATTCGAAGGGATATTACAGTCGTATCAGAGCTTTTGCTTAGGAAAAAGAAGCCCCTAAGTAAGGGACATTTGAAATTATTTTGGCAAAAAGTGTATCTTTGTTCAGCACTATTTGTGTTTTTATATTCCCTATTAAAGGGGATATTACAGTGGTATTAGAGCCAAATTCTTGCCATCCTATTGGATAGTTTGGGCAAATCAGAGCTGATGTCCTACCACCTTGTTAGGTAGTTTGGTTATCAGTATGGCTTTAACAGGTGTCAAAGATTTGGAAGAAAGAATGCACAATGCAAAGAAGAAGTTAGAAAATCCATTTCAGCAAGCAGATGGCATTCTAAAAACTTTAGAGGAGTTAGAAACTTATTTAGGCAAGGTTGATCAGTCAAATTCTTATGATATGTAAACAACGTTGTCTCCAGCATTTGGTTCGTTGGTGAAGCCCTGATTATTGAGACATCATGATGAGGTGGTAAGACTTGCAACTCTCTCTTGCATTAGTGAAATCATGAAGATAATAACTGGCTTTAATTTTTATGATGATTGAATAATGAGAGAGGTACTTCACACCATGGTAAAAAGCTTCAAAAATTTGGATGACATTAGAGACCCTCGTTTCTCAAAGAGGGCAAGATTACTTGAAACATTTGCAAGGTATGGATTTGAAAACATTATGATGTTAGTAGGTTGTATTGGTGACATTCGTAGGATGTTTAAAATATTTTGGAATATTTTAGATGAGTTTCATTCCAGTGATGTATTAGCATCAATGTAGTCTATCATGTTCACAATCTTGTTTGAGGAGGAGGATAAAATTTCTAAACTTTTGGCAGATGATTTATGGTATGTCTAGACAAAAGAGAAAAATGTCTCAAGTAGAGCTGGTATGTGGTTAAAGAGTTTAATTGATAGGCCTAAGGATCGTATTACTTTCCTTATGACATTCAAAAACTTGAATGATGAATTTGATAGGCATGCTGATCCAGTATAGGGAGACATTAAAACATCTTTAGGTAATGATTTATCTGCATTATCTTCATAGGTAGGAGCAGTTGAGGATGTTGTGGATGAGCTTTGTCTTAAGGTGAGTTCAGCTCAGGTTTTAGACAATGAGGATGAGTCTGATGCTGGCATTCAGTGTATGGAGGTATGTTCAGAGGATAGTACATTAAGTGTTGTTGGTGAGTACGTTCCTACAATTATAGCTAAGGAACATGTTATTGGAGCTGACACACATGTTCAGGATTTGGGAGTACCTGATTCTGATGAGTTTGAGATACCAGTGGAGTTGAGTCTCTAGATTAATTCTTCTCACACATATGACAGTGTGGTACCATTCACTGTGCCACCTTTACAGAGGGATCAGTTATGGGATGGATTGGCACCATCTTTTGTAGATGGAACTGGCAGTATGAGTTGTCCATTCTACTTGGGTTATGATACTTCGAGAGTTTGTTTCCCATGTGTTCTTGACTATGGTATGTGTAGTCTTGGAGTTTGGTTGAGTTTCATGTGCTAGTTTGATTATCAATTCCTCTTTGTCCTACTTCAAAGGATATTGCAGGAGCTTGCATTGATTGTCATCAGTATAGAGCATGACTACATTTGGGATCCAGGTGGATTGAGTGGTTCATTGTTCCACGATTGCTTGGGGTCAAGCAATTTTAGGAGGGGTGGATTGTCATGTCCCCTTTTTAGGTGACATCGCTCAGAGTTGATGATTAGCCTATTATGAGACCTTCGTAGGCTGATTGGATGGATAGAGGGTCATGATGGAGATTGGCTTGGCTTTGATTTGCAGAATTCCTATAGTTGGTTTTCATTCAAGCTATTTCAGACACATTTGGCTTGAGCTCCTATTATTTAGGGATATTTGACATGCATCGGAGCACCTTTATTTTGGTATGGTCATGTGCAGAATCACTCCCTAATTCACCAACTTTAGATGGTTTGAGGATCTGACATGTATAGGGGGAGATATTAATATTTGATTGATTTAATCAAATATTAATTATTTGGTCTAATTTTAAATTAGATATTAATTAATTAATTATTTGGTCTAATTTTAAATTAGATATTAATTAATTATTAATTATTTAATTATTTGGTCTAATTTTAAGGCCCTAATTCTAATTTAAGAAGCCCAAGTTCTAATTTGAGGAATTCTAATTTAAGAGCCCTAAGTCTAATTTAAGGAAATCTAATTTTAGCAAGCACACCTTTGGAGGGTATAAGGGTTTCTCATGGTAGAGAGTTTGAATTCATGATTGATTATTGATATTGATTCTTGTTAAGAAATTCTTCTGTGAAGGCTGAGCCAAGGGTTCCAGGATTCCATTTGTAGTGAAGAACGTCAACTCTTCATTGTGTGCGATTTAGAGGTTGTGAGAGATCAGCTGATTTATTGCCAAATTGAGAGATAACTTCATACAAAAGTTATCACATGTGTTTACAAGTTTGAGAGATAACTTCATATAGAATCTATCTTTCCTATGGAAACCAATGGTTTACAGGTATTTCATTATTTTTGGGTTTTGATTCAAGAATTATCTAGATATAGATCTTTTATATTAGCCCATAATTCCATAGATCAAGATCAAGCATATAGGTTGTGTTATATCGGCGACCGTACAAAGTCTGTACAGATATGTGAAAATACATGCACATCAATAAAAAGATCAGAAACTGACATCGATAGGCAGAGACCTACAAAGACCGACATCGGTCGACATATCACCGGCGTCGGCAGGTTAACGACTTCAGTCGACCGACGACGGTAGTATAACTGACATCGGCGACTGTGTTTTTTACACAGCAGGGCAAGACATACTAGTTCCAGATTTATTTCCCAATTCTTGCAAAATATTCAGGCTATTAAGGCCGTATTTTCAATATTCATTATATACCTGACAGAGGTCCTCTATTGTAAGCATATGAGCAAATAAATAAGATATTATACTATGATTTATTTATCTATTTGAAGATATTTTGCAAAAATATAGATAAGCAATTTAGTGCTTTGTTTTGGTATCTGAAGGTATATTACAGTGGTATCAGAGCTTTTGCTTAGGAAAAAGGAGCCCCTAAGTAAGGGACATTTGAAATTATTTTGGCAAAAAGTGTATCTTTGTTCAGAATTGTTTGTGTTTTTATATTCCCTGTTGAAGGGGATATTACACTTCATTAGATAGATTCAAAATATGAAATAAGTAAAGAGCAAAAATGCAAAGGGCTGTTACAGTCATTAATCCACATAAACTAGCCAAGTAGATGAATTAAATTCAATAGGATTTGTAAATACAAAAGTTAGTATAGGTGATCCTCCAAGTCAATTGTAATTAAATTATCATTGAGTTATGTATTACTAAATAAATTTGAGCTCTATTGCAACCAAGATAATTTTTTTTAAATTTTAGAGAACCAAAAATTAAGAGCAAAAATAATGGCATTTGTTTTACATCTTTGACATCCCCTTCTACATACTCCATTACAAGGTTAGGTCTATACACTAATATAAGGTTTTATGAGGTTTCCATCAATAATGACTTTAAGCACTATTTTATTGTTATCACTTAGTCTTACACCCTAAAGAGGTTGTTCAATCCTTTTCTAGATTGAGTGAAACATTGGATTACCTCTAGGTTTGTGGGTTTGTTAGAGCATAAGTAAACCTCTAGGTTTAAGGACTAGCTCCCTATATTTCTCTTTTATATCTTATCACCTATACTACTTGCTTGTTTACATGAAAAATGGACAGAAGTAACATAAAATTAAACTATGATAATGAGGTGATACGCTAGATATATCTATACTAGACTACCATCCATTTGCACTAGGAAACATGACTCACAACACTAGTCTCAACATCCTATATTTCTCTAACATAAGTATCTAAGACATGGAGGTGATATACATTATACTTCTCAAAGTGAGTGAACATGAGGTAAGATTGTAGACACTAATGCTACTCCTTACACTTGAAGATAGATAAATACACTAGCTAGACATCATTTGACCTATTAGAGGTAGAACTACTTGCATCAAACATGGAAGAGGAAAGAGAAGGCAATGATAGATACTTATCACTTGAAACTTCACTATGCACCACTTCAAACACTTAGACAAGAATTTTTTGAGATAAAAAATAGATTGGAAATAGTTATTTCAAAGGAAAATACAGTATTCTAACCAACAAGGATTCACCATACTAGTGGTGGATTCTAGTAAAAAATATAAAATTGCTTCATTTATAGAGCATAGGAGAGGAGAGAGAAGAAGAGAAGTGAAAGGTTCACAAGGAAAATTTTAATGTTTTAAAAACTAGTTACATTTCAAGAGAATAATGTAGAAAGAGTTATATAAATTATCATGGATAAGTGTCCACCAAAAGCTCATAATTCTCCTTTAAGTTGGTGTAGAGGTCTTAAATAGCGCTCTTAAAATTACCTTTTAGTGATGAGTTCACTTGATTTGAATAAATCACCTTAGGAATATTTGACACATATTCACTACCTTAGGGGGTTGGAAACAAGATGTGATAGTCATCATATAGCCCCATAATTGATAGCCTTCCTCTTAATGATTGTGTTCAATGTCTACAGTGACTTACTATCCCTTTTGGCTTCAATCTTCACATTTGTCATCAAGGTGACTGGAAGTTTCTCATAGAGATACATTGTAGAGGTGTTAAGACACCATTTGAAGACCTCTTTGTCTTATAATCTAACATATAAACCTCAAAAGTTTCAAGGTTAGACTTCTCATCTTCAAACTAGGTAGTTGTTTATATTTTTATCCCAAAAATGTCAAAATATATGTTACCATAAGGGAGACCCATTATTTTTTTATAAAAATACCTTAAAATGACCTAGGACACTCTTTTCCCAAATCCTTGTGGAACCCCACTTAAAATTTTCAAACTTACAAATTACATCTAGACCTTCACTTCCCAATTTACTTGTAGCTGGTAGAAACTAAAGATTGGAATATAATTTTCAACTTGAAAACTTAAAAAAATCTTCCTAACCTCCACTTCCTACATAAATCATGACCATCAAAAATTGGAACCATGCTCATAATTTACAACTTATAAAGTTGAAAATTGCAAATGAAGCTTTGTTTTCTACTAAACACCTTCCCCATACAAACCATAGATTCAAATGCAATTTCTAACTTAAAAATGGATTCTCAACCTCTTATTCTTACACAACTCATGACCATCAAAAACTATAACCCTTCTTGCAATTTAAAACTTGCAAAGTTACAACATGAAATTAGATCTTTGCTTTTCACCAAATACCTTCCCTTAAAAAAGTGGAACCCTATTTACAGTTTACAACATAAAAATTTGTATATTGTAAATGGAGATACATTTTCTACCAAATACCTTCCCTACATAAATCAGAGATTCAAACACAATTTTCAACTTGAAAACTTGAAAATTAATTTCCAAGCTCCACTTCTCGCACATCACTCTTATCAAAAATTAGATCTACAATTACAATTTGCAGCTTGTGAAGCTGAAAATTGTAACTCGAGTCCCACTTCCTATCGACTACCTTTCCTATGGAAACTAGAACCCTAGTTATAATTTTTAACTTTAAAATATGAAAATTATACTTTAGGTTCCACTTTCCTTTTTCCAATGAACCTAGCTACTTGGTGGAAAGTGTATACATATAATATTTTCAAACTTTTATTGATTATTGAAACTTTGTATCTTGTAAGAACCTATCAAGTCTCAATCTCTCTGAGTGAATGCCTTAAGGGGTGCACCAGGAAAGGTATGGGTAGAACATCAATTCTTCTTAAGATTATTATCCCTTTTTCTACTTGCCATCTACACACTTATCTCTTAAAACCATTTACCCTAATCTTGTTCTTCTCAGTTCTACCCATTCCAATCTTTTCCTCTTTCCATTCCTCCTTTTCTTACTTTAACACCCTTTTATAAAGTTGGTTGTACTATGTCAACCCAATATAGTATAAGGGTATTTTTTAGTTTCTTTGCTTGTGAGCCCTTTGGCCAACCTAGTTCAAACCTAGTGATTTATCCCCAAAAACACACTAGGTCAACTGGGTTGACCCTATAAAATTGACATTTTTAGGAGGATTTAGGCCAAAATCCACCTATATGTACAAGCTCATTTTATACCGTTTCATAATAGAAAAATTATTAGAGAAAAAATGCAAGCAAACATCTTCTTATTGACCATTCTACTTGACAAATAAATCTTAGGGTTCCATAATTTCTTTAGAGATATATATCTTGTCTTGTGGAGAAGTCTTTTCGATGCTTATATAGTTTGTGTAGCCTAGATCTGATTTATCTTGGTTATCCTTACATACCACAACAATCTCTTACGAAGCACCTTGGCCAAGGTAGACATTGAGGCTTAACAGGTTCTTTTTCAAGCGTAAATATTCATAATTTTATTTCTCCTTTGTAAGAGTAGATAGATAATGCATTTGTATTATTCTTCCATGTATTAGGATTATAATACATTGACATGAGTATGTTTAATACATGTTTAATTTAGTTTTTCTATTTGTTTCTAACCCCCACTTTGTGCTACATGCTTTGGTATGCACTAGATTAGATCTAATTTATTATTATTAGAAAAGTGAATGTTTTAAACCTTAGGACTCCCTTAGGGTTGTTGTGTGATTATGTTAGACGATAATCTTTGGAACCCTTCCTAGCATGATATGTTGTGATAAGTGATCCCCAATAGGTTGTAGAGGATCTCCATATTGGTCATGATCCTACTTAAAAAGTGTATCCCTAATCAAAAGTGTAGGTACACTCTATCTTCTTTGATCTAGGATTGATTTATAGACATGATGCATTTATGATTGCATACATTCTAGGGAACCAAACATGAATCCTATCCCACCACTAGTTGGATTATCTTCACATTTCCATTTTTGTCTTTTTTCTTATTAGTATTAACATTCACTTTCGATTTACTTATCATATTAGGTTAACCCAAAATGAAACTAACCCTTACAAGATTTAATTCATTTATTTTCATTATTTTGTTCATCATTTTTATCAAATATTTTTACATATTAGATCGATTATGTCAACCCAACTATTTTTATCTATGCATAGGTTTCCAATAATAGGTGATTGGATCAACCCAATCATCCTAGTATAGGTTTCCAATCTTTCAAACACCCATTTCATCATACTAGGTTGACCTAATTGGCCCCTTATAGTTTAAACACTTTACAGTAGGTTCTTGCACAGCTTGATCGATCCTATCAACTTAGTTTATAGGTTTCTCAAACATACATCAAGGTTCTTCATCAACAATATTTATTATTTACATCTCAAATACACTAAGGTTACTTTGTACCTCTTTATTTCTCTCTTTTATGTCTTTATTTTCATAGTTTTCAATCTTTAAAACTACCTTTGCATAGTCAATTGCATCGACCCTGCCGACCTAGTTCTATGTTTTGTGTGTTATTTGAAATAACTAGATCAACCCTACCGACCTAGTTCATTTTTAGACCTTAATTTTGTAGTATAGGTTTGACATTTTCAATCATGTTTTGTATTTTTTTCATATAGTATCAACATTATACCTTGTTTCAAATTGGAATTAACCTCATATATGTTAGTAATTATCTCACACATTTAATTTTATATTGTTTGCATGCTTAGAATATCTCACATAGTTTAATTAGGGAATTTTTAATTAATCTCTTAGTTTCACTATTTCTATTTTATGCACACATGACAAAATCACAAACACATAAACAATCACTTTTTTTATCTACCCTAGGCCAACCTACTTGGATTTCATCACTAAAGGAGAAGTCAAATTGATGTTATGGTCAAGTATAAAGTATGCTTAATGGTATATTTTAGCTAATCACCTAACTCCATTATCATTTTAGTGTGTGAAGTGAGAGGGTAGTCCCTAATACCAAGCCTATAGCATTACCACTATAGTCCCTTTCAGCCCAATCTACCAAAAACCATCCTTAGATTGCTATCTACTACCTTGTTTATAGATAACTTCCAATCACATTTAAAATAATATCTTAATAATATAATAAAAATTTAGGTTGACCAATTAGTTATATCTTTACTTTTCAATTTTATTTCTTTATCTTTGCTCAATTATATATGCAAAAATGTGCATTAGTTAGTGATAGTGCAAGATTTTATTTTGTGTGCTTCAATTGGATTGACTAGTACTAATCTAATTGATTGTCTGTTTCCTTTAAATATTTACTATTTTTCATTACTTTTAAACCTATATTTTTTAATTTTTACAATATATTTTATGGTTCTTGAATTCCTTGTTTCATATACTATATTGACCCAATAGTTTTTCTACCTTTTATACATTGTATTGGATCAACCCAGTCGATCTTGTACAATCTTATAGTCCCTATTTATATGTTGGGTTGACCCATTTGACCCTGTACTATTTTATCCACCTCTTTGTCTTTTGGTTTCTCATCTCTCTTATTTTCCCTTCATCATGGACTTTCTATTTGGTAATGATATTGAGTTATAGTCAATAGACTTGATAAACCTTACCAATCCTAATAAGATCTCCCATACATAGAATAGGGATCCTCTTTTATATGATAGTAGTTTTCATATTTCCATTTGAATAATGAACTATGAGACCCCTCTTTATACCTCTTTGTATCATAATCCTCCTCTTTTCTTAGAGGATCAACCTGAGTTAGAGTATACTCTTGAAATGCTTTTCTTTATCTTTGACTTTCCTCAATATAGAAGAAAGGATCCTTCTACCATTTATAACCTAATTATTAGTGGTCAAACCAAAAATCTTCATTCACCTATTCATACATTCTTACAAACATTTAGAGGTACCACTTTCTTTTGTTCTCAACCTCTTCTTTCAATTTTGACTCCTCATTATGCCATGACATCTTCTTTTCTAACCTCTTCACCTTCATGCCTAGTATTTAAACTAACATAGTAAGATCTACGTCTAGTGGGCCTCTCATAAAGTCCACTATCCTTAATCCTTACACTAGCTCATTATTTTCTACCTAAGGTAATCATGCTTCTAATGCTTCTTCTTCTCAAAAATTCACCTGTCCGTCTTTTGCTTCAAAAGTAAATATTACCACTAGTGCCTCTCCTTCGCATGATTCTTATCAAGATCATACCAACACTAATAGTATTACCCAAGCCACTAATTTCAATACAAATACCAATTCTAATGCTTCTAATGATAATAAAAAACAATAGCTTTTATTGCAAACTCTCAATCAAATGAATATCTTTCAATCTCATAACACAAATCAAATGATGAGGATGCAAAACCACCTTCTTAATCTTCAATATAATTTACAACCAATATCTTGGAGAATACATAACCAAAATGTTCCCCCTCCTCCACTTTTATATTATCAAGGCAATCTCATTCCTTAACCTCCTTTAGTTAATAAAACCATCAATCGTCTATAAAATGAACCTCCCACTACTCAAATTATGAACATTAATATAAGAGGTATAACACCTAAAACTTGTTAGTGTAGGTTTTTATTTTTACATATTATTTTATTAGGGAATATCATATATTTGTGCATACATATAGTTTTCCTACATTCGTGGGATAGGCTAGCTTATGTGGAGATGTGTGTCATAGATGTGTCATAGGTGTCATAATAATGTCGTAAGTAAATCCTTTGATTGGTTATTCTAGGTATGGGAGTTACTTCTCTATTATTAGCACCTCGTCACCACCTTTTGTGGAGGAATTACAGTCTATTCTTGGGGTGCTTTGACCACCATTTGTGGAGGAGTTACATACTAGCTCTCCTATATGTATTCTTCATTATGGCCATCTCATGTTAATGGAATATTGGCTTTTCTCTAAATTGTCTATGCAATTATCTCTTAGTTGATTTCATTTACTTTAGCATTTTGTGGTATTCACTTGCTTCATCCCATACAACCATGACTCGTGCATCCTCATTGTTCAGACCTTGGTGAATCCTTTGATATGGTATCAGAGCCACCCCGGTAACTGGTTGTCTATTTTTCTATTGCTTTCATTGAAATCTAGAGCTTTGTTAAGACATTTTTTTTTGTGAAATTTAAAAAAATTTGGGAGATATTTCTAGTTCTCCATGCTCTTGTTCCTTTCATGGCTTGTTTGATCTCTCCATATACATGCAGGTGAGATTTTGCAAGATCCAATAATCTTGTTTTTGTCAATCAGCTTACATATTTTGTGTTTTAATCAAAATTGTAGGTTGTCACATGCCTTTTTAATCTCTTAGTAGCTAATTCTACCTTTGCATGACATTTTTGGTTTGTTGGGGTCATTTTTCCAGCTAAAGGCATATATTTTACACTAGATCTACATCTTCTATACATCAGCAAGAAAAACACCTTATGGGTTTTATTTGTAGCCTAGAAAAACCATCTAGGTATCTTTCAATTTTTGCATACATTCTATATACTTTTCAAAAACGTGCTCAGAAAGATACATCAGGACCCCTCTCCATTGGCAGTTGCAATTTTGAAGGGAGTTTTCAAATGTTCCATTCTTTCTCATATGGACTCCTTTTCCCACGATTTTTATTTTATTTTAGCTATTTTTTCATGCTCTATGCACTAATACAGATGTTTTTTTTATTTTGATGTTAAGATTTTTTAGAAATAACAGATTCTCAGTCATGACATTGCACAATTCTTGTTTTGGAAACTTTTGAGGATCATAACTTTCACATAAGACCTCATATCGAGATGATTCTATTTTTGAAAGTGCATGATTTTTTGAGTAGATTGCAGTGGTGCTATTTATTTCTCTAAATATCATGCCAAAGTTGTATTTTCAGCATATGCTCTTCATGATGGTTTTGTAATGCGTTGAAATCAAAACCACTTAGTATTTCTTGCTAGTGGCAGTTGTAAATTCACTAATATAAAGTGACAAATCATATTTTTTTTTTAGGGGGGGGGGGATTCTTTGATTGAGCAATATTTGAGTTTTTTTAAAGCTTGTATATTCGATTGTCAAAGACGAAGAGTGAGGCCCAAGTTGGCAGGAGGCCAATTCCCCCTCACAAAGACCTCCTTTGGATTACTCACTCTATGACGAGTCCAATGAGTGGTTGGAAGGCCACTTTCTCTCTCAAAATAGGCATTTTTTTAATATTTTAGTGCTATTTTTTTTGCAAAAATAGTAGTTTATGGGAAATTGAATCTTTAATATCTTGCAAACGATAGCTCAGATTTGGGTGCCATTTTTTGTAAAAGTGTTTGTATTTCAATTCTACATAGCATAGGATTTTTATTTGTTAAAAATGAATTATTTTATAAAGTGCCTAAAATTTGGGTCTCCCAAGATGCATTTTCGACTAAGTCTGACGTCCTGTTTGCTTAAAGTCTTGCACTAATTACTCTAAGATGCATTCTTGGCTGAGCCTGACATCTTTTTAGCATGCACTTTCATATTTTGGAGGGTCTCAACATTTTGGGGGGGTGTGATAGCTTTTTAGCACTTGCAATCTTTACTTTCATTCTCCTTTCTACATAATTTCACAACTTGCAATCAACACAACTTCACCTAAATTCAGCTTAAAATGGATTATTTTTAACTTAAACCCCTAGTTCCCTTCAAATATCATAATAGAAGGTTAAAATGTCAATCATTCTTAGAAGTAAAGGGTTGTATAGGATCACCATGGGTTCTGAAGTAGAACCCAACACTGATGTTGAAAAGGTCAAGTGGTACAACCGTAGTGATGAAGCCTATGGATTACTGAGCTTGTCTATGTCTCCAAAACTTCTCTTCCATTTTGAAACCTCCAAAACTCACAAAGACATATGGGACACCCTAAAAACCTTATTTGGGAAGCTTGATGAGATGAGAGGTCATGAGCTCAAAAATGAACTCATAAGTCTAAGTCCTAGCAACTTTGACACCCTACATGACTTCATCATTAAGTTTAAGGCCCTTATATTGTAATTAAAAGAATGTGGGATAGAGAAGAGAGATGATCAACTCATCCTTTCTATTCTCACAAAGTTAGGTCCAAGCTATTCAGTCTTTGTCTCCACTTTCCATGCCACAAAAAGTGCCCTTGGCACTACATGGAAAATGCCTTCTTTGGATTCATTCATTGCTGACTTGACTAGGGAGCAAGATAAGTTAATTCAAATGGGCACAATGAAGTCTACTCAACCCCAAGCTTTGATAGCTAGAAATGGTAAGGATAAGACTTCAACAAAGGAGAAGAAAAAATAAGGACCAGGAGAAGAAGAAAGAAAACAACAATCTTGACAAAAACAACACTGAGTCTTCCTCTTCCAATGATAAACCTAAGAAGGAGAAGGTTAAGTGTGCCTATTATAAAAAGATAGGGCATGATGAACACAAATGCATGAAGAAACAAATAGATCACCTAACTCATCTTCTAGAGAAATACAACATAGGTGTTCCTGAGTCCATCAAGTAGAATTCATCTACCCAAGATTTTACCAAGGCAAAAGGCAAGGGTAAGGAGAAAGAAAAGGGTAAGGCCCTTGTAGCAACTACAACTACTAAAACATCATGGGTCATTGATTTAGGTGCTTCTCACCATATGGGCTCTTCACTAGTTTAGTTTTCATCTTTAGAGACTTGTATCATGACTTCAATTAGTTTGGGTGATGACACATCAGTTTCTATTGCAGGGAGAGGGTCAATTGAAATGGAAGGAGGAAAATTCAATAATGTTCTAAGTGTTCCTTCTCTTTTAACCAATCTACTATCAGTGTACCAAATCACTCACATTGGTCAGGGTATGAGAGTTGAGTTTTCACCAGATTTAGTGGATATCAGGGAGTTGCATAGTAATACTATAGTGGAAGTGGGTAGGGTAGATCACCAAGCAAGGTTATACACCTTCTCACATTTTTCACCTAATTCTTCTCCAACAACATTGTTGACTCATTCAGATGAAGTTAAAAACTTATGGCATGAATGGTTTGGCCACCTTAACTACCGCTATCTTGAGCAACTTTGAAAACATGACATGGTCATTGGTTTGCCTCGTGTCTAATTCTCAAAAGGACTTTGCGAGGGGTACTCCCTTGGGAAGCATCCCGAAGAAAAATTTGACAAAGTCAAAGCTTGGAGGGCTTCACAACATTTGGAGTTAGTCCACAATGATGTATCGGGACCCTTTCCCAAACCATCTTTCATAAGGGCCAAGTACATCCTCACTTTCATTGATGATTTCTCTAGGTACATTTGGATATATTTTCTCAAAAAAAAGTTTAAAGTGTTTAAAATTTTTCTAGACTTCAAGGCTCTTGTTGAGAAATAGAGTGAGAAATCCATCAAGGTTCTTCGAACTGATAATGGAGGGGAGTATGTCAGCAATACGTTTGAGCAATTTTGCACCACAGAGGGGATTGATTTATAGTGCACAGTCACTTACAGTCCTTCACAAAATGGGGTTGCAAAATGCAAAAATAGGTTATTGAAAGTAGTTGTATGATTCACTCTAAATACTTAGCACCATAGTACTGGGTTGAAGCCATCAATTGTGCTTGCTACATTCAAAACAAGGTTCCTCACAAAGCTTTGAAAGGGATAACACCCTTTGAAGCTTGGCATAAAAGGAAACCTAATGTTGAGCACCTTAGGGTTTTTGGATCCCTAGCCATGGCCTACATACTGAAGAAGAAATGCAAAGCTATGGAACATTAGTCCAAGCCTTGCATCTTTGTAGGATATCTAGATGGTATTAAGGGGTATCACCTTTTAGATCCTACCACTCATGAGTTGTTCTTTAAGAGAAGTGTCCACTTTCAAGATAGTCCTAGAGACTCAACACTTGGCACTTTTTCTCTCTTATCAGATCTACTTCTTCATGATGATTCCTTAGATTCAAATCAGTCACAACAGGTTCCTGAGCTAGAGACATCTTCTTCTTCTTCTTCTTTGAGTTTAGACAGTGAGGATAATGATGCAGAGTCATTTACCTCTAGTTAGTTAGAGGATGAGGAGTTAGCACCTAATTTTCCCACTTTTAGGCCACTTTGGATCAGACAGACACTTGAGAGTGCTAGCATTTGGGCAAGAGATATTGTAGATGATAGACGAACTAGGGGGGATTTTCATAGAGATCCACATGCCTTATTTTCTTTAGTTTTATATCCATAAACTTTTTGAGAGGCATCAGGGGTACCTGAGTGGGATAGTGCTATGGAGGAAGAATATTCTTCCTTAATCAAAAATCACACCTTGGATTTGACTTCACTTCCTAAGGGAAGGAAGATGGTTCAATGTAGGTGGATATATTAGACCAATTTTGTAGCAGATGGGTCAGTTGATAAATACAAGGCACAACTGGTCTCTAAGGGTTTCTCACAGGTGGCAGGCATTGACTACTCAGAGACCTTTATACCCATTGCAAAGATGAATTCTATCTAACTCACCTTAGATATTACCACAGCACATGGTTAGGATGTACACTAGATGGATGTGAAGAGTGCCTTTCTTCATGGAGACCTAGAGGATGTGATCTACATGGAGTAGCTGTGAAGATTTGTTCAAGATTCTTCCTTAGTATGTAGACTTAGAAAATCTATCTATGGCCTCAAATAGGCCCCTCAATCATGGTACACCAAGAAGGATTCCTTCTTTCTCACAATAGGTTTCACTAGGTGCCATTCTAATCCTAATGTCTACTTTTTATGGTAGGATGACTCACTCTTGATTTTGGTTCTTTATGTTGATGACCTTTTGATCACCGGGAGTTCTTCATCAGTTATTGTAGTGGTGAAGGCATCTCTCCAAGATAGATTTGACATGATAGACTTGGGTTTGTTACACTACTTCCTTGGCATCGAGATCTCACAGTTAGATTCAGGGATTTCTCTTACATAGCCAAAGTATGCTCTTGACTTATTGGCTTGGTTTCACATGGATGATTGCAAGCCATCTCTGACTCCCTTTCTATCAGGATTCAAGCTTGAGGTTGACTATTCTTCACCATTAGATGATGCCACTTCATATTGACAACTTGTTGGTAGTCTCATCTACTTAACTCACACCAGGCCTGACATATCATATATAATGGGACTTGTCTATAGATTTATGCAAGAACCTCATGAGCTGCATTGGAAAGCAGGTAAGAGGATCTTGCATTACATACAGGGTTCACATAGATATGGGATTCATTATAGATTTGGCATAGAGGTTGATTGGTTAGATATATAGATTCAAACTAGGCTGGCGATTCACAAACTCGTAAGTCAACTTCTAGTTACAGTTTCTCTCTAGGTTTTAGTCTTATTAGTTGGTCCAGCAAGAAGCAGAATGTTATTGCTATATCATCCACAGAGGTAGAGTACAGGGGAGCTGTTAATGCATCTACTGAGGCTATTTGGCTTTAAGGGATTCTTTTTGAGTTTGGCATTCGTATCAGGTAGCCCACCATCATTTATTGTGACAACCATAGTACCATTCAGATTATCAAGAATTTGGTTCAGCACCAACAGACCAAGCACATAGAGATTCACATGCATTTCATTTGGGATCTTATTCATAGATAGGTTATTGAGTTAATATTTTTCCAGTCTTTGGAGTAGGTTGCAGACATCTTCACCAAACCTTTCACTGAGAGCAAGTTCATTCATCTACGAGCTCTTCTTGGGGTGTGGTCCACATCTGTAGTAGCATCTTCTTCAGGGGGCCACTAGCCTCTTCATTTCTTTTATGTCTCTCTTTTGGGGGGATTTTTTTCCTATGGGTTTTCTCCTTTTCTCTATCTTATGGGAGATTGCATTTGTACATGGGTACCTCATCAGGCCTAATTGCCAGGAGCCATTTTATATTTCCACACTGCCCACCTAAGTTGTGCTTATGGGGGGGTGTTAGTGTAGGTTTTTATTTTTCCCTATTATTTAATTAGGGAATATTATATATTTGTGCATACATGGAGTTTTCCTACATTTGCGGGACAGGCTAGCTTATGTGGAGATGTATGTCATAGATGTGTCATAGGTGTCATAAGAATGTCATAAGTAACTCTTTTGATCGGCTATTCTGGGTATGGGAGTTACTTCTCTATTCTTAGCACCTCATCACCACCTTTTGTGGAGGAGTTACAGTCTATTCTTGGGGTGATTTGACCACCATTTGTGGAGGAGTACTTACTAGCTCTCCTATATGTATTCTTCATTATGGCCAACTCATGTTAATGGAATATTGGCTTTTCTCCAAATTGTCTATGTAATTGTCTCTAGTGTGATTTCATTTACTTTAGCATTTTGTGGTATTCACTTGCTTCATCCCATGTAACCATGACTCATGCATCCTGGTTATTCAGACCTTGGTAAATCCTCTGATAAAACTTCTTATAATGGATCAACTGATCCCACTCTTCACCTTAAAACATTTGGAAATATTTACAAGGATTAGGTAAAATTAAACACCTTTGTCACTACCAAGTTCCTAGACAAAACCCTCATGGGTGATGCCTTAGATTAGTACAATAAAAATAGAGCTCATTACATTTCTAGTTTGGAAGAATTATTAATTGTTTTGTGCAAGAATTACAAACTAATGATCTTCCTAAAAACACATTGGCCTATTTCATTAATTACAAATAACATGAGAATGAAACTGCACAAGCCTTTGTTAAGAGATGGAAGACTTTATCAAACAAATATGAACATAACATGGTGGATGAAAATATTTTTCATCTCTTTACAAATTCTCTCTTTCCTAAATTATAATATCGAATCCGCATCCTTTCTCCACATACCTTAGAGGAAGCTATTGACTAGGCTAAAACACAAGATTTCTTAATGCATCAATTCAAACCACCCCAACCTTCTATAGTTCCTCATTTATTACTAAATAAAAAAACTATAATATTACCAATGATGGTGTTACCAATTCTTATTACACCATTTACAATGTTCAAGTTATTATTCATAACCCTTCTTCAGAACCAACTCCTTCCTCTCAATAATATATTAATCTTCATTTATCTTCACTAAATAACATTAATATTCATAAACCTATATCCTTAGTTAAATTACTTAAGTGTCTACCCATGCCTCTTCCATGAATGCTTGAGCCTACATGACCTATGAAATCCTGGTATGATCCTAACAAATTTTGTTAGTTTCATGCTAGTTTGGGTTATTCTAATGAGACCTGTTGACAACTTCATAATTTAGCTATGGATTTTCTTCTTGGCCCTAATTTTTATCATGATTCCATTATCCATAAGCATCAACAAGCCTATGATATTATTTTTAAGGACTATCAAACACATGATAAAACTCAAGCCTTAAATCAAGAAAATGCTCATTTGGCTATCTACAAAGATCATTTACCTAATTATTAACCAATTCAAAACACTCAAGACAAACCCACCCCTTCCACCAATAATGTAAAAAGTCTTGTTGAACCAACTTATAAGGAAAATGTGGTTATCATGACTAATATGTGAAGGGTGGTGGATTTCATTGATTCCCAACCTATCTACACTCCTCCTTCACATAAGGCATATTATGTTATTAGTATTCTTCTCCAACTCATTTAAATGAGTTGGGACAAGATGACCTTATTAATTTTGATGACCCAATTTATGATTCTTCCTTGGATAACATATCCCATTCCATTTATATAATTTTTATACCATCTTCTAATACTAATCATAACCAAGGTTTTAATAACACTTCTTCCAATTTTTAAAATTAACATAAACCAACTAGTTCATCATCTCAACATGATTTACAACCTTTTTCTATACCTTCTTTTTATCAAAAAAAATTTAATCTTTTTTTGAATCCTCCTTATGAATATCTTCTTAACCAATAAGCACCGTTATCTAACAACCTTATTATGGATTATGATAAGTGGGATCCCATTGTGGAACTCACTAATCTCCCATCTCAAATTTTTTTCCTTGAACTCATGAGGAATTTTCCACATCATAAAGACCATATCATTCAGCTTCTATTTGAGATGAATGTCCTTCATCCTCCCTTAGTAGGATGGGAAGTATCCTTATTTATTTCTAAAGATAACATTTTACAATAATGTGAAGTGATGTCTATTAATGTTGATGAAACTATGGACACTTCTCTTTCTCTTTGATTTATTATCACTATTATGATTATTGACAAGATTATAATTCATGGATATGATCCTCCCTTATTCATTAGCATCCAAATAGGTAATATCCAAGTAAGTCAAGCATGCATTGATTGATGAGTGCTCAAACACATGTGTCACTTAT
Source organism: Torreya grandis (assembly GCA_037957365.1). Lineage (NCBI taxonomy): Eukaryota > Viridiplantae > Streptophyta > Pinopsida > Cupressales > Taxaceae > Torreya > Torreya grandis. The sequence continues at coordinate 1,302,606 of JARHVA010001495.1, forward strand.
CTTGATTTCATTAAAAGACTTGGATATTTTTAATGCAACCTTAATTATACACACAACACATGCCAAGGATGTGATAGAAGGTAAATGCCTCTTCTAGGTTGATGCAAAGATTCCCATCACAGTCCCACTTTTCACCTTTCATATGAAGGTGATGATCTTTAACTTCCCTATTTTTTATAACATCTTTCTTTGTAGGCCATGGACTCATTTAATGAGAGCTATTGCATCCTCTATTTGCCAATGCATTAATTTCACTCATAATGGAGCCATTTATAAGATTCAGGGTGACATTAACCCTTAGAATTTTGAAAAATTCGATGATCATGGTGTCTTCAAGATTCTTACTCTTGAGCCTTTGCCTACCATTCCATTTCATGAGTCTCAATGTCTCAACTTTCCCATTAACTCAAACTGAGGCTATAATGGGCATCCCAAACTCATTGGTAAAATTCCTCCCAACCTCTTAGATTATGATGATGATGAGTTGTATGAGATTAACTTAAAGATTAAAACTTATGATCTCTCTTATCGTTTCATCTCATAACTTATATTTCCTTACAAAATTATTATCTTAAACCTCATTACAATGACATTTCCATAGTCTTGACCAAGACTAGGCATTCTATTCACCATGCTTCATCAGATAACAAGGTTATCCATACCTATGTCATTGATCTTCACACCCCAAACTATGATGATGGTTACACCTTAGATGATCCATTATTATGAGATCTTATACATGAAGTTATGCTAATATTTTTCATTATCATTCTTCTTTACTTGAGTCTTTTTGTGTATCTCATCATTTTAATTCACTTATAGTTCCTAATTTTTGCATTTTTATGCTTTATTTTAGGGAAAAGATGGTGCTAACACCTTCAGTTTCTAAGGATCCATGCATGACTATGCTTATGGATCATGTTATGACCTAGCCTTACCATTTTTATAGGTAGCCTAACCCTCATAATTTACTTACCCCTAGGGTTAGTGCAACTCTCCTTATACCTTTTATATATCTTGCTCCTCCCTCAATAGAGGTGGTTATAGCTGATCCTCTTCCTACTCTTGATATAGTCTATCCTATTCCCACTCCTAATTTTGTTGATCCTACCCCTATTTCTAATGTTATCACTCCTTTTATTGATCCTAGTTCCATTCCTACCTCATCAACACACTCCTTTGGTGATGGTTTGCTTCTCTTGCCTAAGATGGTTCCTCTGCTCTCCAAATGGGTTGATGAGTGTTCTTTGGATTCTTCCATTCCTACTATACCTTCTTCCATGATTAATAATACCACTCACAAGCATATATGTTTCTTTCATGGGACAAATAATCATTCTTTCACCATTTATCACAAGTTGTGATAATATATTAATACCTTGCATCCTTCTTCCCCATCATCAGACAAAGCCATACCTCTCTCAAAGCTACTTTTGAATATCTACCCAATTGTGATGAGGTATATTTTATATGGAAATTATGTGGCACCAACCACATTGATCATTATCATATCCTCCACCAACATCTGAAAGATCACCTTATAACCATTCTTGAACCTTATTTTCTTCCTACCACAGGTCATCCCCACAAGAAGGTTTCTCCTTATTCTCCCATGGATCCACCTCCTATGGTTTCATCCCCTCCTATGGTCTCTTCACCACCTTTTATGTCTCCACCTATGATTCCTTCACCTATGGACCTTCCTCACATGTGGTTCCTTCTCCACCCATGAATCCTTCACCTATGGATCCTTCTCCATTGGTGATTCCTGAATCCCTAGTAGATCTTTCTCCCATGCATTCTCCTAACCAAACTTTACCTAATTTTCCTCCTTAGCATGATCCCTCAAGCATTCCTACTTTTTCAGTTGAGGAGATTAGAAAAGAAGTATTTGACCATTATTCATTAAAGATTCATGAGACTCTAATAGAAATTCATCTCTATCTTCATAGAGACTTATCTTATGTATTTTTTAATATGTGTGGATAGATTTACTAGTATTTATGAGCACATACATGGTGATTTCACATTTCATATTAGATTGGACATGTGTTCCAATCTTATTTTTCTATTATATAATTTGACTCTATGTCAAATTTATGCTTATATTATATCATGATCTTACTTATTGTACTATATTTTGTTTATGTTCTCATTTATATTATATATATGGTTGTATTTTCTCTATAATTGCTTTCCCTTTTCCTCTAGAGTTTTTCTTTAAAAATATTTTACTTGTATCTTTTTGATTATTTTAATTTCTTAGCCTCATTTTTCATAGATAATTTGTCATGGTTATTTGGTTTTATAAAACCTATTTCCCTTGGTTATTATATCCCTTTACCATGTGATTAGTTAGTAAATAATATATCCTATTATTCTCTCCTTTTACCAATCCACTTTGGATCTCATTTTCCCCTCTACCTTTATCCACAAACTAGGCATATATATGGTTGGGACTTGAGATCATATGCTAGTTCATTTTGAAGCCTAAGTGTCCTAGTCAGTCTTTGTCTTTGGCTACTTAACTTCATTTATCCTTGGCCTAAAGCTTATTCATTTATATCACTATCTTTTTCATGATTGGTCATTCTAAGTTTGTATGGAGGAATACTCTTAAAAATTCTTTAAAATAATGTTAAAGTCCAAATCATTTAAACAAAAGGAAATGATATCGAAAGGTAAAAATAATCTTAAAAGTCAAATCACACTAAAATATGTGATTCAGAGCACATGTCTTTCTTCTAGTCAAATCTTAAACTCCATAGTTGACATCACAATAGAGATGAAGATTTTGGGTATAGTAAGCCAATAGATTAGAAGAGAAAAATTAAAAAATATTTTAGTGCCATCTACTTTCTCACACAAGTACCCAATTTTTGAAGTAGACAAATGACTTTGTAAGTTGTCTTGAAAATTGAGAAATACATCATGGGAAGGTAGTTCCATTTTACGTTTCCTTGTACCAATCTACCTTTATGAGTTGATCTTAGTAGTACACCTATTTGCCTACAAAGCTTTATGTCTATAGTAAACATGTTTATTTTGTATATAGATGACCACTAGTCACTTAGTGTCTTCTCATGTCCTTAGTATGCCTCTTTCCTCCTAAAGTCTTCTCATAAGACACTTAAGTCTTGATTTTTACACTCCCTTTTTCACTACTTATCTCGCTTATATTTACACATGAGAAACATTGTTTTGTCTGTTGATCACTCCCCTTGGGATTTCATTTATGAGTTGAATTATAAGACCATAGATAGGACTCGACATTCCTCAAAAACTACAATCTTATCCTTCCTATTTCCCACATAATTTTATTTCTTTATTTTCCTTCTTATTACACTCAAGTGGTGTTATCTTTGTTGAGTCAGTGTAAGACTATGGATAGGACCTGACCCTCCTTGCAAAATTTTCCAATACCCAAGTCACCATCTAAATTACATATGTCAAATTTGAGATAAGATTCGATTGATTATGAAGTTACACATCATTTTACATGATTCCCATCTTTATTTCAAATGTTTTATGCATACTTTATTTTTATTTTTGCCTTTTTATCTTATTATTTTTTGAGTGCATGTAAGATTACAACCATTTCTTGAATTTTTCATACTTCCCATGTTGAATTAGTATGATTAATTTAATACCAATATTTTATAATTTTATTTTTATTTCGTACTTATGAGCATGATTTAGTATGATTAATTGAATTAATTAATTTTTTTGTATTACCATTTGTGCCCTTTTTTTATACCTACCATTTTATTACATTGTTGTCATACTTCTGAATGAAATATTAGTATGATTTTATTTATCTTAATTTGGTGAAAAAAATTTTCACATTGGTTTAAAAACAAATTCCTTTTTACCATCTTGTTTTTCCCTTTCTTGGATATTTATACTTATTCATTTTTTGTTATTACACATTTACCAGCTTGAAATAGTGTGCAGTATATTTTTCTTGTTTGATTATATTTTTCCAAGTCATTTTGCCTATTTCTTTTTAACCATGCATGTGTGTTTCATAATGATAGAAAAGAAACCACATCTCATACATTTCTAATATCATATGCACCAAAGCTAAATACATGTGCTAAAAATAAATATATCCAAAGCATCCACAACCTCAACCATAATAAACAAAAAGAATAACCCATAATGATAACATACACATCCAACAATAATATGCCAAAATGATACATCACACACACACAAATATATATATATATATATATATATATATATATATATATATATATATATAATGAATTCGATATAACAAATGCAACCATTTACAATTTTCTAGCTCTATGTTTAGGTCCCATCCTATCTATATTATATCTTAGCCACACTTCCTACTAAGGCCTGAGTCTAACTCCTCCAAATGGTACACTATAAGGAGTTTTTTCAAGATCTCAATCTCTCTACATATCCCTATAGGTGTGCTACTCACATCTATGACTCTACCAGTTAGGTCCTAATCTCTATCATATACTAGGGCCTATCATTCCTATAGATCCCATACACCCATAATTTTTAGTGGCTAAATATTCTCTCTCTATACTCATATCTACCTTGTTGCCTCTCTAGCTAATCTGAACTAGCTTGCTTGAGCTAGGGTAGATGGTACACTTATATCCTCCAGTGTCATGGGGTCATATGGCTATAGATCATCATCTAGGATGTCATGGAGTGATCCCCTCACCAAGGAACCCAATCTCTCCTCCTAATCCTCACTTAGACCTACAAAATCACAAAATATGGATATTAGATCACTATTATATCTCAAAATATCTATCTATCTATTTTTAGTTCTCAATAAAACATTTAAAGTAATAATATTCAATCATATTATTACCTATCTATGTCTTGGCTACTATGGTCTCACCATATGCATGACCTCTTAACATAGTCTCCTCATTTGGATGGCCTCCAATCACCTCTTTTATAGGCCACATCCTCAACTTAAACTTGATTGTCATGGCTCATGTAAATCTTATCCTACATCTAAGTGGTATCTCTATCATCTCCTATAGCTAATCTATGGGGTCATCTAGGATGGAAATATTTTCCATTATCTCTTGTTCCTTCTACCTCCATCGATACCATGTCCTTGGTGGTTTATGTTCATATTTTCATGGATCTGATAGTGGTACATGTGGTATCTTTCCCTCTACCTCCTTATGTTCTTACTCATCTCATCAACATGCTTTACCAATCCATGGTCACTCTTGATGTGGCCTCAATTTTGACCTCAGTACTAGTGGCCTTAGTAATCTCCTCCCCCATAGATCCCTCACTACTCAAAAATCACTATCAATGTTATTGGATGATGTAGGCCCATCTACACTAGCACTCATGCCATAAGATGTGGCTCTTTCCACTAGAAATAGTGTCCAACTACCTTTGTCCTTTTTGTCATTAGTGTAACTATGTCCCACCTCACCCATGTAGTTATTATGTGCTTGTATGGCTTCTACATGATTTTTTCATATCTCACTAACTACAAGGCTAGCATGTGGGGCATGACCTACACTACCTAGTCATCCCTCCATATTTGCACTCAAGGTAACCTATCATCGATTGCATTGGGTAACCCAAATAACTGATACATAGGAAACCTCTCATAGATCTAAGCTGTTAGTAATATGATTAGTCCCATAGTCCTCTATCCTCTGACTAACATCTCATACATATCATGTACTATCTAGACCTAGATGATAGATTCTAGGTCATATAAACCTCATTCCTCCAAGATCATCTTCCTCAAGGGTACAAAAAATAGTGATACCTTATCATCTAACTTATGACATAGCACCTAATGTGTCATAAGGTTTATTATAGTCTTTTGAATTTTTGAAATATTGATGTATATACATCAAAAATACTCACTCTCCTACCTGGTAATATCATCTCTAAGCCTATTTCCCACATGGCTAATGCTCTTTTCTCCTGTAGACTATTTGGTATCCCTAAAATAACTTGCACTCCTAGTATAGGTAGTAATAGGATGGTATGGACATCCTCTATCATGATAGATACCTCTACTATATCCCCCTCCACCTCTTATATGAAGGTGTTAGTTAATCATTCCCAAAAACTAAGGAACATGACTAATAAGTCAACATTAATGGGGATCTGGCATATTTGTGTTATCCCACCTAGACCTATGGATCCTAGTCTATCCCTATATCCATCTAACAACCTATCTAACAAGTTTGGTAACTATGTTGCATCCATAAGTCTCTAAAATCTCTATCATCCCTACACCCAAGAAATAACAAAAGATGTATCAGTTCTTCCATGTCATGTATATTCAAAATACATTCTTTTTACATTTTAATAATAAAAAACAAGCATACATTAATTTATTTTATTTATTTTATCTTAATTTTAGTCTTCTCAATCCTTCTTGACCTTACTTGGTCATTCTAGGCCATTTTATCCCTCTTTCAGCCTTTTGTACGCTTTTATGTATCCTTCTAGCTCTTTGCTCAAACAAGTTTGAACAAAATTTTCCTATCTTTTGACCTATTTGACTAAAAAATCTAATTCAACCTCCTTATCTTCCCCTCCCTAGTGCTAAGTTTATGTTTTGGCCCTTTCGAACCACATAACAACTTAAAACTAGGCCTTCAACCTATAGAATGTACAGGGTTGACCCATACCTACTAGTTTGACACTATGGATTTTTCCCATTTCTAGCCTATTAGGTTGACTGGGTCAACCTAGTGCATTTTGCCTATCGACCCCTTGCATTTACCTTAAAAAGTGTAATTTTCTTATTTTCTACCTAAACCCTCCAAACCAATTTCTCATCTTCCTATTTGTTACCCCTAGAATCTTATTTTACCTCATTTTGACATCTATAATTGCTTAAAATTCAAAATTACTAAAAATTCACTTAATTCAAAACAAATTTAAAAAATTGGTTTGAGATTCTTAGTTGCATACATGTAGTATACCTACTGCCACCTCTAGAGCCTCTCCCTATATAACCTATGATCTCCTCACCATACTAACTTGTTTTATCTCTAGAGCTCTTTTTTAGTTCTTTCACAAATCAAAATAGCAAATGAATTATCTTTTTCCATATTTAAAAACACTTTTCAAAATTCAAATTCTTTCAATTGATGTCTTGTAGATTTCTTATTTTATCTATATCTTTATTTCTACTCATCCATTTTTTAAACCATAAAATGCATTAGATTTGTGATTACGTATAAAATATTTTCCACTATCATATTTCTATCCTCCAATTTTTTTTATTTTTGGCTATTTTTTGCACTAACTTCTAAAGGTTCATCTAGTGTTCTCTACATTGGACACCCCCAAATTTCTTACAGTCTACTTCTTTATCTATGGTGCTAAGGTAAGTTAAAGGTATGTGTTTCTCAATTCAATCCTTTCATTTATCTTATTTTCTACTTACTACACTTTACATAGCATCAACATTGTGTGTTATCATGTTTTATCTCAAATCACCATCCCATGTTGTACTTACATGACACATGATGAGCTTCGAGTGGGACATATGTATACACATAATATTTTCAAACTTTTGTTGATTACTAACACTTTGTATCTTATAGTAACCTATTGAGTCTCAATCTCTCTAAGTTCATACCTTAAGGATTGCATTGGGAAAGGGGTGGGTATACCATCAATTCTTCATAAGATTATTGTCCCTTTTTCCACTTTCCATCTACACATTTGTATCCTAAAACTAATAACCCTGATCTTGTTCTTCTCAATTCTATTCTCAATTCTAGCCATCCTAGCCTTTTCTTCTTTCCATTCCTCCTTTTTTACCTTAACAACCTTTTGGATAGTCATCTATACTAGGTCAACTAGGTTAACCCAATATAGTTTAGGGGTATTTTTCATTTTCTTAAATTATTATCCCTTTGGCCAACCAAGTTAAGACCTAGTGATTTATCCCCAAAAACACATTGGGTTGACTAGGTCAACCTTGTATAGCTAAAGTTTATAGGAGGATTTATGGAAAAATTTGCCTATATATACAAGCTCTTTTCCTTCCATTTCATATGATAATAACTATTAGCAAAGAAGTAAAAGCAAACATCCACTTATTGACCACTCTAATTAAGGAATAAATATTAAGGTTCCATACTTTATTTGGATATATAGATCTTGTCTTCTAGATAATTATTTTGGATGCTTAGATAGGTTGTGTAGCCTAAAGTTGATTTATCTTGGTTATCCTTAGATACCACAACAATTTATTATGAATCACCTTGGCCAAGGGAGATATTGAGGATTGATGGGTTCATCTTAAAATGTAATTATTGTAAACTTTCTTTCTCCTTTTTAAGAGTAGATATATAATGCATTTGTATTCTTTTCCATGTATTAAGATTCCATATATATTGAAGTGACTATATGTCTTCTAATACATGTTTAGTTTAGGTGTTTTATCTGTTTCTAACTCCCACTTTGTGCCACAAGATTTTATGTGCACTAGATTAGATTTACTTTCTTGTTATTAAAATAAGTGAATGTTTTAAACCTTATGACTCCATTAGGGTTGTTGTGAAATTTTGTTAGACTATAGGCTTTGGATCCCTTCCTATCATGATATGTTGTGAGAAGTGATCCCCTATTCAAGTCTAGTGGATCCCCATATTGGTCATGCTCACACACAACAAGTGTATCCCCAATTGGAAGTGTAGGTATGCTCTATCTTCTTTGAGATAAGATTTATTTATATAAATGATGCATTTATGATTTTATACAGAAAGTGGAGGTCAAACTACCAGTTGCAATTTTTTAAAGTTATGAAATTGCTCTAGGACTCTAAATTTTTGAACCTCCTACCACGTATTGACCTAATTTAATCTCATGAATAGGTTATATTAATATAATTAGGGTTATTTCAAATTCAATATCTATTTTATAATTTGAGAAATCAAAGCTCTGTATAGGAAGCATGTCCCTTCTAGTAATCAAGCCATATTAGCATGTAATCAACTAGGACACCATTTCTACCCCCTACATAATATTCTTATTTTCCTCCTACATTTTTAGCTATCATTTTACTCTATCAAGATAAGCATAAATTTATTTCACATTATTTCTTAGCTAATTGCATTTTTAGGGTTTTTTCTTTTCTTAGCATCAGTTTAGGGTTTTAGTTTGTTTCTCTTAGTGTCATATTGAAATAGTTTGGTTACTAAAGTTTATATCAAGTCATTAATTTTATTTTATTGCATTAAAAAACCTAGGTTTTGATATAAAACTAGTATAATATTCCCTAAAATATTCCTCACATAGTCCCCACAAAATTTTCACCTTCCAAATCAAATTCAAAACCCATAGATTTTCCACTTGCATTTACAACCCCACAACTCCATGGATAATCCTAGTGAATTTTATAACTCCAAATTTTTCCAAGGATCTTACTTGTAATTACAATATTGAAACCCATCAGTGTTTTCACTAGACCTTCCAAGTGTATATTGTAACCACAATCCCCACTAGATATTTTATCTACAAGATAAAATCCAAAGTTCATTAGAGATTTTAGCCATGTTTTGAAACACTAAATCCCAACAAATTTATTTTTAGTTTTTCCATATCAAATTTCCCAAAATTTATGTCTTTAAAAAATATGAAATTCAAATACAAGGGACTTAGTGTCACTCAACTTGGAATCCAACACCAACAATATTAGGACATAGACCTAGGTCACATAAACCTCAGTGATTTCTAGATAAAGGTGAATGTTGAATTCAAAAGTGATTAGAGTCAGAGCATTTACAATTATAGACTACCCTAAAAAGTAGTCCTTTCTTTATTAGTGTAGAGCCTTGAGCTTGTTCTCACATTAGTGAATCACTATGATATGAAGAAGAGATAATTATTAAAATATAAGGGGGAAAGGATTCTGAACCTAGACTTAACTTCATAGATTTAGTGTTCCTGATCCTATAATATGAGAGTTATCTTGATATAACTCTTGAATCATAAAATAAGTTACTAGCAAGGATAAAATTTAAGGATGAAGTGTGTGATTTAATCATACTCCTACATAGAGTCAGTCATAACCCTAATGCTAAGAACTTTCAAGACTAGATGTACCAATACATATGATTTATCCACCAAAATAAGTAGTACATCCATTAGGCCTAGCTAATCAGTGACTACATCCATAAATAATTGATGAAAATCTAGAATATAGGGAAGTTTTATATGACTTCATATATAATCTACATATTAGGAAAGGGGAGAGCCTTTCTAGGGTTGAACACAATGCATGACCAATTCAACAAGGTCTTCAATTATTACCCTAACCTCACCCTTGAGGTATGTAGACAACATTTTAGGAGGATAAATGATGCATTCATATACTACATCATATTCATGTTTGATAAATAATTGGAAAAGAGGAGATTATCTGATGGTTCTACTTTAAATATCATAAATTAGGGATCTTATTTCATTCAATTACCCACATACTCATACATCAAAGTCGGAGGATTCAATGGTTATCCTTACACCCTCTCAATGTATTTAAGCAAAAAATAGCCTTTAATATAACTTGTAAGGTAGATTGTAGAGACTCATAAGTTATTATCAAGTAAACACAAGGCATGAATCCATTTCCCAATTAGTATAGGGAGGAATATTTGCCCTTCCCTATCAAAATCCAAGTTTGTCAATGCCAATATGACTCAGATGACCTTAAGATCTCTTGATGTAAGGCCTTTTTATGATGTGTATGGTAGTGTTACCAGTATATTATGGGTTATAACGTATTCCCATGTTACCTATTATGAATACTATTAGGAGGACCTATTAGATTAAAAATAAGTGAGACTAATAGATTATTCTAGGATGACCTTGAAGTAGATCAAATCTTACAACATGGTACTAGTCCTTGAGGACTTGTTAAATGATGAATATCTAGTGGGAAGGGTCTATTATGATAACAAGATCTTTTCTCAACCCCTTCCATTGATTCTATGGTCCATTCCTAAGTCATTATAATTAAGGGATAGGACTAAAAATGTAATAAATAGGATAGTCAACTAGATTAGGAGCAAAGGGGTCAAGGTAACCAAATAAACTTTGAGAATCAATGATAAATTAAAAAAGACTTCTAGTAGTATAATTAAAATATAACATGTAGATATACCAATGGTATCTCATAAGAGAAAAAAAAAATCAAAACAATAAGAGAGGGAAATCTAGTAGCCAAGGAGTACCAACAAATCAGCCCATAGTAATTTTAGTTGAAGACATAGCTACCCCTAAAGCACAAATAATTTCTTCTCCTATCTCTACCATTCCATCATATACAACACCTCCTACTCCTATCTCCACTCCACCATCACCTCAATAAATTTCCCCCTCCATTTCCACCAACTCACTTGTGCCAATAACTTCATCCAATAGTCTAATCAACTCAAATAGACATTCAAGGTTTAATTCCACTCTCCTCTTCCATAATTCCATCCATCTCATTCCTAATCACCACCAGCACCTTGTTAATCACTAACACCACAAAAAAGTATATAAATACAAATTCAATCATCCTAAATACAATCCCTCTATCCATGCCAACCACTGGGATAACTACTACTTCATTTTCATGTCCTATCACCTTCCCCATTTCAACCCTAAGTATCCCCATAGCTTTTATTGATTAATTCATGGCTATGAATTTCACACTCCCATAGGTTCCCCTTTTCCAACTCCCTATGCCTACCCCTTTAATGGTGTCATTTCTATCTCCCACACCCCTGGTAAGCACATCTATTACCACTACACCATTTATTATATTTATACAATAAATCTAACCCCCATAAGTGAGGTAGAGATAGAGAAAATTATTGATAAAAATGTGGCCGCTCGACCCATAGATGGGTAAGAGCTTTATAAAACATTAGCCAAATACTTAGAGTCCATATCAGTAAAAGATAAAACACTCATCACTATAACCACTAGTGCATCAACTTTAGTTATAGATTAATAGTTGGGAGTGCAAGGATAATAGGATTCCACTCCAAGTTGGCTAGTATAATCAGTGGAGAAGAAACAAAAAAAATAGTGTCCCAAATCACACTATATTTTTGCCTTGCATAGGCATCAAATAAATCAAAATTATATCCCATACCCATATCTAAAATTATATATGATTCAGTAGGGAGAAGCATGTAGAGATTACAGTCCCCCTACTAGATAAACATAAAGAAGATCTAGTGGTGGGGGATTACCAAATATCAAAAGTTCACCTTGGTTATCCTACAAGAGAGGGATTAAAACATGATGTTCAATAAATAATTAACTCTCTTTTCAATAAAATGGATAGTGAAAAGGTCACAAATGACTAGTTAAAGAATAAGGTTGAATAATTGACAACTACACTAAAGAATTTAATTAATCCCGCTACCCAACCAACACATTATATTACTCTTTTTTTTATATAGAAACACTTAATGTATTAAAAAATATTAGAATCATGGGAAGGGATGTAAAGGATTTGGTAAAATATCTTATTTCAAAAGGAAATATAGCCATTGATTTAGGAATTGACTATGATAATGCTCTAAAGGATAGATGGGCAACCTTGAAGGATCAAATAAGTAAATATCATGAAGAGATATAAAGGTTGAAACTTTTCTAACCAAAGTTGTAAGTTGTGGACATAATTTAAATTGATACCCTCATTTTATAAAAGATATTGAAAAATGATGCAAATCATGAGGAATTAGATAGAGAAGCTAATTTTAGAATAATAATACTCATAGAGAGTATAAATAAGGCTAAGGCTACACATGACAAGGTGACATATATGATATTTGAAATTAAATATTTGCTTAATAAATTGTTATGTGAAGCAACATACTATCAAGACCAGATTATTTTAGTATAGGAAGTTCAAGACAAGTTAAAAGGATTGATCAAGAGAGAGAGTGTGTGTGTGTGTGTTATCATGAGACACGACATTAATATTGAGTTCCATCCACATTTTATTAGGTACCATAATACACTATATCAAATGGGGAAAGACACTCATATATACAAGGATACACAAAGGGAACTCTCTTACAAAATTGTATAATCTGAAATAAACAACCTATATTCATTTGGACTTAATGAAGATCTTATCCTAGAGATCTTTAAGAGGTTTGATGATTATATTGAGAAGACACATGGAAAGATAAAATGTTATGGTTGTAGCTTAATTATTTCAATCAAATAAATTTTATATATTATATTTATAAATTGTAAAAAATATTGTAAAGTTGCATGTTGCAAATTGAAAATATCATTTTGACATATCTTCTTGAGAAAGAGCCACTTGTGATTTCTAAGTATCTTTTTGATAGGTTGAAAAGTTATGAAAAGTAAACTTTTAAATTGCACTTTCCTTTTGACAAGTCTGAGTTATTTATCTTATAAATAATTAGGTTTTAAAGTGCATTTCTTTTTTTTTCAATCTTGGATGACTTAAAAATTCATAACAGTCCCAATTGAAAAATACAAGTTAGGTTTTGAAAAAAGTAACCTAAAATATCTAAAAACTATCTGTTGTTCAAAATTTTATTTCATTTTTTGGTGCCTCATTGCATGAAGAAGCTACAAAAACTCAAATGAATATCATGAAGGAATTACATGATGATTCAATAGGTTCTCCCACACCTCCAGTATTTTTAGAATGCCCTGAAGTTACATGTTCCTTTTTCCATCCATTTACCTTGCTAAGGATGCCATTTTAGCTAAAGATCACACCCCTTTACATGAATTTTTAGATTTTTTTTATGATTTAACTGGGCATATTTTTTTTGTTAGCTATCTCTCTTTCAAGAGAGAATTTTGTATAAATATGGGTACTATGGCATAGCCCATTTATTTTTTTGATGTTAGAGAAATTATTATGCATTTTAAATAATTTATCTACATGTTGTGACCTAGAAAATGAGAATAGATTGAAGATTTTCCTTTCTTATATGTGTTATATTTGTGTATTCAAGTCTATTTATCAAATTTATGGATGCTTATATTCTTATTTTAGTAAAAAAATTTCATATGTTGTATTATTTTTCCCTTTTGAGAGAGTGTTTTATAACAAATAAATAATATTATTCCTTATATAAAAATACCCAATATTACCTTTGGTTTTACATTTGCATGAGTTTATCTTATAATAAATTTATTGTTCTTCTATTTTGATTCAAAGATAACATTAAAATATACTATAAATATTTGGTAAAATCACCATTTATAGTTTCTCAAATTCATTTCTAAAACTCTTTACCTCAGAATTAAACCCTAGTTTAGAAGCAAGATCACTAAGAAGAAAAAATTACACATAGTCTGGTAGTTTTTCAGCTGCACTAAATTTAGTGAAAGGAAGATGGCCTTCAAATTTTCACCTCAATTCACTAAAGTCATATAGCTTGGATGTGATCTCATTGTATCATTAGATTTATTCACAACACACTATAACACAAAGATGGGTGCAAAATCTTTGTGATAACATTTTTTGGCATGCCCGATGGGAATCAAAAATTATTACTAAGATATTTCTAATTTTCTTAGCAAGTGTTATATGATCCTCATGCACATTTAAAAATCATCAAATGAATCCACTAGATTATAGATTTAAGAAATCAAGGTTTGCGTATGCCAAAGATATAACAAGATCATTTACTAAAGGTAAGAAAGTTAACTTGAAAGAATTATCATTTACATATAAAAATATCAAGATCACTTATACCTTACACTATAATATATCTTAAAAATATGTTTGCATCTCCTTAAAATATCCATAATAGTTTCATACCTCTAATAATGGATTTGAGAAATAAAAATTTTGTAACCTTCAATGGAGGCAACCTACTTCAATTAGCTCAATATGATGACATACACACATTAGCTTTGAAAATCCTTTCAAATTTTACTAGTGTAACTTCCACCATTCCCATGGAATATATACAAGATATTACTAATATTTGTTTAGATCATAATATAGTACAAGATAATGTTGTAATCAAACTTATTTTCTCCTCTTTTAAGGGTAAAGTCTTATAATGGTATAGAGGCCTACCTCCCAATTCCATCCATGTTTGGGATGACTTAGGAATTGTACTATGAACACAATTTTAAGACAAGAGTAACCTCCTCTCCTTAGTTTAATAACTAACTACTATTTAGTAGGTTCCTCATGATTTCATGAGTGATTTTAAATTTTGCATTTAAAAGAAATGGAATAGAATTCTAGTATTGGTCAAGCAAAACCCAAATAATGACTTTGTATATTACTTAATAGATTTAAATAGTGATATATCTATCATGATTTAGTCAATGGGTGTCACCACACTCCCCAATGCCTATGAAATTACAATAAGAATAGAAAACTTCCTAATTCAAGTTGGAAAAATTGCCCCAAGGCCACCAATACCTCTATTTCTAGAATTTTCTTATACAAACCCTGCATTTTCCCTTATCCCACGATAATTAAAGCACAAACTTTAAATCCCACTCCTATTAATGATTTATATGAGGTTAAGTCACTGCTTAAGAGCTTTGGTAATGAGTTTGTAGTAATGAAAAGACATCAACCCCAAAAATATAAGCCTTATCAGCAAGCGAACCAAATGTACCAACCCAATAGGTATATATACCAAGGCAATTCACAACCACAAAGTCAAAATATGAAATAAAAACCTACAAATATTTATGCTTTACCTTCACCAGGTAATTCTAAAGCTATTATACCTATTTATAAAAACTTAGCTTAGGATTATGAGTGGTTTTATCCTTGTGCTCAACCACATTATTAGAATGATTATCCTAATGGTGTCATTAATCAAGACTTAATGATACAAATCATATAAAATACTCAATAACATCAAGAAGAATCCACTTCCTAGAAGAAAGATACACAAGAACCTACTTAGAATGACTTTGATTGTGTAAGTTAAAATGAAGTGTTATTCAATGGTGGTGTTTAGATGGTAACAAATACACATTCAATTACTGAGAAAGGCAAAATCAAGTTCCATAGTACTAAAAAGCAGATTGTAGAAGAAGACATGGAGCGGGAGAGTATTGATAAACCCAGTGAGGAAAACTTGGAGGAAGAAGAAGGAACTGAAAGTCGGGCTACAAACTCTAATGAGGATGAAGAATGTCCTGAGAAGAATGAAAAAGATGATGTCAATAAAGAGGAGGATTCTGCAAATAGAACTGAAGACACTGAGGAAAACCAGAAAGAGGCGGAGTCTGATTTTGTCCAGGATGACCCTGTTGAGGACCCAGCATCAAAGAACGAAAAGGAAATCACAGGGCAGGATGATAATCAAGATATGGAAATGGAAATTCAAAATGGAATTAAAGAGCGGGAACATAAGGGTTGAGAAGATATCACTGAAGAAGACAGGAACAGTCCTAATAAAAATTCTAAGGAATGGAGGGGGAAAAAAACTGAATGATGAAACACATACGCCAATGAACTGGGTTAATTGCAAAGTAGAGGCATCTTCTCAATTTGATTTTTGGATGTGCAGGGAGGTTATGAACCTCAAAAGGAAAGTGGAAACAATGGAAGATACTTTGAAAGAGGTATGGAACAAAATCAACAATATGGATAATCAGATAGGAGAGATCCCAGCCAAGCTCAAAGCCTATGAGAAAAACCTTTGGGAACTAATTAAGGACAATAGAATGAAAATGGAGGAAGCTACGTCCAATATTTGTGCTGCTGCTGTCAATATTGGTAAAAGAGCCAGTGAGGAGACTAAAGCTTTGGAGGGAAACAAAAGAATGAGACAAAGTACTAGAAAGAAGGTAACACAAAAAGGAGCAATGCTGGTGGAAACCACTACCTAGGATACTATTTTGAAAGAAAAAGAAACAATGAAAATGATATTGGAACTGGATGAATAATCTAGTTCCTCTTGCTGGTAAAGAATCTGGTCTAGTTCTTTGTTTTCTTGTTGTCTTCCTATGTCTAAGGTGGTGCCAGATCTCTGTTTTTTTGGGTTGTGACCAGTTGTCTTTCTGGTGGTTTCAGGTCCATTTAAAACCTGCTTTTGCTACTTCCTTGTAGTAGTTTTTAGACTTTGTCTATGTTTTGGTTGCTCTATCTTTTTTCCTTGTACTAGGGTTTTGGGGCCCCTTCAAAACCTGCTTTTACCATAATCTAAAACAAATACACATTCAAAGAAAATTTAAATATAAATATATCATCCCCCCATGGTGGAAAAAGATACAACTTCTAATTTTGTACAAGAATCTATAAAAAGCAACATAATACAAAGGCTACCCAATGTGCTAGTGGGTTAGTCAAAATGAAAATTTTTGACCCCAAACCTCATGAAATAAGAAATATCTCCCATAAAGGCACAATAAAAGGTTGATAACATCCCTTTTATTATTGTTTAACAAATGAGGAAAACTAATTTGAATGTCATTATGTGGAAAGTATTGTCCATTCTAGTGCAAAGTGACTTGCTATAAGAAGATTTGAAAAAACTCCAAATAATAGACAAAGTTTTAACTACAAATCTGATGCTAACAACAAAAAAATGATACAAAGATATAAAAAATGGTAAGTCTCCCCATTTTTACCTTTCACTCATATTTTGGAAATATCTCATTCATAATTACATGGTAGACTCAGGGGCTAGAAATTATGTTATGTCCAAAAAAAATAGCTGATAATCTTGGTATTAAGTATACACATATATCAAAAGGTGTGGTTAAATTGGATGGGGATGCTATTAAAATGGTTAGGAATATAAAAGGTTTAAATATTACCATTCGTGCATGTTTAATCTTGTTAATTTCCTAAGATATCTTGGTTATTGATCTTCCCCCTATTTTGCTATCTACCTTTATTAAGACTTCACTATAAAAATGGGAGGGTATCTATCTACTTATTGGTCCCACATGTTGCTTAGGATAAGATATGGAGTGATTAATAATAAGATTTGAACTAATTTCTAAATACCATATTGATCCATACACTCCTATTCCTATGGATATGAATTGCACATTACAAGATCAGGAAGAGGAACTTGATCATGAAGTTGAAACACCCATGGAGGATAATCTAGACACTCATTTAGATGAATAGTGATCAAATATACAATTTAATCCTTATGACTATGTACAATAAATTGGATTGGGTACATATTGTATCCATGAAAATGATGTAATTATTCCAAATCTTGTGAAATCAACTAAGGATCTCCAAGGAATGTGGTAATTATTCTTTTATGGTTTAAGAATTAGGAATGGTACAAGTGTAGGTATTGGTTTCATATCCCCACAAAATTAGAGTTATTTCTATTCTTTTAGACTCTAGTTTAGTTTCACTAATAATGTAGCTAAATATGAAGCATTAGTTTGAGGTCGCTAACTGACTAAGGAAATAGGGATAAAATCATTACAAATATTTGGTGATAGTGACTTGATTATTCACCAAGTGAGATCCAAAATCATAACCAATAATAACTTACTTAGATCTTATACACATATGGTTTGGGACCTATTAAATTAATTTACTACTTTAAAAATTCAAGTAGTACCAAGATTACAAAATAAATATGTTGATCATATGGCCTCCATAGGATCGTAGTATAACCTACCTAAAGAAATAAAGAATAAAAATAGCCAACATGTAAAGTTTGTTCCTGATAATGCAACTAGCTAGCAATTCTTGGATAGTGATCAAAAAATTATAAATTTTCTAAGAGAGGAAGTTTAATTCTTTGATATAAACTAGTTAAGACTCTAAGATCAATGCATAGATCAAATCATTCAATTAAAGACAAAATAATTACCCATGGGCCTTTTTACATTAGAGAGTATCTTCAATTCATATGATCAACTAAAAGGTGAAAATAAGAACATCATAGTCAATGAAGAATAATATGAGATAATATTCATGTCAGAGGGCAAAACATTGAATATTGGAAAGGTATGTAATGATTCTAAAAAACTAGGTATGTAATGATTCTAAAAAACTAGATTTTATTGAGTTGTGTCAAGAATTTGATGATAAATTTGCTTAGAGCTATCAATATCTAAGAGGGTTTGACCCTAGACTAGCCCAACACACTATAGATATTAACTTAAATGCCAATCCTTTTAGATAGAAACAAAGATCAATCTATCCAAAATTATAACCCTGGATGAAGAGTGATATATCCAAATTGATATAGGCTAATATCATTTTCCCTATCAAACATTCATATTTATTTGCCAATTTAGTCCTTGTAAGGAAAAATAATGGTGAAATCAAACTTTATGTATATTTGAAAGACCTAAACAAATCATCCATATAGGATAATTATCCCCTTCCACCCATGAAGCAAATTCTACAAACTGTATCAGGATATGAAAGGTTTTCCCTTCTAGATGATTATTTTAGATATAACCAAATCCTAATACAAGAATTAGACCAATTCAAGACTGCCTTCACTACAAAATAGGGCATGTATGTATATAAAAAGATGCATTTTGGTCTGAATAATGCTAATGCTACATTTCAAAGAGCCATGAATATGTATTTTAATGTTTTGAAAAAAGAGATGATCATAGTATATGTAGATTATTTCAGTGTTTATTCAAAATATGTTGATGCACACCTAGATCACCTTAAGAAAATTTTTGAAAGGTGTAAAGAGTTTGGAGTTTCCTTCAATCCAAAAAATTAAATTTTCAGAGTTCATGAAGGTAAATTACTAAGACACATTATTTCTAAAGAGGGTCTTGCAATAGACCTAGAGAGAATAAGTGGAGTATCTACATTATCACTTCCAAGCCATAAAATGGGGTTATAAAGTTTCTTAGGAAAGTTAAATTTTGTAAAAAGGTTTTTTCTAAATGTTTTCTCTATAGGCACACCCCTTACA